>CP139508.1:336568956-336996605 GCA_021014915.2 Artemisia tridentata subsp. tridentata
GAGGCACGGAGTTAAGATCTTGATATGTCGACTGTGAGAATAAGAGAGAAAATAAATTAGGGTTGCAGAGAAAAATGGTTTGATGATTCTAACTTCCCCGAGAATCGTGCTCAAATGATGCAAGTGATATCAGTTACCAAAATACTTGAATGTTAAAATGACAATTTTGCCCTCCACTTTCAAATAAAAGCAGGAAAATTAACACATTTATTTACAAAAATGCCATGTGCAATAACAACCATTGATGATATAATCCAAAGGCTAAGATCGGTTCTCGCATATATATATATATACGTATATATATATATACGTATATACGTATATAATATATATAATATATATATATATATATATATATATATATATATATATATACGTTATATATATATATATATATATATATATATATATATATATATATATATATATATATATATATATATATATATATATATATATATATATATATATACGTATATACGTATATATATATATACGTATATATATATACGTATATATAATATATATATATATATATATATATATATATATATATATATATATATATATATAAAGGCTATACGTAATTTGAACTTGTACAAATTCAATTAATGTCATACGTAGTTGGAACATGTTCCAACGAAACTAACTTTTTACTTATTCAAAAATAATGAACATGACAAATTCAATTAATTTGTGAATGTTAATTCATAAAATGTTAATTGGAACTTGTTTTTCTAATTTATTTTTCATCTCTAACTAGTATAGATTGTAATTAGTATATTGGACTTAAAAATTTAAAGGAAATACGTAAAACATCTTTAAATTAATAAATTATTAATTTATCGATATAATAATGTCTCGTTAAATTAATAAAATATCTTGGTCCCAACATCATTAATTTATAGAGGTTTTACTGTAGATAAATCCTAATAGTAATACTAATCTCTTCCTAACTACTTATGACTTGAGCTTTCTTCCGTTTTCATCACACTCTCGTCTTGAGAATGCATCTCATTCTCATGATTTGAATCATCAAAGGGTGCATAGTGGGTGGAGGATTCGGAAATGAGAATGGATGAGACATATAACTCGTTTAGGGGTTTCATGACGGGTTTGAAGAGCGAATATTGAGGATTACAAAGGTAAGGGTGAGAGTTCATGAAGTGGTGATAGAGACGGGTTAGGAACATCCCATGGGGTATCAATTTATTTTTGTTACCCTTGAGATGTACAATTCGCTTAGCGAAGAAGTAGGTGAGATTGTAAGGTTGTTGGGTGAGGAGACAGTAAATCATATGAGCACAACACGCCGGAAGTTGCTCACGATTTCCTGTTAGACTTAGAACATTTTCTCGCAGGATGACTGCCCAAGAAAGTAGTTCATGACGAACCTCATCCAGACGAATTTTCATTGGATTTGGGTAAGAGGAGGAGTACTTATGAGTACGAATGAGTTTGGTGAGTTCGGTTGGAGAGGGTATGTAGGAACAATATGGACTATCCTCTTCACGAAAGTTGAAGAGGGACTCAAGACACCAATCTTCAGTATAGGCACATTGCCCATGATTGGGAATTCGGAGAATTTGAGCAAATTGCTCAAGGGTTAGGACAAATTTGATATTTCGGACCCAAAACCAAAGTGACAAAGAGTGATCCTCGTTACGTACGAGTTCAACTTGTCGAAAGAATTCCAACACAAAACGAGGACAAATGTGCTCATTAATGTGGAGTAAGCAATCGAATCCTATAGCTCTAGAGGAAGTGTTGATATCCCGATGATAAATTAGGGATGGATCAACGACTCTGCCTTCATGAATCCGGCGGGTTTCAAGATTGACATAGGCACGAATGTGGTTTTCGGGTGTTGTGGGTTCACAAGAGATTTGGGGTGTATAGGTATCGGTTAGAAGATGATCAAAATCATACTCATGAGACATTTTTGTTTCCTATAAAGAAGATTTTAGGAAAAACTAGCATAGTAAGTGGTTGCATTTATGACACGAGCCTAGTGTGTGCCTATATGCAAACTATGTGGAGGTGCGGTAATCTCGACCCTAGAATTAAACTTAATGAGATTACCCAAACACTCCTAATTTACTTTTGTTCAAGCAAATATGTCGAAAAGTACATATTGATTATGTAATTCGATCACTATTCACGAGATCATGTATGCATGAGAAAAACGTTTTTAGTTTGCATCAACAATGCACGAAAAGTTTTTCATGAACCTAATTTCGTGAAATTTTTCAAAAACAATGGAATTGGGGTGTTTGGCAACTTCAATGTTTTAGTGCTAAGGGTTTTGAAAAATTTGAGTGTTGATGACTTCTAATTGCAAGTTTCCTAGACATGAATATGTGATTCAATTTTGTTTATGAAAATCCTATGTAAAGGGAATCACATGTTGTTTAATCTTAGTATAAAGACTTAAAAATTGAAAAGCCCCGATTCAATTTTCATGTATGAACAAACCCTAGACTCAAAATTAAAGAAAATTAAAGTAAGATAACTTACAATTCTTGTTGAAAGAGTGGAAGTGATTGATAATTTTGAAAATCAATGTCTTGAATATGATCTTGAAGGGGTGTAATTGAATTTTGGAGTGTGAGGTTTGGTTTTGACAGTAGTTGCAGAAGTTGGGAAGGTTTGAATTTGGTAATGTGGGAAAAAGGAGACTAAAATACGGGATGTATCAGATACACGGTTCCACGGTACCGTTAAATTTAACGGTGTCGTGCCACCTTTAGTGGAGCCGTGATCTGATGGGATGAAATTTTGTCCCATTTTGATTTTTGACGAATAAGTCTCGCTGATTTAGTGAGACTTTTTTTACACGAGGAAAGAATTTATACCTAATAAATTCTTTTGACGAGGGGAACCTAGTCTAGACGAGATGACTTCAAAGAGTCATGAGATTTATGGAATATGTTCCATCATTCCTAGACCTAGACGAAGGTAATTGAAGGATTCTCGTTTGAGAGGTTTGGTTAGGATGTCAGCGATATTGTCTTGAGAATGAACTTTCTCAATAGAAATATTTCCTTTCTGAACATTATCGCGAAGGAAGTGGTGACGAATTTCAATGTGTTCAGTACGGGAGTGTTGAACGGGATTTTTGCTCAAGTCAATAGCACCTTTATTATCACACATAATGGGGACGTCATCTAAATGGATGTCATAGTCATTAAGGGCTTGTTTCATCCATAGTGCTTGTTGACATGCCTTTCCGGCGCTTACGTACTCGGCTTCGGTCGTGGAGATAGCAAGAGCCGTTTGTTTCTTGGAGAACCAAGAAGTTAAGCAACAACCCATGAAGGTACAAATGCCGCTCGTACTTTTTCGATCCACATAATCTCCCGCATGATCAGAGTCGGCATAGACAACAGTTTCTACACCGGTCCCCTTGGGATAGAATAATCCCAAGTGTATAGTGCCTTTAATGTATCGGAAGATACGCTTAACCGCTTCAAGGTGAGAGGTTTTGAGATCCTCTTGGAAGCGAGCACAAAGGCAGACACTAAACATGATGTCGGTCCTACTTGCCGTGAGGTATAGCAAACTTCCTATCATACCTATATACTTAGTGCTATCCACGGACTCACCTTCTTCATCTTTCGTGAGTTTTATTTCTGTGGACATGGGAGTTTTCATGGGCTTAGACTCTTCTAAACTAAACTTCTTAAGCATCTCCTTACTATATTTAGATTGGTTAAAGAAGATACCATCTTCCATTTGTTTAATTTGTAAACCAAGGAAGAAATTTAATTCGCCCATCATGCTCATCTCAAACTCGTCACGCATGATCTTATAGAAATCATCGCACAGTTCTGGACAAGTTGAGCCAAATATGATGTCATCGACATATATTTGAACAATAATGAGATGTGAATTACGTTTTTTTGTGAAAAGTGTGTTATCTACCACTCCCATGGTATATTCATGTTCGATCAAGAATGCCTTTAGTCTATCGTACCAAGCTTTAGGAGCTTGTTTGAGACCATAGAGTGCTTTCTTTAGTTTATAAACATGATTGAGTTTCTCGAAATCAACGAATCCTGGAGGTTGTGCAATATATACCTCCTCGTTGATATAACCATTTAGGAATGCACTTTTCACATCCATTTGGTATAACTTAAAGTCTAAGGCACAAGCATAGGCAAGGAGTATCCTAATAGACTCTAATCTAGCTACGGGTGCATAGGTTTCATCGTAGTCTATTCCTTCTTGTTGGTTATGGCCTTGTGCTACCAACCTTGCCTTATTCCTAGTTACGACGCCATTTTCGTCGAGTTTATTCCTAAACACCCACTTAGTTCCTATGATGGTTTGATTCTTAGGAGGAGGTACTAAATCCCAAACTTGGTTTGCGATGAATTGATTAAGTTCCTCTTGCATGGCGACTACCCAACTTTCATCCTTAATCGCTTCACCGACATTCTTAGGTTCTACGGTTGATATGAAACAAAAGAAATTACTTTTGTTTTGTGCTTGTGACCTAAGGGTTCTTTGGTTAAGGTTTCCTATGACATTTTCAATGGGATGGTTCTTGGATTCCTTAATGTTGACAACTTCGTCAACTTCAACTATTTCATCCTCAATGTCATCTTCTAAGGTTTTCTTGCCATTAACCTTAATGGATTCATCCTCATCTAAGTCATCATCCACCAAGGGTGATATCTTAGTTGGTGGAGGACTTTCATCGAATGTCACGTTGAGTGACTCTTCGACTTTCATTGTTCCTTTGTTTAAGACTACATAGGCCTTGCTACTTTGGGAGTATCCTATGAAAACACCTTCGTAAGACTTTGGGTCAAACTTGGTGAGGTAGTCTTTAGTGTTTAGTATGAAGCACTTACTTCCAAACACTCTAAAGTAATCAAGAGAAGGTTTTCTACCTTTCATGATTTCATATGGTATTTTTCCTAACATAGGTCTAATTAGAATCCTATTAAGTATGTAAGTTGAGGTGTCCACCGCATTACACCAAATCTTTTGCGGAATTGATTGTTCATTCAACATCGTTCTACTCATCTCTTGTAGAGTATGATTTTTCCGCTCAACTACCCAATTTGATTGTGGAGTGCATGGAGCCGAGAAATTGTGGGTAATACCATTAGCATCACAATATGCTCCAAATTGCACTTCATTATCAAATTCCCGACCATGATCCGTTCTAATAGAAACAATTGTACATCCTAGTTGATTTTGGACTTTCTTCCTAAAGATTTCAAATTCCTCACAAGCTTGTGTCTTATTCTTAAGAAATCTAGTCCAAGTATACCTAGAGTAATCATCAACTATCACTAAGGTGTAGTAGTTTCCTCCGTAGCTCCATACGGCGGATGGACCAAATAAGTCCATATGAAGGAGTTCTAGGCATCTAGAGGTCGAGACCATATTCTTAGCTTTGTGACTAGAATGAGCTTGTTTTCCAATTTTATAAGCGTCACAAAAGTGTTGATCAAACTTAATCTTAGGTAGGTTTCTAACTAGTTCCTTAGATGCCAATAATTGTATTAATCGCATATTGTCGTGACCTAATCTCCTATGCCATAGAGTGGAATTGTCATCTATGGTTGCTAAGCATATCCTATCCTGAGGCTTATTTCCTATTTTCATAACAAATAGGCCATTTCTCCTAACTCCCTTGCCTATGGTTTTACCATCCTTAATAATCTCACTACCCTCTTTGGAGAATATAACTTTACACTTATTATCTACCATTTGACTAATGCTAAGCAAGTTAAATCCTAAGTTATCTACATGCTCAACATTTCTAATAGTGAGGGAGTTTTGAGTGATCGTACCTTTGCCTATAATGTTGCCCTTAAGTTTGCTACCGAAAGTGACATTACCTCCGTTGTATGCTTTGTATGATGAGAAAAGACTTCGGTTACCCGTCATATGATTAGTGCATCCACTATCCTTGACCCATTCGTCAGGCTCCAAGTCGATTCCCAAGCATATCTATTGAATAAGACAAACATTCAAACATTTGGTCCCCAATATCTCATGGGTCCAAAGTTGTTAGCATTAAACATCCTATGCATTAGTTGCATTTGGTTAGGATGTTGGAACGGAGGACAAATTTCCCATGGTAAGTAACTTTGTAGTTGACGGCCATTCCAAGTTACGGGATAGTCACTTGGATAGCTTTGTCTTCTAGAGTTACGTCTCGGTAGAGGAGTTCTTGACCGAGGTTTGGGAATATTTGTTTTTCTAGGTGGAGGAGTCTTAGACCTAGTGTCGGGTTTTACAAAGCCAGGCTTGGGGTTTGACACAGGTTTGTAAAAGCTTTTGGCTTCCTTTATACTAGCAATAGATACTTTGGTACCATTTACAACTATGTGTCTTGGTTTAGGACTTGAATTATCTTTCAAATTCGACTCAGTTCTGTCTTTAGTAACACACGGTACCACGATACCATTAACTTTAATGGTGCCGTGTGTACATTTAGTGGTGCTATCTGTTGTTTTGACAGAACTCGTGGGTTTGACAGATTTTACTTGCTTTATTTTACTTGTCGAAGCATTATCTGTTTCTTTTTCAAACCTAGTGATCCTAAATGTATTTTTTTTTAGTTTATCGTTTTCTACTCGAAGACTTATGCATGACTTGCATCCTACGTCTACTTCTTTATCTTTCTCAAGTCTTTTGACTTGATCCT
This sequence comes from Artemisia tridentata subsp. tridentata, assembly GCA_021014915.2. Classification (NCBI taxonomy): domain Eukaryota; kingdom Viridiplantae; phylum Streptophyta; class Magnoliopsida; order Asterales; family Asteraceae; genus Artemisia; species Artemisia tridentata. Next base: position 336,575,627 of record CP139508.1, read on the forward strand.
TTAGTTCTAAAACTTGCATTTCGAGTTCATGCAATTTTAATTTTAATGATTTGTTTCTACCTAAAATTTTAGAACTAATCTCGCATAGTTTATTATATTCATCATTTAGTGTGTTATCATCTATTGAAAAACTATCATTACTATAATCAGGATAGTCATAACGTACCTCATGAGAAGCTTGAGCCATTAGGCATGTTTCGTCCTTGGGCTTCTTCTCTTCATCTTCACCGCTATCACTCCACGAGCCTCCTATGAAAGCTCGTTGGTTGTTGGATTTCGGTGGTTTGGGACACTCTCCTATGAAGTGATTAGGATCTCCACATCTAAAGCATTTCCTATCACTTGTCCCTTTCTTTTCAACTCGGTTCTTTTGTGATGTCTTCTTTTCGTTACGAGGTTGTCTAACGAACCTACCTCTTCTCCTAAAGAACTTTTTAAAGTCCCTAACCGCTAACGCATATTCTTCATCTTCACTATCGAAACTCGAACATTCCTCATCACTAGACTCCTTCTTGGCTTTCAATGCTAGAGATCTAACTCTCTCGCTTTTGCCTTTAACTATATCGGAGTCTTTCTTGATTATCATCTCATGAACCTTCAAGTTTCCTATAAGTTCATCGAGTGATAGTGTCGCCAAGTCCTTTGACGCTTCTATGGCGGTGACCTTTGCTCTCCATTTAGGATGTAGAGCCCTAAGAAACTTCCTAACATAATTCTTGCTTGAGTAACCTTCGTCAAGAGCTTTAAGACTAGTGATAATAGTATTAAATCTAGCAAAAACACTATCTATTGACTCATCTTCCGAAATGGAAAATTGTTCATATTGTTGAACAAGAAGGTCTATCTTGTTCTCTTTGACTTGGTTATTACCTTGGTGAGTGACTAACAAAGTTTTCCAAATATCTTTTGCCGTATTGCACATGAAAATTCTTTCAAACTCCTTTTTCGGCAAATCATTGTAAATCATCATTTTAGCCTCATTATTTTTGGCTAGTTTTCTTTTAAGTTCATCACTTTGTTTTTCATAAGGAACTATTTCATCCTTTCTAGTTTCCGGATTCTTTTGAATCGGTTGAAAGTCACCCTCGGTAATAACGTGCCAAAGATCAATGTATTTTGATTTCACATACGTTTCGAATCTTGTTTTCCAATAAATAAAACAATCGGTTTTGAAAAGTGGTGGTCTTTGCAAAGATTGCCCTTGTAGATATTTGTCAGAATCCATTGATCGATTCAAGTTTTAAAATACAATATACTTTAAAATCTTGACTGACGTGGCTTCTGATACCAATTGTGGAAAACTAGAAGGGGGGGGGTTGAATAGTTTTACCGGTTTTTAAGTTCTTTTAAAGACTTCTTTTAAAACTTTGCTATTGGAAACTTTGATTCGATTCTTATGTGCAATCAAACAACACCAATATGAACTACACACTAAACTAACTAATAGTAAGTAATAAAAGTAAAGAGTAGAGATGGAAAGATCAAACCGAGACAAAGGGATTTATAGTGGTTCGGCTATGAAGCTCTTCTTCGCCCTACTCCACTCCCCGAGTACCACACTCGAGAGTTTCAAGCACTATGTCAACAACCTCCCTTCAGGCGGAGAAAACCATACACGTCGCTTATCCTATTTCCGACACTAAGCTAGATGTCGAGTGCTAATCTTAGCTAGTACCAATCTACCACGGTCCACTTGACCAATCACTCAAGCCCAATGGCTTCAAGAGATCTCCAAGATCTTGACACGATCACAATGATCAACACTCACTTGACTAACTCTATCCTATTGACCCTTGATCTTCTTGATCAATCACACAAGCCCAATGGCTTCAAGAGATATTCACTATCTCTATAAGATCACAATGATCTTGACTCACTCTCTCACAAAAGAAAAATAATCTTGATGTATGCTATGATACAGCAAGGTTGTAACAAATGTTACAATAAACCTAACAACTATAACACTTGTACCTTCTTGAATACTTTGAGTTCTTCTCTTGCACTTGAAGAGGAATGACAACACCTTGTATCAACTTGGATACTTTGTGTTCTTCTCTTGCTATTGAAGAGGAATGAATAGGATCTCTAAGTTGGATGATTGGATCACTCTTAAACAAAAGAAAAACTAAACTAAATGATCAAGAAAAGAAAATGGTGTGAGGGATTTAAACTCAGAAGTTTCTGTGTGAAAAAGGGTGAAGAAAATATGTGAAGTGGGCTGGTATTTATAGGCAGAAAAAATCTGGCCGTTACAGAGGGATGGCTCCACTAAATCACCGACGGCTCCACTAAATTTAGTGGAACCGTGTCAGACAAAGACGCTCCATTTTTTGTCTTTTCTGGTGAAAACTTATTTGGGGAAGTTTGGATATGATTTTGGGGGGAAAATAGCTGTTGTGTATTTTAAACTTATTTTTTCATTAAAACATTTCTTAATTATTAAAAAATAATTTGTAAGGTATATTTTTGAAGAAAATGTTTTGTCACATAAAAATGTGAAGTCTTAAATCCAAATTTACTTCTCTGATCATTAGTGAAGTTGTAAATTTGTTCTAGAGTGATTTGTGTAGAAACGGGATCTTCCGATTAAAAACTTGTTTACGTTAATTTTAACGTAACGTGATTTCACATTTTGTCATCCTCAAAACGTGAAGTTATCGAAAGATAGAAATAACGTTTTTAGAACATTATTTGCATCAACAAGATGCATGTTAATGAAAATATACATAGAGAAATACCAACTCGTACATCTAATTTGTTTTTTAACTGTCTTAAGTGAACACATTAACATAAGCTTTTATGATTTCATTTCAAAGAATGCCTGCAAATCGCCCGATGTTTCTTATATTTTGTTTATACTGAGTATAAATGCCTGCGCTTTACAATGTTGTATTGTTTGATCATGGAGGAATGTATGAAGTACGAATCTGAGAAGGTGCAACTATTGATGAGAGGTGGTTATTCCAAGGAGATTCCTACAAGGTATGAAGGGTCATATTTTGATTCTTTTTACCATGATAAGGATGAAGCAAATGAATATCCAAAATCTGATGAGGAGATTGATCAAAATAGATATTATAAATTGCCTGCATTAGATGCTCCTTGTTTTCAAACCCCTCATTCATTTACCAAATTTGATCTCATATCTCACTATGCGAACGAAGAAGTTTACATTGTTAGCATGACTATGGAGGAATATTAAATATATGAACTTGAAATGTCAAAAAAGAGAAGTTGTGGTGTTAACATTGCAAATATGGCCATGGAGGAGCACATGACATACGAAGCTAATAGAGCCTTGAAAGAGTAAGAGATTAGCGATATAGAGCTCAAGGATATAGAGAGGCTTGAATGGTTACTAGCACCTAATGTGTAAGTTTTACCTAAACCATAGATGTGGTGCAACAATATGTGCCACCGGTTCCATTTCCTAATCGATTGAAGGTTGTGAGGAAGGAGGAACCAAGCAAGAAGAAAAAGAATAAGGTGAAAGCTAGAAGTCCAGAGGTTGAAAAAGCAAATGCACGAGCTCGTGTGGAATCAATTACAAAACACGGTGCTGACATCAAGGAACGGATAAAGTCGGTTCAATTAAATGAAACAAAAACTACGAATTAATAAAAAACTAGGTATGTTTTAGATCCAAACGATCAACGATTTAGAAATAATTAAATGACAAAATAAGAAAATAACAAGAAATTAATTGAGATTGAAATAAAAAAGATGCAAGTAGTATTAACCTTATTAATCCCCTATTCATTTTAATGACATGATCTACTAGTGCAATGTTTACCTATTCTTTTATTAGTTACTTAAATGTAGCATAAGTCCAAATATGTTCATTGTAACTTATACTTATGGTCTTTAACTATATAATTCTATGTTCTTGGATGTATCTAGTTATATATCATTTATTAAGTCCGCCAACTAACCTGTATAACTTGCTAGTGATGATCAAGACTTAACTACTTTGCAAATTAACATTCACTTTCATTAACTTAAACCTTGGAGCCTATTAATTTTAATTAAGCAAGGTTAACTCCAATAACACTATCCACGAATTGATATTGTTTTTACGTTCATGAATAAAGTAGTTAATGTTTAGCTTTTTGACCTAATAATCAACAATTAACTGATTAACACTAATAGTATACAAAGACGTAAGGATTGATAAGCAAGCTACACTGTCCAACAAAAGCACAAATAAACATGTAAATCATGTCATTAAATTCATAAAAAGACTAACACTAAGGTGTTTAGCCTTCAATCATAGTCAGACAAGCAAATGTTAAAAGATTCGATAAACTAAAAGTATTCATAATGAAACCAAAAATCAAACCGAACGATTATGATGTTTATGATGAATGGGACTTGATCTCTTGATGATCACACCTTTAAAAGTGGAAGTAAAACCTTAGAGGACCTATGGAAATTGTTTGAGGCGTCTAGTAATCCTATAGCAGTGCCTTGTGTTGAACTAGTAGGGACTAGTAGTAGCAATATTAATAAGGGTGGGAAGTTAATTGAAAATGTTGTTGAAGAAAGTGAGATTGATGTGGAAGATGTGTAGACAAAACTGTGAACTTCACGGCTTCAAAAGATTCAAAAGGTGGAAGTGGTATTGGGAACAAGAGCTTGTATCAACGTTGGAAAGAGGATTATGATGAAGATCCATATGATGACTAAGAACTTGAAGATTTAATTGAAGAATAACTGGCATTATGTGATGCTTTTGATATAAATATTCGTAGTCATATTAGACGTTAGTTTACCAAAAAAAAAAAAAAAAAAAAATTGTTTCGAGGATTTGCGATCCTTTTTAGGTCGAGTTTGGGTTTATATTTAGAGGTTTTTTTTTTTTTTTTTTTTTTTTTTTTCAAAAACCAACCCTTCTCTACGCCGTAGAGTATAAAATCATCTACGCCATAGAGCTCTCGAACTTTCATCCTCAACGCTATTATTTATGATTATTTTCAGGCTTAGCTCAAAACATGAAAGTTGTAGATATCTATTTTCTCTTTCCACGGCCACTTGTATCACTTAACGAGGAGATTGTATGAAGGAGTATGGCCAAAATAATACAACTTTTAGAAACATCACATGAACTTGATTTTAACTTTCGGCTTCGTTTCTTCACTTGATTTTTTATGAGCCTTCAATAATAAAGTTCTAATCACAAGTTACTCAATACTTGAGTAATTCTCTATGAATATCCTCCAAATTACTTGAATTCTTTGTGCCTTTTTCTCCTCGATTCGTCATCAAATCTTTATTTCATCATCTTGCATCGTTACTTTCATATTTCTGCGTCTTTTCGTAGAATGCTCCTTTTTAAGACTAAAATGCAAATAGATTGCAATTAAGTGCCAAATATTACATAAATGCAATGATTATGAGCAATAAATTTAGGATAATGATACTCAAAATATGATATTATTTTATGTTATCAAATATCCCCTCAACTTAATTATATTTAGTTATTTACCCTCAAGTAGACTCTTTGATTAATTCTAAAAAGATATCCTCAAATTTAAATAAGAAGATTTGAATTTAAAATTAACTCATCTAGTATAATGCAAAATCAAGCAACTCACGAAAGGAAACAAAAATAACTCAATCATTCAACTAATCTAAGTGTTTCATTTAGTGTTACAACGAACACAATTAGACTTATGGTACATTAGAGTTACTAATAAAAGAATAGGTAAAAATTGCACTACTAGATCGTGTCATTAGAATGAATAGGGGATTAATAAGGTTAACACTACTTGTCTCTTTTTTATTCCAACCTCAATTAATTTCTTGTTATTTTCTTATCTTGTCATTTAATTATTTCTAAATCTTTGATCGTTTGGATCTAAAACATACCTGGTTTATTTACTTGATTTATTACCCATTTATGTATTTAAACAGTTTTTGGCATCGCAGCTGGGGAACGGTTTTAAATTTTATTAATTATAGTAATTGTGGAAAACTAGAAGGGGGGTTGAATAGTTTTTACCGTTTCTTGAGTTTAATTTGTTTTGTTATTTGTTAGTTCAAAGGAAACAATCACAAATTAAGTTATCACACAATATAAACTAAAGATAAAGAGATGAAAGATCAAACCACATAACACAAGTGTTTATAGTGGTTCGGTTTGCAAGAGATCCTTATCCTTGCCCTACTCCACTTCCTCGAGTTACTTACTCGAGAGATATCTTTCACTAAGAAACAAACTTCCTTCAAGGTGGAGAAAACCTTTACACGTCGCTTACTTCCTTTTCCGGTACTAAGCTAAACACCGGGTTCTTTCACAAGGTAGAACCAACCTGACGTCGCCTAATTACTTTACCGACACTAAGCTAGATGTCGAGTTCTTTACACGGGTACAACCACTCCCTACTCTCTTTGTGCTTTGAGGACTAAAGCACTAACCACACTTACTGATCTAACTGATACAAATGATAAGAAACACTTAAAGTGTTTACACAGAATCTATACTACAACTTCCAAACAGTCTGCTTGTTTGAAGCTTGTTAACTTGATCTTCTTTGCTACAAAAGAAACATCAATGATATATATATAACTACTGTGGTTAGTAACTAAAGTGAATGTATGTGTTTTTCTTTTCTAAGTGGATGATTAGATCAAATGCCAAGTCTGCTATTTATAGGCAAACAAGGCAAACCTCCCACGGATCCGGCGGATCCCTCAGAAGGGATCCGTCTTTGTATGGACTTGGATCCGCGGTTATGACAGCTAATGTTGCACATGAGATCTCCTCAAATCTTTCCATATCCTTGTGTTGTCAAATCAATATCTTCCAATATCAACTACATAACTTGAGTATCTAATCAAAGATATCACACAATCTTACTAAGATTGTATTTGTGATGTATACCATGATGTCACTTTGTAACTTTTAAATTAAAGTTTCCATTTAAGGAAATACACATGTATATGCAATATAATGTTAGTGATCATGTTAAATGAAAGATGTGTTTTGAAAAGGACTTTAACTAGTATTTATAATTTGCTTAAGGAATATACTTTGTGTTTGTCATGAACAAAACATAAGCAAAGATCGTAAAATATAAATAACGTTTTTAGTACGATATTTGTATTAACAATCTCCCCCTTTTTGTTGATGACAAAACCTAAATTATATTTTTAAGCAAACATGTAAATATAGTTTAAGTCCTTTTAAAAATATAGATTAAGTTTTGAGTTATTCAAATTTTGATTACTATTATGAAATAACTTAGTATGAATCTAATTATGCAAACTTAATCCTTTTTCCTTTCTCCCCCTTTTTGTCGAAACAAAAAGAAGAGGTGCGTAGCGGAATGCGATTTTGAGAACTTTAATAGCTCCCCCTTGTTTTATACTCCCCCTAAATGGAGTAACAAGTAAATGATGCATAAACCTACAAGACAAATGGTTAGAATATGAAAGATTTATGAAATGCTCCCCCTCGATGTATACTCCTCACTTCTCGAGTACCAACGTATACTTAGAAGGGTATGATATGCTGCAAATGAAGTGTTAGTAATGAATGAAGAAGTAGAATGCTTGTGAAGTATTCTTCCAAACAATCCTTTCAATAAGTTTTGACTTTTAAAAGTCAAAGTGAGTGTCTGATCATTATTTGTACCTAAAGCAATCATAATCAAGGTATAATATAGGCTATATAAGAATGTTAGTTCACAATTATAATGATAATATGCAATATGTTGATCACTCATAAGCATAAAACATCACATTCATAGATATTGAAAATTTTGTGACAAAAGTCACAATGATGATGTTACAAGTACAATAAAAAGACATTCTAGAAAGAAATAAAAAGTCCTAAACCAACAATGTAAAAGGTCCTAAATAACTAATCTAGAAAGTTTAAATGATATATGACGCTCAAGAATGTGTTGGACTAATGTGTTGAGAATGATGGTTCTGTTTGTACTGACAATGACTTGCTTGAATGAAAGTGATGAGATCCTATGATGATGTTCTAGACACTAAAGATGTTCTAGATAATGAAGTTGTGAGATGAAAATTCTAGATTCGTTGGTTACGAGAAGGTTGTTTGGTTTCTGAATGGTTAAAAGCTAATGAAGGTTCAAGCTAAGGTTTATTTACTTACAACTATTGATTTGGTTTTACTAATCCTAATCAAAGTTTAAGGAGACTTAAAACATCTCTTTTAAGAGGTTTGTTAAACACATGATTGTGTTTTTCATGAGGTTTTGGTGCAGAACTATAATGTTGAGCTAATAAGGTGTTATGATGATAGTATTGACTAATCTTAAAAGGTGTTCATCTTGTATGCCTAAATCAATTTTTGTGTCAAAACAATATATCATTAATTATTTTAAAGCATAATCATACATTGAAAATTTGTTTGTGACAAAAGTCTCAAACATAAGATTACACATGAAGGTTCCTAGAGATGATAAAATCTTAAGAGTAATTATTGCGATGATACTACAAACTTCTATTTTGCTTGTTTTGATGATGACATGATAGAGGCAAGCCATTTAGTTTCTAAATTACTAGTGTCGTAGAGGTTAGAGACAATATTGTTGTCATCTTGAGTGTTTGTTTTATTGATCCACATTGATTCATCCAAGTGTTGAAGTGTGGTAATTATGTCATGTGATGGATCTATTATTAAGCTTGAAGATGGGGATGAGATTCTTTCTTTAGGTGGTGATGATTGTGGTGAGGGGTTAATTGTTGTGGAAACACTTGGTGAAGTGACAATTGGTGTGGCAATTGTTGTGATATGGTATTGAGGTCCATGAATCTCCGGATGGAATAGCATGGGTTCTAAGTTTTCAAGATTTATTAGTGGAGAATTGGTTGATGTAGGTGGAAGATCTTCTAATTCTTCAAGATGTGGTTGTGGAGATGTTGGTGGTGTCCTAAAAAGTTCCATGGGTTTGAGTTTTGGTGAGGATGGTGATAATGCAGACTTCTCAGTTTGTGGTGGAGCGGGAGCGAGTGGTGGTGTGGTTGCTACAGGAGTAATGGTAGGAGGTGATGTTGTTGTATTGGATGAGTTTGTAGCGGGTGAATTTGAAGAAGAGGATATGTTGACTATAGGAGTCATAATAGGAGTTGTTGTGGTGTCTGTGGATCTAACAGGAAAGGTTACATTACGAAGTGGGTTTGCATACCAATAAGGTCTGACACTTATTCTAGCCGTTCGTCTGTATGGTCTAGACATGTGAACTTTCTGGAGATGATATGTGAATGTTGTGGAGGTTTAGTGTGCTATGATCATCTCTAAGGTTTTAATTTATACTTCCTAATTGTATGAAAATTGGTGTTTGGATTAAATGAGTGTGAATATCCATGACTTGAAACAAGATAAAGTTGTTTGTCCTATTGACAAAGTCAAACCATAGAAATGGAGTTGACATAAGAGTGTGTAGAAAAATGACTCAAAAGGGTTAAATTTGATTGATTAATAGGAGTAAGTGCAGTCTGTGTGTGATGGAATAGAGCAGATAAATCAAATTTTGCAAGAAAATATTCTTTGAATTTCATAATGGTTTCTAATGGTTTGGAACAGAGATTTGTGCAGGCCATATCAAAGAAGTCAATCCATTGAGCTTGGGTTGAGTGATGTGTTGTGGATTTGCAGTAAATACAAGGAGATATTGGAGAATCTTATGATTTGATATTTCCACGGATTTGACGGATCCTAAAAAGGGTTCCTTATTTGTATTGGTTTGGTAACTCACACCTAAAGTTTAAAAATTTAAATTTTGGTGGGAAATTTTGTTCCTAAGTTTCTAAGAATTCCTAAATGATTCTAAGATGAATTATGATCAGTGAATGAATCCTAAATGATACTAAACACTAAGATTTAAGAATCGGGATGAGTCGAAAAAGTTTTAGACTTACTGAGAAAGCTGCGGATCCAAGTAGTATCAAGTGCGGAACCAAAGTGAGGGGTCCGCTAAATCCGTAGGTTGACGGATGGCGGAACCAACGATAAGCCTTGGCGGATCCAAGTTTAAGGATCCGTCGGATCCGTATCCTAATTTTCTAAAACTAAACAGAAGACTTGTCATATTTTGCGTTATTCGACGAAAACCCGAAAATTCATCTAGACCTTACTTAACATCTAATATGTATAGCAAAACAACTAAATGTGATAATATTAACACACGATTGATCATAGGTTAATCCGTTCTTAGAAACTTACCGTAGTAGGAGTTAAGCCAAACATAGGTTTAGACATGGTAAATTGATAACCCCGAGTGTTATCAATCTGCAATAATCAGTTAGTTCATATACACAAAGTAAAACACAACCAAGTATGAAAATAGACCTGATCATTAAACTTCATCAAAAATGATGTTAAACCAAACAGTGACATAAAATTGGAAAATTGATAACCATACGTGTTATCATTAGTTTAAGTAGAGTTAAAACACATAAGTATAAAGTACTAAAGACAAGTCTTAACAAACATAGAAATATGACCATATAGGGTCTAAAGGTTAACTGTTCCACACAATCATTTATTCTCGCTTATCTTTCAATAGTTTGAGTATTTTCTTTTGATCTTTTCGGAGTTTCATCATCCATCGTCCTGCACACTTTAGAACTCCCTTTGTTTGTCGGCTTTCCGCAGATTCATTATTGAGAGATGGAAGTTGACTCAAGTAATCTAATAGCGGGAGCTTTGAGTTAGGTAATCCATCTTCGTCACTAGCTGATGAGATGATGAAGATGAAGATGAGAGACAGGCTCGTTTCCCTTTTCCTACTTTCACTCTATGGTCACTAAGAGGGACAAAGGTGTGTTTGATTTCGGGGTAATCTGGGACAAAACCAACAGAATTTGGAAGGATAGGAGTGGAAGCTTTGAACAAACAAGTGAGTAGCATTCCATATGGCAATGTGGTTTTTCCTAGGACACGTATATCAACCATCCTCTTGGCGATATAGTAAGCAAGATTGAATCTTTGATGAGTTGAAATACAATAGAGCATATAGCACAGTCCAGCATTCACGTGATCTTTGTTACCAATAGTACTAATGACATTAGATCTTAGAATTTCTTCGAGTCTCTTGAACTCAGGTTTGAGTTCATTGAGTTCCATGGCAAATGGATCTCGATTGACATCTTTGCCCCGAAGTTTCTTAATTGGATTGGTTCTAGTGTTAAAAAGATGATCTCGGATAATTTCTTTAGGAGTTAGGGGAGTGTCATATGGATGTTCCCGTCCTAGATTTGAATTTAGAATGGTTAAGGACCATTTGTCAGAGTAGAAGCATGTTCCTTCACTTGGGATGTGTAACACTTTCCCAAAATGGTCTAAAGGAAAATTGTAGGAGTTTTGGTTTATATTGAAGTTGATGCTAAATGATCCATTGTCATCAGAAATAAGTTTTACTGAGGCATAAAATTCGAGAATGAATCGAGGAATGATAGGTTCATCTATGTCGAGAAGTGAATCAAATTGAATAGTGGCCATTTGTTCACGAATGTTTGTTTCTTCTAAAAATGAAGAGTCTATGGTTCTACCCTCATGAACATACCGACTTTCTAAAGCTTTGAAAAGTTGGACTTGCGCTTCTGTGAGTCCTTTTGTTTGATGATGTTTGGGTAGGTACTTCTTTGTTTTCTTGTGATCGTAATTAGTGGCAGGAGGCATGATTTTCCTAGTCATAAACAATTTTATAGTTTTAGTTACACTAATCTAAAATACATGAAATGTGGACAAATATGGAGGTGTGGTTATCTTTGACCTATTATGATGTTTGAAAATATACGTTTTGTGACAAAACACTTTATACCCCAAACATTCCTGTTTGACGTTTTCTTTGATTTTGTATTAGCAATGTTTTAAATTCATTTTATCTAATTATGAAAAGATTTATTCTAATTGTTTAGAAGATTAGAATAGAGGTTTCTTTGGTTTTATTGAATTTTGTTAAAGAGTTTAACAAAATGGAATTCCTATTAACTTTTGACAAAAGAATTATCTGTAGTGTCTAATTAAGAATAGTAATCTGAAATGTATTATTGAAATTGCATGAACCCTAATTTTGAATTGAAATGAATTAGTGAACTTACAGTGAGTGATCAAGCACGAATTGATATGAGATGAAGGATCTAATTTTTGAGTTAGGGATGATGAGAGTCGATTATGAGTTGATATTGAGGGTTTAATTAAGTGTGTAGTGCAGTAAGGAGTGTTTGGTAATTCATAGTCGGATTTGACAACTCACGGATTCGGCGGATCCTTCAAAAGGGTTCCGCCCTTGTTGTCAATTGGATCCGCAGGATCAGAACAAGGTGGTGGTATTTTTGTTTTTGGTTAAATTAAGATTTGGACGAATGTTTTGATTACTTCTAAATATTAGTATGTTTTATAAGGAACGAAGATTTCTTTCTTGAGATGTTTGTAAGAGGATTTACCACTGTAATCCTTTTTGAGAGACTTTCTCAACATATTGTATTCACTGTTTAAATTGGGAATAAAGATAAAACAGTCGAGCTAAGTAATTGTTGAGATGAATGATTGCAAGGTTGACGAAACAGGAGAAGATTGGCAATAGAGACTAAAGACATAAACTACGGGTATTTTCTCCACACTTCTCCTTAACCACTTAAGTATCAAGGAACGTTAGTTTCTTAGTGACTTGTGGTACAATGTCTCACATTGGTACACAACATGTTTAGAGATCTACCTAATTGTTATGATTTCATTATTTATGATCTAAGAATGATAGTTATACACAAGGTTTGGTGTTCTACTTAATGTATTACTATTTTAAGGTTATCCAATGAATTTACTATTTTGATCCTTAATGCGAATGATTTTTATCTTAAATTTTCATGATTGAGATGAGTGAAAACATTTTTTATTCCTAGTTGTTTGGCACTTGAAGTTTTACTTATCATGCATGATTTTTGGTCATAGCATATCTTGATAAGGAGATGAGGTTCTACTAAGTTCGTTTGTGTTTCCATAACTTTAAGACATTTAGCTAAAGCTAGTGTGTACGGAAATAGGAGAATATGATTTTCCTATATGTTCAAATTTTAATTAGATAGCTTTGATTTATGCTCTTATTTCTAGAGTTATCAATCTTACTTAGATTCTAGAGAAAAACTAAATTATTTAAATCTCAATGTTTTCTAATGGATGGGATTATCACAAACAACATTAGTTTAGACCTATGTATTATCATTATGAGTTATGGAGAGATAAACCTTTATAATATGGTGAGATTATCCTAAAATTAATTTTCTTCCAAGTACTTTTTAAGGTTATGAATAATTAAGTTAGAACTTACTTAGGAACATTCATGGATGTGATAATCACAAATGTGTTGGTTAAATCTTATCTTGGTTACAGTTCTTGCAAGTTCTAAGAACTTATCCATGTATGGGTATTACCTAAGTGTTGAGATATAACATAAGAATATGAGACAACATTTTCTTGAGGTGTTATATCCGGTTTTAGCAAAGGTTTTAAAAACCTTTTCCTAGTAATCATCCTATCTTATACACATAGAATCTCTATTATTACATATGTAGTAATAATTAATCATACCACAAAGAAATAGTTATGAAATCATGAATTATCTATGAGAATAATCATTATGAGTAGAGTTATAAAGTTCATACCTTTTTGATGATTAATACCAAAAGTGCTATTGATCGAGATGAGCACTTTAGTGATTAGAGAAGATACCTTTGTATTCATCAATGTATCTTGGGATTAAGTAAGATCATAAAGACCAAATCCTTTTAAGCATACCTAAAGAAAACTTGAGTGTTTGGTCCCCAATATCTCATGGGTCCTTTTTGGGTTAAACAACATATTACCATGGTTCACTAATATCTCCGAGATAGTCAAATGGTATTTGTCTACTAAGCTCATTTCCTATGTATGAACATGATTTTACTGTTGTTTTAACTACATCCCTGTCTTTGATCGTTTTTGAATTAGTCTTACTTGAATATTGATTTTTCAATTTTTCTACTGTACTCACGGATCCTTTGTTTATACTACGCAGATCCAAAGTTTTGGATCCGTGGGAATCCGCGGGTTACCAACTCAGTTGGTGTGATTTGATTTTCATTTATCGTTTGACTTTCAAAATCACTTAAATGACCATTTTCCATAAAATCAGGCTTGAAGCTACCATGAATGATTTAAGAATTCTCATAGTGTCATCTGCACAGTTTATGTGTTTATTGAATCTTTGAAACTTGAGATTTTGTTTTATGTATTTGCTTAGTGTGAGTTTTGTGACTCTAATTCAATTTTTATTTCTTGACATGATGCACAACATTCAGTTTCCATATTTTCTTCCAAGCTTTTAACTTTTTCTTTCAACTTATGTATTTTATTCATCAAGTATTCTCTTTGGTTTTCAAGATCTTATTTTTACTCATGACGTTTATAATGAGCTTACTTAATCTATTGTGTTCTATATCTAATGTGTCGTAGTCATTAAATATATATGAAGAGTCAGAGGATACCTTTTCTGTTTTGTTAGCCGTACTATCCACTTTGTTGTCTTTTAGCATATCTTCACTGTTGAAACTAGATCTGGCTATAGTGCTAGAAGCTATCAACTCCTTTTTGCCTTTAGGTATCTACGAATCTTTTTCCATTATTGCTAGATGAGCTTTGAGGTATCCTATGAGCTCGTCCAATGTCATCCTTGAATGATCCTTAGAATCTTCAATATTAGTTGCTTTAACTTTCCATTTTGGGTCAAGATCTTTCCTGTCAAAATACTTACTAGAAATGGATTCATCAAGAGCTTTAGGTGAAATATTGTGTCTAGCTAGATCTGAGTCTTTTGACATTTCAAAAATGGTTTTTCCGAACTATAAAAACTGTTTTTGAGGGCTGGTGATCTTTGCAAGGATTTCCCTTCTTTAAAGTTTTCAAAATCGATTTGATCGTTTCAAGTTTTTAAAATACAGTTTATTTTAAAAATCTTGAGTAACGTAGCTCTAGATGCCAATTGTGGAAAACTAGAAGGGGGTTGAATAGTTTTTACCGTTTCTTGAGTTTAATTTGTTTGTTATTTGTTAGTTCAAAGGAAACAATCACAAATTAAGTTATCACACAATATAAACTAAAGATAAAGAGATGAAAGATCAAACCACATAACACAAGTGTTTATAGTGGTTCGGTTTGCAAGAGATCCTTATCCTTGCCCTACTCTACTTCCTCGAGTTACTTACTCGAGAGATATCTTTCAACTAAGAAACAAACTTCCTTCAAGGTGGAGAAAACCTTTACACGTCGCTTACTTCCTTTTCCGGTACTAAGTAAACACCGGGTTCTTTCACAAGGTAGAACCAACCTGACGTCGCCTAATTACTTTACCGACACTAAGCTAGATGTCGAGTTCTTTACACGGGTACAACCACTCCCTACTCTCTTTGTGCTTTGAGGACTAAAGCACTAACCACACTTACTGATCTAACTGATACAAATGATAAGAAACACTTAAAGTGTTTACACAGAATCTATACTACAACTTCCAAACAGTCTGCTTGTTTGAAGCTTGTTAACTTGATCTTCTTTGCTACAAAAGAAACATCAATGATATATATATATAACTACTTGTTATAATAAAGTAATTATTATATTTTATTTCATAATATATTAGATAATGAATTGTATTTATAGAAAAAGCAAACCTACTGGGTGGTGATCCTAAAGGGATCGTCTTTTTTTCTAGTGGATGTTAGATCAATGCCCAATGTTGCACATTTTAGCAAATCATGCAAACTTCCAGGATCCGTGTGTCCCATCAAAGTCCTGTCATTGTATGACTTGGATCACAGATATGAACACTTAATGATTGTCATTTTGAGATCCCTAAATACTTTATAACTTTTGTAAATCAATATCATTCGATGTCAACTACTAATGTATTAATCAGCAATTATAATGTTATGATGATTCATAAGTTAATACACATGATAGCAAATATGTTTGACAGTTAAATGAATATGTGTTTTGAAAAGGACTTTAACTAGTATTTATAATTTGCTTAAGGAATATACTTTGTGTTTGTCATGAACAAAACATAAGCAAAGATCGTAAAATATAAATAACGTTTTTAGTACGATATTTGTATTAACAGTAATTTTATGTGTTTTGTGTAGGTTTTGTTAGTATTTTGTGTTTTTATTGTGCTTGTTAGTTTGATTTTTATAAAAATGAAAAACTGATTCGGAAAGAGTCTACGGCGTTATCGACAAAATTACTTTTATTTTTTTTTTTTTTTTTTTTTTTTTTTTTTTTTTTTTTTTTTTTTTTTTTTTTTTTTTTTTTTTTTTTTTTTCTTTTGTTTTTTTGTTTTTTTTGTTTTTTTTTTGTTTCATCCTCTTTGTTGCTTTGTTCTTTAGGATAATTCTTTTCCATGTTATGATTGAGATGGAAAAAGACATTGCCAACATGATTATGGAGGAATATACGAAGTACGAATCCAAAAAGGTGCAACTATTGATGAGAGGTGGTTATTCTAAGGAGATTCCTACAAGGTATGAAGGGTCATATTTTAATTCTTTTTACCATGATAAGGATGAAGCGGATGGATATCCGGAATCTGATGAGGAAATTGATCAAAATAGATATTATAAATTGCCTGCATTAGATGCTCCTTGTTTTCAAACACTTACTCGTTTAACAAATTTGATCTCATATCTCACTATGTGAATGAAGAAGTTAACATTGCTAGCATGACTATGGACGAATACTAATTATATAAAATTTAAATAGTAATTACATGAGTCGTTATAAGTATAATTGTGTATATTTATTTTCATATCACTGTAATCCGTGCTTACATTTCATATTTATAACCTCGTTAATAATAATTTAGTTGTATTTAATATTCAAACACGTGTACGCATGGGTTAAACTTATATAAAAAGGAACATGAGTCCTTATTAAACGCACGACCTCATGTATTTAAACTCATAAAGAGGAATAACCTGAGTTGTTCGTATACGCACAACCTCATGTATTTATTTACATACACAATAACTTGCTCTTTCATTTTGATATTTATAATCTCGTGCATATATATGTTGTATTTTTAAAACAACATATATGTTATACTTAAAAATATAAAGTCTAGGGATATAAAGTTTAAGGAGATATTTATAAATTTTTTAAAGTTATTAAAAAAATATAAAAAATTCTAAATTTACATTTAACTCTATATAATCTATTTAAAATCAACCACTAAAGTTTTATTAATTACCTCTTCTTTCTTTAAGTTTTTGTTTTCACATATTTGACACCTATACTTTTATGTTTTTTTGTCTTCATCAAATTTATCAAAGTTTGAAAAAAAAAAATTTCTTTCAGTTTTGACTTTCAATTGACTAATAACAATGCTCGATCACATGTCAAAATAAAGCAACCTGGCTTGTTTTAGCAAAATACTTATAAAATGATGCAATTCTTTTATTATATAAAATATTCGGTGATATAAGCTAGTGATTATAACTATCTCAAAATTTTAACCTGAAAATCTTAAATGTTGAATTACATTACATTTAAAATAATCATATCAATATTTCGGGTTAGAATAATACATTTTTATTTTCGTATTGTTGTTGCCTTTTGGGCCTACATTACTATATATATTATATGTGATTTAAAACGACGCCGTTGAATCTACAGTTGCCAGGCCCCACTGCTACAGTAACTGCTACAGTAACCGGCCCTTTTTTTTTTTTTTTTTTTTTTTTTTTAAAAAAATCAGCTTTCGAAAATTGGCAAAAAATACCCCTGAAATTGATGACTCTTTGCAAAAAAAGTCCTTTTTCCAAAAAAATGTTTCAAAAATTGGCAAAAATTACCCCTGACACTGGCGACTCTTTGCAAAAATAGTCCTTTTTCCAAAAAAAAAATGTTTCGACAATTGGCAAAAAATACCCCTGCCATCGGCGACTCTTTGCAAAAGGAGTCCTTTTTCGGGGAAATTTTTTTTTTTTTTTTAAATATCGTGCAATAATCAACGAAATAAAACAACGGCCCGCCGCAACGCGGCGGATCGTCGCCGAACTCGTTTAATTAATTTTGGGATGCATTACGGCCTAAGGAAAATGAAATTGGGCTATGTTACTGATGGCCCAGTTATATCAATAGTAGAGCTGGCAAAATGCGCCCATTCCCTTTGAATTGGGCTAAATTTCACACTTTTTGAAAGCTTGTGGGCTAACATGGGCACTTAGTGAACTTGAAGGGGGCTATTATGGGCAGTTAAGACTTGGTAACAATAATGAACGGGCGAAACGGGCGGAAGAACGAATAGTTGATTGTTGATTGTTGACTGCATGGTTTATAAACAACTAGCAGGGTACCCGCGCGTTGCAGCGGCGGGTACCCTATGATTAAAATTTAGGCGCTAACAAAATTACAGTGACGAACTGATTAACCGGAGAATAAAAAATGATCTCAGTCCGACCTAGTTCACCCTTTTTTACAGGTTCCGACTGGTCATCTGTTTCGTTTTTGAACGGCTTTTATTGGCTAGCCGAACCGATACCGACTCCGAATTCCGGTTGAACCCGTTGGTCCTGTCAAGTTTTCAAAATTGTATGTACCATATTTAGTGATTTAGAAATAAATTTGTTAAAAAACTTTCGGTTAAACTTAACGTTGACTATGGGGATGACCAGGTTAAGACACACAAATTCATGCATATAATGAATTGTTTTTGTTATTCCCATTGGTATTAATGATTTTCTCCATTTACAACTTTATTTGAACATGGAAAGACTGAAAATGGCTATTGATGAATTGCTTATTAAGCTTGCCAAAACATTCACGAAACCGAAACTGCAGACAATTTTTCTTATTAACAACTATAACATGACAATTGCAGTTTTAAAGGTATGGTACTTCGTATCTTTTATCTGTCGAGGAAATTAACAATTGTATGCATTGTTATTTATTCCGTTCTCAGTTGCTAGCCCATCAAACCAACTTTGTATAAGATTTTCGGCCCAAATGAAATCAAAATAAGAACCAAGAAACAAACCCGAGTTTCAGCCCATCACATAACTAAATATTATATAGGATACATATAAATGACTATATACCCTAATTTTTGTCATGTTTAAACAACCCTAATCTCACAAACAACATCACAGGCAGCCACAAAGCCATTCCAAAACACTTGTAGCAGTCAAAACTCCGAACACACAAGATCATAATAATATTTCTGTAAAAAATCGAAGCTACCCACAAAAAGATATCATATTTCTTTCTCTTGATATACACGAACACCAAATCACATAAACCTTTTAAGAAAAATCTCGGGTAGATTGTTTTTTCGATTGTTTTTTATGTTTGTGTCTTTTTTTTTTTTTTTTTTTCTTTTTGTTTTTTCAGATCGAAACAAAGAAAGAGTATAACATATTTGTTATATTTCTGTCTTTATTAGTTTCGTATACTAAAAAAGAAGTTGAGCTTTAATAGATCGATGATGCGTTATTTTGTTCATGTTTAAGAAAAATCTATACATAATTGTATAAATGATGAACACAATCTGAGATCTTTGTTTTAGATAGTTGTGGTTTGATGTTGTTTGTTTTGGTTAATAGTATAATTAAATTGTATATTGTGGTTAAATAATTGTATATTTTGGTGAAGGGGTAAATTAAATTGTGTATTAATTGACCACTTTAATAGCATTAATGTGGTGTTTGTTGTACAATATGCTTTATTTCTTGTAAGTCTGAAAATTAGGTGCATTAAAGTGTTGTAAATCATGTTTTATTTCTTGTAAGTCTGAATTTTAAGACTAAGAGGAGAGAGATTCATTTGTGCATTATATGTAGTATAGATATCTGTCTTTCGTTATTTTATAATTAAAACAAGTTACTCCCAATATTTATGCAATGTATCAATTTATCAAATACTTTGATTTGAGTTTTTTTAGTCATTTGGTGTGTTTTTTTTTAAAACAGCCCCCGCCCATTTGGCCCGTGCCTTTTTGGCCCGAATTATAAATTAGCCCGTTTTGCCCGTACCCGTTTTGCCCGTGCCCGCCCAGCCCGCCCGTTTTGCCACTTCTAATCAATAGTCTCACTTCTAACTGGTCTTAACAAAAACGATTGAGAAATCTATAAATGTGATCAATTACGTGTTAAAATAAATGTGTCAATAAGTTATTAATTTGTGAACGAAATGGATCTTTGCGGTCACCAACAGGATAGTTATCGTAATACGGAATGTCAAAACCCCATTGGCATGGTATGTCTCGTTTTAATTTAACAGATAATATTATCTGGTTCTTGTTTTACCTATTAGTAGTAGGTTTAAAACAGAACTGTAATAACTTTCTACAACTATCTTTGGTTAAAGTCATACGATAAAGATTATTTTTTCTATCAAAGTGAAATCTTTACTTTAAGAGTTGAGTTATTTTGCAAACCAAACAATGCTCACATACCAAGGGACACATCCCCACCCTTCATCTCAAAATAATCAACGCTCAAGATTAAATCAAATAATAAACACGGAAGGGCAATTTCGTAATCTAACAACCTCACACAAAACTCGCCCGTCCCTCTCATTTCATTCATTATCACTCTCACCAAACACACACTAAAAACACACAGTACTCACATAGCAAAAACCGATCAAAATCTGTCATATCAACCGCAAAACAAACACTAAATCTACTAATTCAACCGTAAAATCACAACAACTGTAAGTAATGATGATGATATACTAAAAAATACGGCACAAACGACGGTTCCGACAAACTTCCGATCAAAAAATTGCTTAAACAACATGCGAAAAAAGTGGTTAAAGGTATAATGATACATCTTCGTTGATTTGAATTGTTTAGGTTAGGTTATTTAAGATGTTTTGATTTGATATATTCGAGATTCTGATTGAAGAAGATGTAGGAAGCTCATTTTTTAATAGTCGAGAGGACGAGTTACCTGCTTATTGAAATAGAGGTTTTGATTTATGTAATTTTATGTTATTTTGAACTGTGTGATCTTAGAGTACAGAAATGTCCTTAAAACTTAGCTTATTATGTGGTTTAATTATTTGAGATGCCTGTGTTAGATGTAAGCTGTCATTGAACTGAGATCGTAGTCGAGAGGACGAGTTCGGTGTTTATTTAGATCGATAAGAGATTCTGTCATGTGTTCTAGATTCGGTTAGCGTAATTGAAGCTAGAGCGAGTTTATTTTAGGTTATGTGATGTAAAGTTGCTTTGATTAAAAGTGAGATTATGAGATTATCAAATAAGCTCCTAAACCCATCTAATAAGGTCAAACATTGGTTAGTACAATGAAGACAACATCATTAGGTATCACCTGTGATTTTGTATGTATCACAGGTGATACCTGTTAAGGTATACTTGGAAAGTGGCAAGTGTATTAACAGTTATCTGGTTGTTTGTATATAATGGATTCCATTGGCAATGTGTTAAGGTAGGATAAAAGAAGACCTAGTTGACATTATTTGTATGGCGCGTTTAGCATCTTCCATTGGCAATGTGTATATTCAGTAACTTTTGTTCCTGATCTAACTGATCTTTTACATAATTCGCTAGTGTTGTTCATATGTGGTGAAATGAAAACGACATGCTGATGTTAGTTTATTCGTATGTAATGATCGTGATTAGTAAGTTACTTGAAACGCGTTCATGGTTTTAGGTTAGAAGAAAACCTAGAAGTAATTGTGTATGTCAATCAGATTTTGTAGCATCATAGCTTGTTGCTTAGCATTTTATGCCTTGCTTTAACTCTGCGTGTGTTAGTCTTGTTTGATTCATGTTTGTGTGTTAACTTGCCAGCTGTTTTACTTAAACTTGTTTTTTTGTAAAATTGGTTTTAGTCCAGATGAAACTGGCAAAGTAGATACAGAATATTGTAACTGATAAAGGTTGAACATTCTGCAATAAAAATTAAGCGTTTATTAACCTTCACTTTGCTGCTACTCAGTTTCATTGTCTTCACTTAGACTTTAGGTGCAGATGTTTGATACAGAATTACTGATGTGACCCTGTTTTTGTTTAGAACTAGGTTTGAAGACCGAGAGACTATTGGTGGCTCAGCCTACGGAAGCCAAAGAGCTATCTGTTGCACTGCAGATTTAGCTAAATTGGGTGCGTGTAAGGAAGGGGAGATTATTCACCTGTGATATCACATGTGATATCGTGATATCACCGGTGATATCACATGCGATATCACATATCACATGTGATATCACATGTCACATAAGCCGAAAACCACATAAACTATCTTCATTGTCTTAGCCCTCCAATCGTTCATTGGGATCTTAAATCTCCTAATTTATTAGTTGATAAAAACTGGACTGTGAAGGTACGTGGATGCCAACACTTGTCAACTGTAGTGTTCTGATGTGGTTGTTTTGAATCAACATATAACTTGGATTCCGTTGTTTTGACATGTAGGTTTCTGATTTCGGGTTATCAAGATTTAAAGCTAATACTTTCATATCATCAAAATCTGTTGTGGGAACGGTAAGTGGACTTGTCTGATAAGACGATATCTGTACTGTTGAATTATAAGTATTCGAATAAATAATATTTGTTTATGAACAGAGTTATTCATAATTCATTTTGTTGCATATAACCGAGCTTAATCCTGTTGTTTTTCAATCTCAGCCTGAATGGATGGCACCTGAATTCCTCCGAGGGGAGCCCTCAAACGAAAAATCCGATGTCTATAGTTTTGGCGTGATCTTATGGGAGCTCGTGACCATGCAGCAACCATGGACCGGACTTAGCCTAGCTCAGGTTAGTCCTTAAAAACTAGTCATTACTGCAAAAAAATATAGGTTGGATTGGGTAATGGGTCATCTTTGGTACTGTTTGGGTTGGATTGACTCGAAACACTTTTTGTCCAACATATTTTATTTTTTGGGGAAAAAAAAAGGTTCAGGGGATATGCATCTAGAATTACACACTTTAGGTGTCTTTCAACCCATTTGGCACATTTCTTGTTATACTGTTAGATTCATTGACAATTAAACATAACCTAAATAGACCCATTCACACGCAAAATGATTCAAAATTGCAACCTCTAAAAAATTCCACCACAATACCTTTATTTTGTGATGCAATGGAGCTCGTGCCTGAAGATGAGCTGGAAGCATCTGCACAAGGCGGTCAGAATTCCGTTGTAGATAGGAGGGCTAAGAAGGTTATGTTGGGAATTAAATATTCAAGATGTTTAATATCGGGTTCTAATCCAAGAAATACTCTAAGTGTAATTCTGCTGCTTGTGCAAAACGGTTTCTGCTGATGATGTTGATTCTGCTGATAGAGCATTTCACTCTGCTCATAGGCTTAACAACTCTGCTGATGGATTCTGCTGATGATTCTGCTGATAGCGATAGATTTTTCCTGCTGATAGTGAACAACTCTGCTGATGGAAGGATAAGATCGAAAAGATATTTATTGTATTTTGGTCAACAATATACGGTAGATAATATCTTACTCCATGTGCTTAGTTAACAAGTTGTATACATAGATACATGTTGTATCTGATGTACTGACACTCAATAAGCATAAGTTAACCAAGTAAGTCGGCCAAGACTTTAAGCAATTTGTAAAGATCTTTTGACTATAAAAGAGATCTTAGTTGTGATATTTGTAGTAGGACGTTGTCAAGTGTAAAATAGAAGTTAGAACATATAACTGTTAAAAAAAAACACAAATATATCACAAGTGATAAAAACATAGGATTCAAGGTTGTAACCCTAGTGATATTTTAAGGTCACTCGTATTATTATCTTTAATAATATTGAATCGTTTGGTGATAATCTTTATGTGTTTCATTACTAACTAACAAACATAACAATTCCATTTCCATAACATACACAACCTTCTAAGTTTGGTTGAGTGAATTCCGCGCGCTTAATCATTTTAACACAACATATCATACACACAAAGTTAGAGGGTTTTAACCACCTTAATCGTGTGTCCAGGATCCTAGCAAGTGGTATCAGAGCCAAGCTGATATTGTTGTTTTTAGAAGAAACAAGAAATGGATGTACAAGATGTTCAAACAAATGTTGCTGCAAAGTTGCCCATGATCAAACCCAATGAGTTTGAGTTATGGAGGATGAGAGTTGAGCAATATTTCATGGTTCAAGATTATGCTCTTTGGGACATAATTCAGTATGGTGATTCCTTTACTTTAGGCTACTCAGATGTTCTTGTTGAAGGGAAGACAGTAAGAAAGAGAAATACTGGACCAGTCTCCAATGATGAAAAGATACAAAAGAGAAATGATCAGAAAGCACGAAACTTGTTGCTTATGACCATTCCTGGTGAGCAAATGTTATCTTTTAACAAATATCTTGATGCAAAAACTCTTTTTGAAGAGATTTGTGCATGGTTTGGTGGTAATGAAACTACCAAAAAGACACAGAAGACTTTACTGAAGCACCAATTTGAAAACTTTACTGCTTTTAGTAATGAGTCTCTTGACAAACTATTTTCAAGACTACACAAGCTTGTAAGTCAGTTAGCTGTGTTGGGTGTTGAGACTGAGAAGGAAGATCTCAACATGAAGTTCTTGAAAATTCTACCTAGTGAATTCCATACTCATGTTATTGTCTGGATGAACAAGCCAGAAATTGAAACAATGAAGCTCAATGATTTGTTCAACAACTTCAAAATTGTTGAACAAAGTCTAAAGAGAGGTGGAAATTATGGTACTAGTTCTGGGAATGCTGCACTCTTGTCAGTTCCTAGTGTTAGTCATGCAGAAGGGTAGATGAAGTTGAAAGTGTTTCTAATGTTACTTATGGTGGTCCTTCTGCTAGTTTACAAAAGGATATTGCTGGACTTGGTGATCCAACATTTTATGCCTTTATAACCAGTCAAGCTAGTGGTTCTCCTTTAAATCATGAAGACCTTGAGCAGGTTGATGGAGATGATTTGGAAGAGATGGATATTAAGTGGCAAGTTGCTTTACTTAGCATGAGGGCTAAGAAGTTTTGGCAGAAAACTGGAAAGCAAATTACCATAAATGGTAATGATACTGCTGGGTTCGATAAGAAGAAAGTAGAATGTTTTAACTGTCACAGGTTGGGACATTTTGCTAAAGAATGTAGAAGCCCAAGGAAGCAGGATAATAGAAACACTTGGTATAAACAAGAAAGGAATAAGGAAGTACTGGTAGAAGAGCCAAAGGCTATGTTGGCCATTGATGGTATTGGATATGATTGGAGCTCTATGGCTACTGAAGAGGATGCACCACCAAATGCTGCTCTTGTTGTCGATGAGATTGCTCTAATGGCTTCTCTTGATTCAGAGGTAGATACTATTCCTACTTGTACTAATTCATGTCCTAATCTTAAAAATTATGAAGACATTAAAAAGAGATTTGATGCTCTTAGAGAAGAGTTAATTGATGCCCTTCATAATTTAGCTAATCATAAGAGGTGTGTAGGAGTTCTAGAAAAACAGATTCTACATTATAAAAAGAATGAATCTACATTTACTGATGACTTAAATGCTTTAAAAAGAGGAATAGCATTTAGAGATGAACTACTCAATGATCAAAGTAGACAGTTATCTGAAGTCAAAACTGAAAAAGAAAACGTTAAGGTCACTATAGATACTCTAGCACGTTCCTCAGAAGGAATGAATAAGATTTGGGAAGCTCAGGTAATTGATAAAGCTAATTCAGGTGTAGGTTACAAAACTGTTCCTCCACCATATAGAGGTGTTCCTTCACCTCCAGGTGTTGACCTAGCACATACAGGTTTAGCTGAGTTCCAAGAACCAATCATGGAATATGGTTCTAAGACTAGTAAGAGTCTTAAGGTAGCAAAGATAAGTAAAAGTTTAGATAAAACTTTACTTTATCAGGACAAGGTGTCCTTTGCTAAGAAAGGAGATGCTATATTTGTTGAAGATTGTACAACTGATAGTGATGATGATGAAGCAGAACAGTTATGTCTAAACCTGAAGTGGTTAAGAAAGTAGAAACAAGTGTTTCTAAGGTAGTCAAACACAATACTGATAGGCCTAAATCAAACATTAAGCATGTTAGGCAACCAGTTAGATATTGTGAACAATATAGAACCACCAACAAGCCCAGAGGTAACCAAAGGAATTGGAATAACCTCAAGTCTAACCAATTAGGTGATGACTTTACTTTTTATAATAAAGCTTGTTACACATGTGGTAGTTTTGACCATCTTGCAGCTTTCTGCAACCAATGGGTATCTGGGTATGAAAACCATAGAGTGAACCTCAAAAGGCAAACACCTAAATCTCAATTTCACTCTAGTTCTAAGAAATCAAACCCCAGAGTAGTCAAAAATAAGTCTATCTCAAAATCTGATCCTGCTGATAGACCAAATAATCCTGCTGCTAGAAAATTTGTTCCTGCTGCTCGACCATTTATGACTATTAACCCAAAATCAACAGCTAAGGGTGCAAAAACATTTTTCAATCATGCACCTACAACTGTTCTAAGGCCCATTCAAACAAAAGCAGTGGTCCATAAACAAATTTAGAGATCAAAGAGTTCAACTACAAAGTTAGCAGACTCTGCTGATAAGTATGTAGTTCACTCTGCTGCTAAGGGAAATAGGGCAAATGCTGTTAAGGCCTCAGCATGTTGGATTCTTAAATCCAATGTTGCATCAACAGTCCTTAAAAGATTCAATTATATTGATGCAAGAGGCAGATCCAAGTCTGTAATGGCTTGGATCCCCAAAAGAAACTAACACTCTTATTTGTGTGCAGGGACATTCAAATGATCAGGAAGAGGATCAAGGATACTCAGATAGTGGATGTTCTAGGCACATGACAGGCAACATGTCTTATCTTTCAGATTTTGAAGCTTTAAATGGAGGATATGTTACCTTTGGAGGGGGTGTTCGTGGCAAAATTTCTGGTAAAGGTACAATCAAAACCGGAAATTTAGATTTTGAAGATGTGTACTACGTAAAAGAGCTAAATTATAATCTTTTTAGTGTTTCACAAATGTGTGACAAAAAGAATAATGTTCTTTTCTGTGAGACTAAATGTCTTGTACTTTCTCCTGATTTTAAGATACCTGATGAAAGTCAAGTACTTCTTAGAATTCCTAGAAAGGGCAACATGTACAGTGTAGACATGAAGAATATTATTCCTAAAAAGAATTTAACTTGTCTTGTTGCAAAGGCCACATTGGATGAATCAATGAAATGGCATAGAAGGCTTGGTCATATTAACTTCAAAACCATAAATAAAATTATTAAGAATGGTTTGGTAAGAGGTTTACCTCACAAAAGATTTGAAAATGATCAAGCATGCATTGCTTGTCTAAAAGGCAAACAACACAAAGCCACTTGTAAGCCCAAGATTTTTAACTCTATCAATCAGTCTTTGTTTATGCTACATATGGACTTATTTGGACCTGTTTCAGTGATGAGCATAATGCATAAGAGATATTGTCTAGTTATTACTGATGACTATAGTAGATTTACATGGGTTTTCTTTTTAGCCACTAAGGATGAGACATCCAGCATCCTTAAGGACTTCATTACACAGATAGAAAACCAAGTAAGCAAGAAAGTGAAAGTCATTAGAAGTGATAATGGGACAGAGTTTAAGAATAGAGTTATGGATGATTTCTGCAAAGAAAAAGGTATTAAGAGAGAATTTAGTGTTGCTAGAACACCACAACAGAATGGTGTAGCTGAAAGAAAGAATAGAACACTAATTGAAGCTGCTAGAACAATGTTAGCTGATTTTAAGCTACCAATAAATTTTTGGGCAGAGGCAGTCAACACTGCTTGCTATGTTCAAAATAGAGTTTTAGTTGTGCAGCCTCACAATAAGACATCATATGAACTTTTTAATGGTAGAACTCCTGCAATAGGATTTCTTAGACCTTTTGGATGTCATGTGACAATTCTCAATACCTTAGACCATTTAGGAAAATTCGATGGTAAGGCAGATGAAGGTTTCTTTGTTAGTTATTCTCTCAATAGCAAAGCTTTTAGAGTTTACAACACAAGAAAAGAAATAGTAGAAGAAAATCTACATGTGGAGTTTTTAGAAAACAAATCCAATGTAGAAGGTCAAGGACCAAAATGGCTATTTGATCTGGAATATCTAACGAATTCAATGAATTATTTGCCTTTTGTTACAGAAACTAATGATTTTGCAGGTTCTTATACAACAAATGAGGCAGAATTAGAGAAAGATCAAGATGATGTGATAATGCCAATATGGTCAAGTACAATTGTGGAATCAACTTCGACAACTGATGAATCTTCTTCTAGTAAAGCTAAAGAAGGTGTTGAAGATGAAAGTAAAGAATATGGAACTCAGGAACAACAAAGTGTTTCTGCTGGTAGTATTTCTGTTGCTGCTGGTAGTGTATCTATTTCTTCTGATGACTCTGCTGATAAGCTTACTGATTCTGCTGTTCGGCCAAATGACTCTGCTGATGGCCCTTCAGAAACAAAAGAAGCAGAATTCTCAGATAATGAGGTGGATTACAACAATCTTCCATCAAATTATCAAGTTCCTACTACACCACAATCAAGAATTCACAAAGTTCATTCCCTGGAACATGTGATTGGAGATATACAGTCAGGTGTGAAGACAAGACAACAATTGAAGTCTTCAGACCAACAAGGGCTTCTTGATGCCCTTTATGCTTCAAAACAGCATGAGCTTTTAAACTCTTGCTTGTTTGTATGTTTTCTATCACAAGCTGAACCAAAGACAATTCTTACAGCCCTAGATGATTCAAGCTGGTTAGAGGCTATGCAAGAAGAGCTTCTTCAGTTCAAGATTCAAAAGGTTTGGGTGCTAGTTGATTTACCTACATGTGTGAAGGTAATTGGCACTAGATGGGTTTTTAAGAACAAAAGGGATGAAAGAGGAATTGTGATCAAGAACAAAGCTAGATTAGTAGCGCAAGGGTACACACAAGAAGAAGGGATAGATTATGATGAAGTTTATGCTCCAGTAGCAAGGATTGAGGCGATTAGGCTTTTCTTAGCTTATGCTTCATTTTTAGGCTTCACAGTCTACCAAATGGATGTCAAAAGTGCATTTTTATATGGTGAAATTGGAGAAGAGGTGTATGTTTCACAACCTCCAGGCTTCATTGACCCATTACATCCAAACAAAGTGTACAGAGTAGTGAAAGCTCTCTATGGCCTTCATCAGGCACCAAGAGCTTGGTATGCAACACTAGCTTCCTACTTATTAGAAAATGGATTTCAAAGAGGAAAGATTGATCAGACACTGTTCATCAAACAGCACAAGAAGGATCTTCTGTTAGTGCAGGTGTATGTGGATGACATTATCTTTGGATCTACTAGGAAAGATATGTGTTTAGAGTTTGAGAAGCTTATGAAAGATAAGTTTCAGATGAGTTCTATGGGAGAACTTACATTCTTTTTGGGTTTGCAAGTTAAGCAATCATCTAAAGGCATATTTATTAGTCAAGACAAATATGTTGCAGAGATACTTAGAAAATTTCAATTTGCTGATTCAAAAATAGCAAGCACACCAATGGACTCTGAGAAGCACCTTCTGAAAGATGAAGATGGAGAAAATGTAGATGTACACAATTACAGATCTATGATAGGCTCTTTGATGTATCTTACATCATCTAGACCTGATATCATGTTTCCTGTTTGTGTTTGTGCAAGATTTCAAGTTACTCCAAAGGTTTCTGATGCGTGGTTTTGTAACCTTACAACAGGTTTTACCTCTCGAGGGATCTCAAGAGGCTTACAACCCCACCAGGCAGTGTACCTGACCGATGTAGTATAGTGTAGTGGTAAGTACGGGGGATTGATCGTTCTCCACAGGGAATAGTGTTCGTTAGGTATGAAAGGCTACTCTAATAGGTCTAAGGGTTGAGGAAGATTCTTTTTTATGTTTTTATATTTTTTATGAAAGCAAGTAAAATCTCGGTTTTGAAGGAGTGGGCGGAATTAGTTGCTAGACAACTAACCCAAATTACTACGAATGCAAATAAAATAAAATAACAAAAAATGAAAATGTGGTGAGAAACTTATGTGTAGAGAAATGTGTTTACTTAGATTTCCTTACTCCCTAACTATCTTTTACCGGTTAATTAGTGTGTATTAGTCGCGTGGATGACGGGTGTATTCCTTAATACCATTCGTGGGGTGGCGTACTTACTTCCCCAACTCTACAAGCTCCTACTTCACTCCTATGTCGAGCCGGCTAGGAAGCTCCTAACATGGGATCACTAGAATTCGCTTGTGCATTAAATACAACCATAAAAACCTTTAGTACGCATTTGGTTCATGTTTCTTAAGACGTTCAAGCAAGTTACCGAATAGGAAGTTAGCCAGTTTTCTTAAGCCTAACACAGATAAACAATCATCCAATACAACTAATAACACACTAATAACCAATAATCAATAGCTAGGTTTCATTAGATCTAAGCAAACACAAGATAAATTTAGCCTAACATGTTAATCAAAAGACAAGAATAAGATAAAATCAAACAACACATAGACATATTGAATGATTAATTGATAACTTATCTTCAATGTAACATGGAAGATCTCAAGGCAAAAAGCCTTGAAAAAGAAGCTAAAATCGTCCTAGGGTTTTCTCCCAAAATTCCACACACCAAGCTCTCCCTAATGACAAAAAATTAGAAAACTATATATAGACTTTTGCATCTGACGGCGTCACCTTATGGATTGTGACGCCGTCACCTCGCCGCTTCTAGGGTTCCCGGATGACCTTCTTGACGCCGTCCCTCTTTAGCTCTTCAAAAATCCATTCTGGCTTATCAAGGCTTGACGTCGTCGAACCTTGAACGTGACGCCGTCCCCTTTTGATTTAAGCCGTGACGCCCTTGATCAAGTTAAAGCGTGACGCCGTCAGAATTCACATGCTATTTTCACTGGCTTATCATGAGTAAATTTCACGTCCAACTTTTCTTGCCAAGGCATGACGCCGTCCAGGGTAAATTGTGACGCCGTCAAAGGTAACTTTTAGCCGATTTTTGTGACTTTGCCGTTTTCTTCACTTTTATGCTCCAAAAACGTCCAAAATGCCTCCTTTTCCAGATTTCTCCTCAAAAGTACCTAAAATGACAAAAGGAACGATTTAGGGCAATATTTGATCAAATAAATACGATTTAAGGCTTAAATGACCCCTTAAAAGCGGTACACTTTTCGCTTCATCAAATACCATTACACTTGAGATTTGCTTGTCCTCAAGCAAATGCGCTTTTATTCTAATCAAAATACAAGTTAGGGGTCATTTAATGCTAACATAAAAGTAATTACAACAAATAATCGTTCCACTTCAATCATAATAAGCACGGAGATTACAAACTAGCACCTCACAAGTATTGTTTAGATACTCACATCTCTCAAGTGTCATCAAAATAAATCTCATAAATGAAAACGGATAATATCTCTCACTACCTGTCATAGCAAATAGATTACCATAGGCTTGGGAAAGGATCGAAAACCTCCTCCACTAGGCGTAAGCACCTAAGATAAACTATCAAAGAGGGCTTTTAAATGGGTTATAACGTTAGGTGTAGGGAAAAGGAAAACACGGTTTTGTTGGATAAAGGATGTTTTACTGGTGGCTAGTTAAAGATCTTGATCAATTACATGTACTATACAATGTTGCTAAGCCAAGACTAGACTCAATCTTAAGCTAAAAATGAAATAACAAAAACAAAAACATAAAACAAACATAAAATGAAACGGGATGGTAGTCCGTATGTTTTTTTTCTATTTTTCATTTTCTCATTTTTTTTGTGTTTTTCTTGATTTTTTTTCGATTTTTTTTTTTTTTTTTTTTTTTTTTTTTTTTTCATACACTTTTGCCCTACCATCCAAAATAATACATCATAGGGGCATTGCATTCCCCTTACACTTGAACTTTTACATAACTTTACAATTAACTATTCTAATGACTCGAATTAAGATAATTGAAAAACTTGGAGTACTTTTTTTTTTTAAAATTATTAGCACATATGGGGGTAATAAATGATGTTCTTCCCCATTACTCCATTACACTAGTACTTTACCCATGAGTCCCAATCGTCCCAAAACAATATGTACAAGGATATGACTCGACTTAGCAACCATGTAATCAATTAGATAATTAACTTGGGTTTTAAACAAATGTTGTCACAATAGTGCACTAAAGATGAGTGCATACAAGGTAGGCTAAGGCGATTTGGGTGTACATTTTAGTGGGGTGTAACAAATTCTTCCTTTAAGTAAAATGCTTAAAGGTCGAAACGAAAAGATAGGCTCTGAGGGGTGTACTAGGGGTATCGTGTACTAAAAATGAGTACAACGCAAAGGGGTGTGGGAGAATTACTTGACCAATGTAGCCAATGTAATTATAACAAAAACACAGGTGTAAAACAATGGGTTAATCCTAATGCCTCTTATCATGTAGTAAATCTAACTACATGAATGTAGTCTCACTTGTGGCCTTGGAATGGTCCTAACGCAAGTTCTAGAATCTAAGTGCTACCGGTACACACATCATAGCATAAATGCTTTTCCTACCAATTCTAGGGGCGAACCTCACATATTTGGGGGTGGAAAATTTTTTAGTGGTACGGTTTTTGTGCTAGTCATATAACTCCTATCCGTGAGACGCTCATTAAGATCAAAGTTTCACTCCTATATGTTGTAAAAAATTTTAAATTTAGCACTAAAATTACCTTAACAAGTATTTCTCTCAGTTTTATTACACATCTACTATCAAACAAACAAAAATCAAGCGCAATTGTATTCTCAAAAATCGTACTTTTACCCTCCCCTTACACTTAAGATGAACATTGTCCCCAATGTTCAAATAACAAGATGTAAAAGAAAAAAGTAAGAGAATGAAATCAAATACTCCCCTGATTCGCTTGGTGGATAATGAAATTACACGGTTAGATCTTCCTCCAAGGTAATGTTGAAGCTCCATGACTAATGCATCGCCATAAGCTTGATTCCATAAACATCTCCTTGTCCAAAATAACCTGTTAAACCTGAGAAAACAAACACGAAAACCTGCATAACATCGGCGGGAAAAATCTATATATAAGGATATAATGCTTGTGGAATGATAATTTTGCAGATTCCTGGAGATTATAAGTTGGAGATTTAATAAAAACTTTTTATGAAAACAAAACTTTCAAAAATTTCTGGAAATTAAATCTGACGCCGTCAGGTTATAAACCTTGACGCCGTCAGAAATGACCTGACAAAAATTTTCATTTTAAGTTTCCGGAAAATTTCTGGAAAAACCTTTACCTTACTTCCTGGAAATCCTGCAAAACATCATTATGACTCGATACAAGCATTTGACTCAAACAAATACGAATATGTATGCTAATTTATTATTATTATGATTCATGTTCATTTGTGTTCTAATAAACCGATTTAGATTTCCCTTACACTTATCTTTTGCAAAATACCTTTATATGTAGTTAAGACGAGGTTAAAAACAAAATAAAGCATTTTCACAAATTACTTTTGAACATGAATCAATACTAATAAAAATTAAACACACATACGGAAACAAATAAAATCAAACAAACAAATAAATAAACACACAAAGCAAATAAAACAAATAAAGCTTGGGTTGCCTCCCAAGAAGCGCTTTTCTTTATTAACGAGTCTTGTAGCTAGACTCAAAGTCACTCTACCTAGTATCGCTTATGCTCACGTATCCGAGTGTGAGCCATCTAATTGTTGCCTCATCTTTCTTGTATTCATCATTTAGCTCCAAACATCCATGATAGTATCTTTTATTTTTCTCATGTGGATATTTGAGCCCCTTCCTCTTATCATTCTCACTTAACAAGTCGATAGGCATAATTCTATTGCAAGATTCAATGGGGTAGTTCTTAAACCTAGGATGTGCTCGGGGCATTTGATAGAAAAAATCTTCATCCCCATCCGAGAATGTAATTAACCCGTCCACAAGTTTTTCGTCAAGGTTGGTCAACCTTTTGAAGGGTTCTCCAAAAATGACTTGGGTTAATTTGTTATCAATGAATTCTCCTAAGTTCTCCATAACCATAAAATCCACCAAATACACAAAACTTCCAACGAATACGTGTAGTGGCTTAGTCCTAGCAACGATGTTATCACCATGATATTCTAGCTCATCTACCATGATTTTATTATAATTAGCGCGAGAGATAATGTTCATAGGCAAAGATGAGTTAAGATAAGCA
Organism: Artemisia tridentata subsp. tridentata; assembly: GCA_021014915.2. NCBI lineage: Eukaryota > Viridiplantae > Streptophyta > Magnoliopsida > Asterales > Asteraceae > Artemisia > Artemisia tridentata. Next base: position 336,609,842 of record CP139508.1, read on the forward strand.
TAAAAATCATGATAACCAATCTTACACGGAAATTGCATGTTAAAGAGGCTATCCTTTTCGATCTTAGTCTTAGGGTCAACATACTTAAAGGGATCAATTTCCTCTTTTCCCCATTCCTCGTTAACTACTTCTCCATCATCAGCATCCTCATCGGAGTCTGAATAGTAAAATGGACTAACATAGTCATTCTCATGGTCAGACTCCTCCATCTTAGAATTATTACCAAAGTGGTGGTTGGGTGAAAGGTTGTTGTTTGCTACTATGGGGGCGGGAACGGGTAGTTGAAAATTTGCACGGCGAAAAACACGAATAACAGGGATCAAATGACCAATGTTACTCATGAGGTAAGTGGAAGGTATCACAAACAAAAGTACAAAGAAATAAGATAGACTAAAGAAAACCTAGAAAAATAAAATAAAAATCTCACTAGAAAGGAATCTAGTGAGTAGACCTAATAGAAATAAAAATGCAACCTAAACAATAACTATTCCCCGGCAGCGGCGCCAAAAACTTGATGCGTGGTTTTGTAACCTTACAACAGGTTTTACCTCTCGAGGGATCTCAAGAGGCTTACAACCCCACCAGGCAGTGTACCTGACCGATGTAGTATAGTGTAGTGGTAAGTACGGGGGATTGATCGTTCTCCACAGGGAATAGTGTTCGTTAGGTATGAAAGGCTACTCTAATAGGTCTAAGGGTTGAGGAAGATTCTTTTTTATGTTTTTATATTTTTTATGAAAGCAAGTAAAATCTCGGTTTTGAAGGAGTGGGCGGAATTAGTTGCTAGACAACTAACCCAAATTACTACGAATGCAAATAAAATAAAATAACAAAAAATGAAAATGTGGTGAGAAACTTATGTGTAGAGAAATGTGTTTACTTAGATTTCCTTACTCCCTAACTATCTTTTACCGGTTAATTAGTGTGTATTAGTCGCGTGGATGACGGGTGTATTCCTTAATACCATTCGTGGGGTGGCGTACTTACTTCCCCAACTCTACAAGCTCCTACTTCACTCCTATGTCGAGCCGGCTAGGAAGCTCCTAACATGGGATCACTAGAATTCGCTTGTGCATTAAATACAACCATAAAAACCTTTAGTACGCATTTGGTTCATGTTTCTTAAGACGTTCAAGCAAGTTACCGAATAGGAAGTTAGCCAGTTTTCTTAAGCCTAACACAGATAAACAATCATCCAATACAACTAATAACACACTAATAACCAATAATCAATAGCTAGGTTTCATTAGATCTAAGCAAACACAAGATAAATTTAGCCTAACATGTTAATCAAAAGACAAGAATAAGATAAAATCAAACAACACATAGACATATTGAATGATTAATTGATAACTTATCTTCAATGTAACATGGAAGATCTCAAGGCAAAAAGCCTTGAAAAAGAAGCTAAAATCGTCCTAGGGTTTTCTCCCAAAATTCCACACACCAAGCTCTCCCTAATGACAAAAAATTAGAAAACTATATATAGACTTTTGCATCTGACGACGTCACCTTATGGATTGTGACGCCGTCACCTCGCCGCTTCTAGGGTTCCCGGATGACCTTCTTGACGCCGTCCCTCTTTAGCTCTTCAAAAATCCATTCTGGCTTATCAAGGCTTGACGCCGTCAAACCTTGAACGTGACGCCGTCCCCTTTTGATTTAAGCCGTGACGCCCTTGATCAAGTTAAAGCGTGACGCCGTCAGAATTCACATGCTATTTTCACTGGCTTATCATGAGTAAATTTCACGTCCAACTTTTCTTGCCAAGGCATGACGCCGTCCAGGGTAAATTGTGACGCCGTCAAAGGTAACTTTTAGCCGATTTTTGAGACTTTGCCGTTTTCTTCACTTTTATGCTCCAAAAACGTCCAAAATGCCTCCTTTTCCAGATTTCTCCTCAAAAGTACCTAAAATGACAAAAGGAACGATTTAGGGCAATATTTGATCAAATAAATACGATTTAAGGCTTAAATGACCCCTTAAAAGCGGTACACTTTTCGCTTCATCAGTTTCTCATTTAACTGCAGTCAAGAGAATTTTTAGATATCTCAAGGGTCAACCAAGGTTGGGTCTATGGTATTCAAAGGAATCTCCTTTTGACTTGGTAGCATATTCGGATAGTGATTATGCTGGTGCTAGCTTGGACAGAAAGTCAACAACTGGAGGATGTCAATTCCTTGGGTGTAGACTTGTCTCATGGCAGTGTAAGAAGCAAACAAGTGTGGCAAATTCAACAACTGAAGCTGAATACATAGCTGCTGCAAGTTTTCTAGTCAAGTTCTATGGCTTCAAAACCAACTCCTTGATTATGGGTGCAATTTCTTAAACACTGTTATTCATATTGATAATAGTAGTACAATTTGTATTATTAAAAATCCAGTGCAACATTCTAAAACAAAACACATTGAAATTAGACATCACTTTATAAGAGACTGCAATGAGAAAAGATTAATTCAAGTTCTTAAAATTGCTTCAGAACATAATTTTGCAGATCTGCTAACAAAAGCTTTTGATGTTTCAAGGTTTCAGTACTTGGTAGCAAGTATTGGAATGCTTAATCTTTAAATTTTTCAAATAATGTGTTTATGTAAATAAATTTTTGTTGTTGCTACTGATTCATAAGGTACTGCTAATGTATCATAAGGTACTGCTAAAGCACACAAGGTGCTGCTAGTACAAATTTAAATTGTGTTATTCATATAGTTGGTCTTATGATTATACTAATGCAAGATAAGTACTTTGTACATTGTTCTTTTGGTTTTAGACTAACAATTTCAGGTATGAATATGTAAAACACAAAGGATGTTTTCAAGTGAAATGGAAACAGCAGAATTGAGATATTAGCTGCTGACCATAATAGGTTTATGATGGACTGAGTTTGGGACTTTAAAGCTCCTTAAAACTTCTTTCTTGAAATCTAGTTATGATGTTTCACATTGAATTGATGACTTAGTTGATCAGATAGTAACTGATGCAACTCACTTTCTATCATTTTATACTTTTAAGTATAATGTGCAAGTCTGAGGACATCTGATAGAAAGAACAGCTAGTAAAAGTGAATTTAACACTTGTGTTAAAGGCAACAATTACTATGAGCTGGAAACCCTGTCAGGAAAGCTCTTTGAATGAGTTTATCTGCACACAGGCAGTTATTTATAACTGAAAAATATTGGTTCTCACACAACCAGAGGTTGCTTTAAACCGAAATGCTGATTAAGTGTCTGTTATACACTTGATTTCTTCAAAATGGTTGAAAGTAGTATGATTTTTCAATTCTAAAATCATGAACATACTACTAAGTTAAATGATTTCTTAAAAGGATTTTCAAGGATTCACAAAAACCATCCATTGATGGATCATGAATCAAAATGTCCACTGATTCACCTCTCATAGGAGTTAACACACCTAGAAGTGATGAGGGCAGTAACTTAAACTCTTAAGGAATTGATGGCTTCATGTACAACATTGTCTGACAACAAGTTCTAAATGCTGGATCAGATGATAACAGAAAGATTTAAAAGTACATAGTGAGATCTTCCAAACAAGGAGAGGAAACAAAAGTTATTTGCTTCAGGGGAGGTAACAATCTCAGAGGAGGAAATAATGGCCCAGAAAAGGAAGATAATCCAATAAATGGAAGGAGAAGACAAGAGCATACAAGATGATGAGGAGGTTGAAAATGACAAGAACATTCCAAAGGAGAAAGTTCTATCTAGATCAAACGAAGAAAGGTTTCAATTTCACTTCAAAGACATGCTGGTTAGATGATTTCACTTGTTGAAACAAGCATCCAAGATACACAGCATCATTGCCTCTTATAATTCCTCCATCCAAGGAAATTGCACCATCTTTTAGTCCAAGATAGGTTCAATATATTTTGATATTGCTAAAGTCAAAGAAGAGCAAAGTAGATGAATTACTGAGAAGATATTCAATCTTGAAGAACATAAGTGTTTGAAAGATCTTCAATCCAAGATTTAATTCAGAAACATGTTTGAAAGGATTCACATGTTTAGGGGAGGATTGTTGGGAATTAAATATTCAAGATGTTTAATATCGGGTTCTAATCCAAGAAATACTCTAAGTGTAATTCTGCTGCTAGTGCAAAACGGTTTCTGCTGATGATGTTGATTCTGCTGATAGAGCATTTCACTCTGCTGATAGGCTTAACAACTCTGCTGATGGATTCTGCTGATAGCGATAGATTGTTCCTGCTGATAGTGAACAACTCTGCTGATGGAAGGATAAGATCGAAAAGATATTTATTGTATTTTGGTCAACAATATACGGTAGATAATATCTTACTCCATGTGCTTAGTTAACAAGTTGTATACATAGATACATGTTGTATCTGATGTACTGACACTCAATAAGCATAAGTTAACCAAGTAAGTCGGCCAAGACTTTAAGCAATTTAATAATATTGAATCGTTTGGTGATAATCTTTATGTGTTTCATTGCTAACTAACAAACATAACAATTCCATTTCCATAACATACACAACCTTCTAAGTTTGGTTGAGTGAATTCCGCGCACTTAATCATTTTAACACAACATATCATACACACAAAGTTAGAGGGTTTTAACCACCTTAATCGTGTGTCCAGGATCCTAGCAGGTTAGCTTTAGCGAAAACTAACTATCTATCTCCAACACAAAACCTGTCCTGTTTGCATATTTCATTTCTTTATTATAAGTTTCACCGATATTAAGGTGCTAACTTTAACTGACCCAATCCAGATTGCTCGGTTCAAGCGTCAGCGTGCTGCAAAGTCAAAGCTGTTAGAGTTAAATGAACGGAAAGAATGGCGTGGGCGCTCAATGAGAGCTGCTGCTCTATCTTCTCCGGCTGACACTGGAGATGACGATGTTGAAGATGATGACGGGGAAGAAGAAAGGGAGGTGAGTTTTACTACATAATTATACTAGGAACCTAATGTTTCCACTCTGTGACTATTGTTGTATGCTATAACATACGTAGTATATAACATTTTCCCATTATATGTTTATAGTGTGAGTATATCTGACATTGCCCGCCTGCTATTTAGCAGCGCTTTTACATTTTCTTAATGAATAAATAACTTGTTCATTACCATCAATACTGTTCTTGTTGACTTCACTTAATTCATTTTTATTTCTGTAAATTTGTAGGCATGGCTTACTACAATCTCATTGGCCATCTGCAAGGTTTGTGTGTGTTTGTGTATTCATTTTTCAACTCAATCTTTTGGTTTTGCATCTTTAGTTAATCATTTGTTATAATAATCATACTGTAGGCTCTTGATCTGATGGAAATGCTGAAGAAAGAGGAAGAAATGCTTTCTGCAATAAAGGAAAAGCAAAAGCAGGTATAATAACTTATCATGGAGCTAAGCATAATACATGTCAAATGTGTGTGTACTTGTGTATGCAAGTCTGTCTTATGATTAATAGTACTAAAATTGGAATATATCTTTAGAAATACCCAAAAGTATCATATCCGGTAAAAAGATAGTACTTGTTGTCTTCTTATTGTGAGCTTATATTGTCTGCAGGAAGGAAATGATGAAATATCACAGGCTATTCTTGAAGAACGTGCCAAGACTGTAGAAGACTGGCATCGCAATGCTGCTGCTCGAGCTCGATACACAAAACCAGTAGTGCCTATCCATGTGCTACTTTTGCTCAAGAAGTTACAGTGAACCTACACAACGACCAACTTTTAAGAGCATCGTTAACTCATTAAAGAAGTTACTCAAGTCTCCAACAGCACAAATGGGAGGTCCATGAGGACTACATTGTCCTCTTCGTTGTTTAGCATCTATAGATATTTAGTTTCAGTCTTATCATAAATCAAAAATCCTGGTGAGGATTAACTAGAATATGTTAAAGCTAAAGGGCTTTGAATTCATGGAGTCTCCAATTCCATATATGTATTTAAGTTTTAAAATACAACATGGATATGAATATTTCTTAATTATATAGGAGTGTATTTTTTATTTTTTATTTTTGTAATTTTATGGAATACTTTGACATTTATCACTTGTGATAAAGCATTAAACTGTTTTGGCTAAATTATTAGGTATCACATGTGATACAAAATATTAAGAATTTGATAAGCTATTTTCATGTTGCTTATTGTGTAGACTTTTAAGTGTTTTTTTTTTTTTTTTTTTTTTTTTTTTTTGCTAAATACTTGTTGTTACCTACTTACATTACGAGGTATCACCAGTGATACAAAATAACTTATTAGGTATCACCTGTGATACAAAATAACTTATTAGGTAACACCTGTGATAGTTAGACTGTAGTTAGCTACTTGTTTTTGTAGATACAAAATATGAGGTATCACCTGTGATACATACAAAATCATAGGTGATACAAAATAACATATTAGGTATCACCTGTGATACAAAATAAGCAAGTAAAGCACAGATAAGCAAAAACGCAAATTAAACTGAAAAACAATGGTACATAGGAGCTTAATTGTGTTAAAACATGATACATATACCATGTACATATATTAAAAAAAAACATACATGCATATTGCATAAATGTATTACAGTTATGGAGTGTATATGTGTGATATCACAGGTGATATCACCGGTGATATCCCATGTGAAGAAGCTCAAACACCTGTGAAATCTGAAGAAGCTCAAACACCTGTGATATCACATATCACATGTGATATCACGTATCACATGTGATATTACAGGTGATATCACGTATCACATGTGATATTACAGGTGATACAAAATAAGAAATTACCTATGATACATAATAACTTATTGAATATCACCTGTGATACAAAATAAGATATTAGGTATCAACTGTGATACAAAATAAGATATTAGGTATCACCTAAAAGTGATATTCTATGATTTTCTGAATATCACAAGTGATATTATCACAAGCGATATTCTGAATATCACAAATGATATTATCACAAGCGATATTCTGAATATCACAAATCATAATCTGAATATCACAAGTGATATTCGTGATATTAAATTCAAGTATTTCTGAATATCACAAGTGATTTTCTGAATATCACATGTGATATTCTGTGATTTTCTAAATATCACAAGTAATATTCTATGATATTCCTAAAATCACTTGATATTTAGAAAATCACTTGTGATATTCAGAATATCACTTATGGTATTCAGAATATCATTTGTGGTACTCAGAATCTCACTTGTGATATTCTGAATATCACAGAATATCACTTGTGATTTTCAGAAAATCACAGAATCACATGTGATATTCAAAAAATCACTTGTGATATTCAGAATATCACTTGTGATATCCTGAATATCACACATATCACTTGTGATATTCAGAATATCACTTTGTTGATATTCAGGATAAAAATCGCTTGTGATAATATCATTTGTGTTATTCACAATATCGCTTGTGATAATATCACTTGTGATATTCAAAAAATCACAGAATATCACTGTGATATTCAGGATATCGCTTGTGATATTCAGGATATCGCTTGTGATATTCAGGATATCACTTGTGATATTCAGGATATTGCTTGTGATAATATCATTTTTGATATTCTGAATATCACATAATATCACTTGTGATATTCTAAATATCACAGAATATCACTTGTGATATTCAAAAAATCACAGAATATCACATGTGATATTCAGAAAATCACTTGTGATATTTAGAATATCATTTGTGATATTCTGAATATCAAAGAATATGAATGAAAACGAACAAAAAGAACCCAAGGGCAGAGATGGTTGTGGTGAGTTAAACTGGTTGAGGATGGTAGAGGTCTGGGGTTCGAGCCTAGGCTCACTCTGGGCTTCCCAACTTCCCAGTTTTTGTTTTTGCTAATTTTTTTTTCATGAAACTTATTAATAAGCTAAAAATGAACAACTTTTGTGAAAACAAAATTTTTATAACTTGAGAATTAAGGTGGAAAAGGCAAAATAAACAAACAGTTAACATATTAGGTATCACCTGTGATACATAATAACTTATTAGGTATCACATGTGATACAACATAAGATATTAGGTATCACCTGTGATACATACCAAATATTAGGTATCACCTGTGATACAAAATGAGATATTAGGTATCACCTGTGATACAAAATAAGATATGTTATTTTGTATCACAGTTGATACAAAATAAGTTGTTATGTTGTTAAGATTGCTTTTAAGCACTTAAATCATTAATTTAGTATTTTTAATATTATTCTTAGTCCAAAACTGTTTTTAATTCATTAAAAATAAAATAAAAAGCAAATGTACACATCTAGGGGTAATTTTTGATTTTTAGGTTTTCTTAGGCTCGTTTAATTCCCGTAAGAACTCGTTTTTCAGTTTAATTTGCGTTTTTGCTTATTTGTGCTTTACTTACTTATTTTGTATCACAGGTGATACCTAATATGTTATTTTGTATCACCTATGATTTTGTATGTATCACAGTGATACCTCATATTTTGTATCTACAAAAACAAGTAGCTAACTACAGTCTAACTATCACAGGTGATACCTAATATGTTATTTTGTATCACAGGTGATACCTCATAATGTAAGTAGGTAACAAGTATTTAGCAAAAAAAAATAAACTTAAAAGTCTACACAATAAGTAACATAAAAATAGCTTATCAAATTCTTAATATTTTAATAAAAATATTACATAACATATTCAGTTTATAGCCTCCGGTCAAAGGTACAGACATCGCCATCGGTACAACTCTATCCAATCTCGGAGACTGATTATAATTCGGATGAACTCGCAAACAATTATCATTCAATTTCTTTTGCAAATCTTGAATCTTTTGTTAAGAAAATAAGCAATACCACTGCTGCTGCTGGTAATAGCTTCAGACAATGATTCTTCACTGTCTTTAGCCAAACTCTAGTACTTCATCACTGATCACTGCAACATGACACATATGTCTAATCAATTGTTCACTAAGCTGTGATTACAACTCGAAGATGTCACAACTACTTACATCTCATTCGATTATAGTATTTCATTTTATTTATTTCAATAAATACTACCAGTACCACAACCAAACATTAACAAAATAACTTCAAATGATACATAAACACCAAATCACGACCAAATAAGACACTATATATACATAAGAATCTTGATAAGCTACCTGATTCACTACTTCTGTTAACATTATTCACATATTCGACCAATGTTTACAAAAGTCATGAACCAGTTTATTCAAAAATTTCTCACATATAATTTCTCGGCTCGTATAAGATCCTAAACCTAAAACACTACACGCTAATAAAACAGCTAATTTCTACGTGTTGACTGTCGAACATACATATACTTTTGTGGTATGCTAATCCAGAGACAGAAGGAAATACTCGTAGTTGTATATATATTATGAGCTACAATAATATTGAAACATGTATTTATACAAAGGAGAAAGGTTAACTATCTACTAACAAACTCAACAAACTACTCGTCTACTCTAAGTAAGTAACTAAATAAGAATCCAAAAAAATAAAAAAATTCCGGATATCACATGTGATATTCAGAATATCACTTGTGATATTCAGAATATCTATATTCAGAAAAACAGTTTCAAAACGCACGTCCCAGCACCCTCTTATTTTTTGACGTCTCTCCGAGTTTCTACTACTAAATAACTCATGAAATGCTTATGCAAGCACCAAGAGATCAGTAGTATCTAATAGGCATGGAACTCGTACACTGTTATGTTTCGTATCTCAAAATAATAGCTTTAAGTATAGAATTCGCAAATGTATGTTTCATATCTACATATTCATTATGATTGGCTGATATCTATTTCTATAGATCAAAAGCAGAAAAACTTACCTCACAGTCTTCAAATTCCTCATCTACATATTCTGGTTCGTCAAAACAATTATCCTGAAAAAGAAGAGGTGCAGCTTCTCTCATTCTTTGGGGCTCTCTGTCGTTGCGGTCTATAACTAAAATAAGCCTTTGTTTAAGGCTATCTTCAATCAATTTTGCATCATGGGAATGTAGGCCAAGAAGCGAAGCACATTCTTCTCTAAATTTTTGATCGTTAGAAGTCGAGATCAGGCCTGCAACTGTTTTCGCAAGGTCTGGTGCATAACTGCGAATCTAAAGAAACAAACACACTGTTAGGAATGCTCATCTGGTTGAATACAGGACTAGAAAAAGAGAAAGAAAACAGAAATGTCGACGTCTTAAAATTATTGTTGTTATTTTCATGGGAAAATTCATTTGCAGCATTTCCTATTGCGCCTCTTCAAGCTCTCGAGTAAGATCAAATATAGTATATTATCCAATTATCAGTTCATTTGAAACTGTACTTTCATATAAAGGTATAATATTAAAAGAGTGTTGTGAGATGTCAATACTCGTTACACCTTACAGTTATTCAAATTCAATAATCTGCTAGTAAAATAAACGTTCTCTTTTTAGTTCTTGTCATCTCATGCAGAGTTTTAAATGAATACAGGGGATGTTTTGATATTAGCGAAGACGATGCGGCCACTGTTAGCTCAACTGATGTTGAGGAAAATCCATTAGATACCGAACAGAAACTACCTGTAAAGCTGCCAACTAAAGGCATGGACCATGAAACTGAAAGAGATGGTGCCGAGATTCTTGGACGACAAAAGTCAATATAGAAAACTACCATCCCTGGGCCAAGAAAAGCTATGAGCGGTTCATTGGTACCCGAAAATGTTGTTTCTCCTAACAAGTTAGTTGGCAATGGTGAAAGGTAATGATCTTCCTCTCATTATTTAATATGATAATATAGTTGGAAAGAAAATTGGTGATGTCTGTGGGTCTGCCCTGGTATACTTTTGTATTTTAATGAATTAGCAAGTAATTTGTTCTCAAAATAATATGAAGGGAATATAAATCGAGATTCCGAATAGAGCGCAATCACAGTGGCCCATTACAAAATCTTCAGAAGAATAACATGACCAACTCGTTATCTGGTAACCCATCGTTGACTTTTAATTACACACATGTTTGTTCTTTTATTGTCTTCCCTTATATAAGCAGCTCTATATTTTTACGTCCAACAAAGAACACGAGCAGAGAGAGATAGCAGACTCTCTATTGGCTTGCTCATAACTAAGACTTGCCATTTCAGAGTCGATACTTTTTGAAGAATCACATATCAGATAAGTACACTAAACCTTAAAACAAATATAAGACTTCCATTTCACATAAGGCGAGCCATAATGAGAAGCTACAAAAGCTTAACAGATTAAATAACCTATACGAATAATCATCGTGTTAGCTGGACATGGGCTAAAGCACGAGGACCATAAGGAGAAGCTAAGGACCGCCAAAGCCATATTTTCAGCAATGAGGATCAATTGCAGGACCGGTTGGATATTTGTAAGGAGGTTGTGATCTAAATCAAACTATTGTCATAACTTAACAATCTAATATCAACTAATTTCATAACCTAACGCTCTAATTCAAACTAATTTCATAACCTAACACTCTAATCTCAACTAGTTTCATAACCTAGTGATCTTAATCAAACTATTTTCAAAACTTAACAATCTAATTCAAGCTAATTTCATAACCTAACGCTCTAATTCAAACTAATTTCATAACCTAACGCTCTAAAATCAATTAATGTCATAACCTAATGCTCTAATTCAAACTAATTTCATAACCTAACGCTCTAATTTTATAAGCTAATGATCTAACATCAACAGATCACAGATAGAAACAGAGCTTATACAACTTGATAACAGCAACATATACTCATTATTACAGTTGAATGAATAAAAAATAATAATCACTTTGGAGTCTCGAATGCATCACTATAAGTAACTAAATTAGATGATCGATCAACTTGATCGATCAACAGATCAAAAGAAAATACGTGATGCACATAAACTTGATGTTAGCGTAATCATAAAGTAGATGATCGATTAATGAATTGACCGAAAAAAATTAGGGTTACCTGATGATGGTTGATGAAGGAAATCGGTATAATGGAGAGGAGAGAGGTGAGGTAAAAACACACAGTTTTGTGTGTGTTTTGAATGAGTTGTTATGAAAAAATATAGATTATATATGGACAAAAATACCCCTGTAGTGTAAATGATAAGTTTAATCTCAACCTTTAGATCAAAATGAATGGAAGGTAGGGATTGGTCCCTTTGTATGTAAGCAATGTTTTATCCTCAAATGATATTTTACCTTACTTTAATTTGTCGTTTTCGCTCTGATCAACCAACTCTTATATTTCGTCCAATACCAAAATGATTTATTTTGTAATTTTGATAACATGTGGCATCTTAGCAATTGACAAAATATACTTTGCCAAATGTATCATAAGATTTTTACTTCGATGCAAATTTGAAATTACTAAACTTTTATAATATGGCTTTAATCCTAGTTTCAACAACGTATCATATGGACTATCACTTGTAAATACAACACTTAAATAATTAGATAATCATAAATTCTTCATAATCAATGACTCAATGTTGATAAAGACTACTACATACTCACTTGCGATACCAATCACTTAACCTCTAAATAATCTGCTAAGAATTAGCTTCCGTACACACAAATTGAAACACTAAATTGATAATCTAAGACTTCAAGAGACAATAGCTAAAATATCACTTCAAAAACACAAGACAAACAACAACAATAACAACATTTTCTAATCAGTTAGGAACCCTGCAGTTATGCCTGATCTCACCATCATTACCCATAAGTGGACTAATATCACCCATCTTGATCATAGCAGCCGCAAAATCAACGTTGAACTTGATCGGGTTTCTACTATATTCTTCCACCAACCGATCAGTAGAGCCACCACTATGCAACTGCATGTCTGAATGGAGCAAACCCTGGTTGATGAGCAAGTTGTTATAATAACTGTTATCGAATTGGTCATGGGTCCTAGCATCAAGTGGTGCAAGATTGTTGTCACCCAACCCATTTGGGACAGGACAATTTGTTCGTCGTAATGAGGCAAATAAAGGGTCTACATTGGTGTCATTGTAAACATGTGGTCTGAAATTTGTGCATCTTGCTTGTCCAATTGTGTGTGCACCGGCTAGTGCCACCATGTCGTCGGCTGTGAGACCCACGGCTTGGAATGTCCTCACGAGGTCGTTGAGGGAGGATGTTGGTGGTGGAATAGCATTGCTGTTGGCTGCATTAAAGCTCGCGGATTTGGAGTCTCTTCGACCTAAGTTCACTCTCCAATACGGCCCACCTAACTGCACCAACAATATAATATAAGATCGATCAGGTCGTGTCTGGTTTAGCTGAAACCGAATATACTACTTTTAAACCAAAAAGATTTTGTTGGGATAGCTACCTTTTAAACGGATAACTTAATAAGCCGGTTCATAGTTTTAAACCTAGCTTATAGTATCAGTCCATTATCAGGGATTGAAGGGTGAAACGTACATGTATGATTTTAGTATAATTCACCAGCCTAGCTTAATGATATAGTAATAAACTAATGAAGATTTAAATGTTAGCTTGTAGCTTTAATAATTGGTTCTTAGTATTTACTTTTTAATTGAAGACAATTATTGCAATCCCTTGTTTGATTATATACATTTAATTACCTTGTAAAGTTCTATCTCCCGCTAATTTATTCTAGCTACTTGCTAGTCTCTTTTTAATCTACTAGTAGCATACCCGTGCAATGCAGTGGTTTAAAAGAGCGATAAAGTAATTGTGATCAGTGGTGGTTAGCGATAATAGCGACTTTTATTACCGACGACGTATCAAGTGATAGTTGTAGTTGATGACGAGAAGACAAAAATAACATCTCCTTTCGCTGACAAAAAAAAGCCGATATTTAAAATCATACTTCTGTTTCTATTGGGTAAGCTCATCATCTCGAATCATCGTTTTTTTTCTCGTCACATCAACAAATTTTAGTTCCATCATCCTCAAATAAGTCGACTACTCATGATTCTTTATATACTCACACATGACATAAGTAACAATTAAATCTGCATTAATAACTTTTGTCACCGCAATATAATCATTATTCTGTCTTTTATTGATATTGAATTGAAGTCTTTATATACTCACACGTAACTAACAATTAAACTTGCATTAATAACTCTTGACTCATTATTTTGATTGATATTCATTTATGATTAATAAAAATGATTGGCGGTGTATTTACATAATGTGTATAATAATTGAATTACTTAACTTTAGCTTTTGTATTATTGTACAATGAGCATTAATATTCTGTACCTTTTATAATTTTGAGACTTTTTAATAGATGCATTTTATAGGACTAGACGAGACTTTTTAATAGATGCATTTTATAGGACTAGACGAATAATCATGCAAAGATGATGTATAGCGGAAAATAATTATACTTGCGAAATTGCGATTATTGTTAACACTTGATACAAAACTTACGGATTCAATAAAGTCTATGTTTAGAAACAAAAAATAATAAAAGTTTAAAGATTCAATAATATTTGAGATATTGATTTAGTGGTAGGTGTTATCATTTTTAAACAAGTGTATAAGGCTGGGCATACTAATGACCTCCAGCGACCTTCATTTTGCCTGCTACATCAGCTTTCTCTCCCCGACGACCTACAAAAGACTTTTTACCAAACTAAGACGACCCTTTTTTTCTTTTTCTTTTTTTTTTTTTTTTTTTTTCATTCAAAATCTTTTTAACAACAAGATTTAATTATAAGAGACAACAATAGAGACCATATACTTTGCACATGCTATTAATGAAAATTTACCTATTACTTCTTTTTAATGCTGAATTTAGTTATGTTTTGATTTTAAGCTTTTGGTTAGTTTAGTATTATCATTTAGGCATGTATCATGTATGGGCCTTTAATTAAAAAAAAAAGTAGCAAGACTACAAAACCGATAATATTTGCTATTGGACTTAAGTGCTTATGTGAAATTTAGGGTTATACTTTTAAACAAGCCCTTTTTATCTTCAGCTACCATCTCTAATATTTCATCTTCTATCTCATCAGCTTCTTTTCTATCTCTCTAACACAAGAAAATATTTTCATGTATGAAAGAAAAGGAGATACGTGATGGGTAAGTGCGAACTTTTGTTGTTTTGTGTTTGTGTATCTTAGTCGTCTGCTCGATTGAAAAAAAAAAAAAAAAAAAAAAGAAGCCCGCCGACCGACTCTCCACACCAACGACGACCGACGACCGATTGCCTCGACTTGGTCGCCGGCCTCCTCGGTGCACCCAGCCTAATAGTCCACTAACATTACTCAATGTCAAGTCATTTTAACAACTCTTTATAAGTAGTAGATATAAGATTTAGCTTTAATTTGTATTATTGTATAATGAACATTAATATTTGTACATCTTAAAATTTTAAGACTTTTTGATAAATGCATTATATAGGAGTATTATTTGAAGTTCGGAAAAAAAAAATCATTTGATTATTTGTTTATTTTGTTAGCTTTCAGAACAAATAATCTATCTGGTTTTGTTTTTAATTAAATTGCCTAACCAATGATAAAACAGTTTAATCATAGTGATACATAGGACTTGACTTGATAATATACAAGTTAAATATGGTCACATTTGTTATTAGCCAGAAAACCTACGTAATACCGAGACTTTTGCTTTTAAAATATTGCACCTTATACACTAAGCCCTTATAAATTGGGCAAATATGTTGGTTGATGGCCACACAAAACTCACAATGTGTTTTTTTTGCAAACTCAAAATGTTGTTGGTCACTTCATCTTTGCGACTCTAAATGTATCACAAAAAAGGCCGGGTAATCGATCACTCACTCAACACTATGCAACAATTTTCACTATGGATGCGACACAATTAGTAACACGAGTAATGAAATTGTACTTACGGCAAGGACAGATTCAAGAGCAGCAATAGCTAATATATCAGCACACGAGACAACACCAGGACAATGCCTTTCAACGTTTGACTTGATATCATCGATCACCTCAAAACCCCTAGCTGAATTAACGTTTGGATTGGCGGTTTTTTCTCCTCTGAATAAAGGCGTATCATCTAGTAGAATTGAGGCGTCACACCCCTTCAAAAAAACCATTATACCAAATTTACTAATGTGATAAAGAAATGCACCATATCACCGTGAATATACAATCTAAATCAACTAGCTAAAAAGAAAGAGAACTGTTGGTGTATGTGTTCGGACGTCATGCTTGTCCAGACGATACATACTTGGTCCGGACGAGGCCTTCGGATCTGGACGTCACATTCTGTCCGGATTATTTCATATGTTCGGCCATGCTTCCGACAGAACTGCCGCCGTACGTGTTGAATAGTCCCATCAAGCTGTCACTTCCCCAGATTTCGCGGGATTATGTCCACCACGTGATCTGACATCTACCTGCTAGGTCAGACATAGGTCAACGCACAAGTCTCAAAGTAAACAGGTACAGTAGATGTGGGTAGTATAAATACGCACACCTCATTTGCAATAGATTTCAATTAACACCTACTACTGTTACTCTCATATCACTATTCATATTACCTGATATTCATCCTCACGCTGGAGGTTGGTCCTGGGATAAAACCAGAGGCGAGCCTAACGCGTGTTCTTCTTGTGTGTAGGGGCAAGCAAGATCCGAAGGAATCAATCCGGAGGACGAAACATAGAAGTGGGACCTGCCTGCAAGGTTTTACTTCAACAAATTGGCGCCATCCGTGGGACCCGCTATTCAATCTACCAGAGCGTTGAAATGGCCGGTCCTTCCTCTCACTTCCTAAACGAAACCGATAACAATCAGAACCAACGACTAAAAAAACTGAAACGCCTCGAAAAGTCCGAAACGATCGGCATGGTAAGAAGCCAGCCGGAAAATAGAAAGAGAAGGTACGGGGGGCATGATGAGGAATGGATGAACGTTCCGATAGTTTTCCCCCCGGTCGCGACCGGTGATCTGTCGGAGGAACCGCTCATCGTCGAAGGTGACATAGAGGGGTATTTAGTCCGAAGGATATATATCGATGAAGGATCCTCCGTGAACGTAATGTATGAGCATTGTTTCAATAACCTCTTGCTCAGACATAAGGGCAAGGCTCAAAGAAACAGCACTTCTCTAGTGGGATTCTCCGGAGAGACAAGCAGGCCGTTGGGCAAAATCGAATTAGATGTGTGTTTCGGCAACCACGGTATGTTACGAAAAACAACTATGAAATTTTGTGTGATACAGTCCCCATCTCCCTATAATGTGATACTGGGCCGAACCGGTCTTAAGGAGTTAAGGGCAATCCCGTCGACAATTTATTCGATGGTCAAGTTCCCCACACCGAAAGGAGTGGCGACATTGGTCGCACAATCGGCTATGGTGCTAGAATGCAGGCGACTGGAAAAGAAACAAATAATGGAGGTGCCTCGAGAGGCGGAAACTGTCAAATCGGAAGTGGGTAAGACGGAGGAAATCCTAGTGAACCCCGCACATCCGGAACAACTGGTCACCATAGGAACAGGGTTTTCGAGGGAATGCCGGAAACATCTAGTCGAGCTGTTGAGAAAGAATAAGGACGTGTTCGCGTGGCAACCCTCGGACATGACCGGAGTTCCACGACGGCTGATCAAGCACCACCTGAATGTCAACATTGACGACACGCCGGTAGCTCAGAAGAAACGCAACTTATCCGAGGAAAAGAATCAAGTGGTACTAAAGGAGGTGGATGAATGGTTGAGAGCAGGAATCGTTCGGCCAGTTCGCTATCCCACGTGGATCTCCAACCCAGTACTAGTAAAAAAGAGCGATGGAAATTGGCGAATGTGTATTGATTTTAAAAACTTAAACTCCTCGTGTCCGAAGGATTACTATCCGCTTCCGGAAATAGATTGGAAGATCGAGTCGGTAATGGGGTTCAGGTACAAGTGCTTTCTAGACGCATACAAGGGCTACCACCAAGTCCAAATGGCCGAAGAAGATGAAGAAAAGACGGCGTTCTATACGGAACAAGGAACATACTGCTATACCAAAATGCCATTCGGCTTAAAGAATGCCGGAGCCACCTACCAACGTCTCGTTGATTCGGCTTTCCGGGGTCAGATTGGTAGGAATCTGGAAGCCTATGTGGACGATATGGTGATCAAAAGCAAAGGAGAAAAGGAAATGTTGGCAGATATTGCTGAAACCTTTTATAACCTGCGAAAAATTAACATGAAATTAAATCCGAAGAAGTGCTCCTTCGGCGTCGAAGAAGGAAAATTTTTAGGCTACATGGTAACCTCCGAGGGTATTCGGGTAAACCCAAGTAAAACAAAAGTCATCGCACAAATGAAATCCCCGTCGACTTTGAAAGAAATGCAAAGCCTAAGTGGCAAATTGGCCGCTCTAAACAGGTTTTTGGCAAAATCGGCCGAAAGGTCCCTTCCGTTCTTTGAAACTCTAAAAAACATCACCAAAGAAAACAAGGACGAATACAAGTGGACCGATAAGGCTAAAGAGGCATTCCAGTCACTCAAGAAGCTCATCCTAAATCTCCCATCCCTATCAACACCTAAAACAAAAGAGATCTTATATGTGTACCTGGCAGCGGCAAAAGAGGCAATCAGTGCAGTCCTGCTAACCGAGAGGGACGGGAAGCAGTCGCCTATTCACTATGTAAGCCGAACCTTACAAGAAGCTGAAAAGAACTACTCTCCGGTCGAAAAACTGGCGCTGTCGCTATTACACATGTCAAGAAGGTTAAGAAGGTATTTTGAGGCCCATCCTATCCGAGTAATAACGGATCAACCAATAAGCAAATTCTAAGTAAGCCAGAGGCCTCCGGAAGGTTGACAAAATTTTCCATAGAGTTAGGAGCCTACAACATCACCTACGTACCAAGGAACGCAGTTAAGGGGCAAGTCCTCGCAGACTTCATATCGGAAATTCCCGTCGGAACGGAAGAGTCGTGTCCGAAAAAACAAGGAAAAGGAGTCCACGACATCTCCAATCCGGAGAACTGGATACTCTACACAGACGGTGCGTCGAGCAGTAAGTGTTCCGGAGCAGGTCTCGTGTTGATCGGACCCTGTCAAACCAAAAACACTTACGCCCTCCGTTTGAACTTCAAAAGTACCTACAACAAAGCAGAATATGAGGCGCTCCTCGCCGGACTGTGGCTCACCAAAAAGATGATGGTGGAATACCTAGAGGTCCGGGTGGACTCAAAGTTGGTAGCAAGTCAGGTTAATGGGGACTTCGTAGCGACCAAGGAAAGTATGATCCGATACTTGGCAAAGGCGAAAGAATACATTGGTGGTTTCAAAAGGTTCAAAATCTGTAACATACCGAGAACACAAAATCAAAAGGCGGACGTTTTGAGCAAGCTAGCCTCGGTAGCTTTTAATCATCTGACCAAGGAAATTCTGGTCGAAGTATTGGAAAAGCCGTCAACCGAAGAGAAACAGGTCGGAGCAATTGTAGAAGAAGAAGAAGATAACTGGATGACACCAATCGCCCGATGTCTGAAGGAAGGGGTGTGGCCTGATAACCCCAATGAAGCAAGGGCACTACGAATGAAAATCCCTCAGTATACAATGGAAGGATATGTGTTGTTTAAAAAATCATACCTCAGTCCGATGCTAAGAGGCGTCGGCCCTCTCCAAGCAAACTATGTCATACGAGAGGTACACGAAGGGGCATGTGGGATGCACCCCGGTCCAAGGTCGGTCGTAGCCAAACTAATGAGGCAAGGCTATTACTGGCCAACTGATGCGTTCACCGAGCTTTAAATTTATAAACAAGAATTACCGATTAACTAGGAACACATTCGGGCAAGTATACCCTAGTCATTTGTAGTATAGAGGTTGTGGTAAGTCAAGGTCGTCCCAAGAGACTTGGTTGCACTCAAGTGTTATTTGTTTGTTTAAGCAAGTAACAAGTTGATGGTTATGATTGTCACGGATCAAACCAACAAGAAAAGCAATATGAGAACAAGCACACAAGGAACATACATGTTTGGCAATGATAATAAGTAAGTTAGAACTTGGTGTAAGCCTTTACTAGGATTTGGTGTAAGGACTTGGTGTAAGCCTTCACTAGTTTGGAAAACATATTATCAAAGGTAATCATTTCGACCTTTAGAACCAATACTAATTTAGTGTTTTATAAATCAAATATACATAAGTCTTAATCAATTGGTCATGTCATAAAACTTATGCCTAAACCAGCAACAAACAAAGAGTTCTTTCGACCCTTAACTTTGATGTCATCAATTTGTGAAGTTCCATTTACTTGATGAACACATATTCAAAAGATGCCTTTCGACCCTTAATCTAAATTAAACTTTCACTTGTTATGCTTATTAAGATTCTCATACAATCGTTACAAAGTACAAGACCAACACATTCGTCGACTAATGAATTGAAATCAACCACTATTGAGAATCCTTTCGACATGTAGACTCAACAATGATTAATCAAAACAATAAACAAGACAAGATTCAATTTAACCAATGATAACGCCTAAATCTAACATGTTTTTAGTAGCGTTATTTGTAGTTTTATATATGTTTTGTGGTTATATTTATATGCTTTTGTTACTAAATCTTACCAAAGTGTGTTTGCAAAGCATTTGTAGCCAAAGACAGGAAAATGGATGGAAAAGATGCAAAAATGAGGAAAAAGGAAATATTTATGATTGCATGTGAGTCTTGTGTCAAGTTCTGCTCCGTAAGGTATTTCAATGAGTTAAAGTCCAAGTAGTCGAGTTAATAAGCTTAAGGATGAAGGGAAAGATCAAAGAATCAAGAGCTACGACCGAGAAACAAGTCATACGGAAAAGTCCAAGAAAAAGGTCCACCAGCAGTAGCCATCCGATCGGTCGCCGCCCGCAACCGAATCGGATGGGGAGATTTTGGATTTACCGAGAAGACCAACCGATCGGTAGACCATTCTATCCGATCGGTTGGAGGTTGCTGTTGACCTAAAACTTCTTTATTAAGGATTGTGACTTTACAAATCCGGTTCTAGGTCCTTCTTTTCAGTATTCTAACCATTCGATACTACTTGGAGAGCAAGAGAAGCATTTATACACTTAGACCCTTGGTTAGAGCAATTTATTGAACCATTTGTTGGGTATTTATATATACCAATCAATCTAAAGAAAGAGGGAGAGCTTGTTTGTTAGAGGAGAGAACCATTCATAGAAAATACTCAAGAAATTCGTCCTTAGGTCTAGGAGAAGGGAGAAAGTCGATTACACCATTTCCATTGCTTTTGGAATCATTGTCTTTCACTTGTAATCTTATTTCCAATCATTGTAAGACTTTCAATCATGGTTTCTAATGTTCAAAGTATTGAGTTTGCATTTATGTTTGCTATGAGCGGCTAGTGCCTTTGTGCACTTGCTTAGATGATGTGTATTATTTATTGATTGGCATATGATTGTGATAACATGTTTTAATCCAATTTCAAGTTGATTCTAAGAACCAATTGTGATTAAGTTTCATAGTGACATTTGGGTAATCAAGTTTAACTAGTGCTAGTAATCTTAAGGGTCGAAAGAACTATTGTTATTCCACTAGTTATAATCATTTGTCTATGAATGATTGTTGTCTTCCACTATTCTTGATTAAACAAAGGAACTTAATTGTGATTGTAATGAAAATGCTTTTGTCTATCAAAACGGATTGATTGTAAACCACTTTAAAGGTCGAGAGATTATTAGTTTGCTTTCAATTGTGACCTTTTGTCTATAATCGGTTACCTTTGTATTGACCATTTCCTAAGCTTGTTTGATTAAACAAAAGATTGTTTTTGTGTTTGAGGAACACCAACTCATGAACCTTGAATTGATCTTGAATTGATTGGTTAAACGTAATGCTTGTTTTTATAAACCAAGATCTTGACGAAGGTTTAATTTGTAGAAACAATAGATTAGTGTCAAAACTAATTATCACAACCAACATGTTATCCAAAGTTATCACAATCATATTATTCAATTGTAGTACACTAGTCTAAGCAAGTGTAGTTTTTAATCATTTGAATTTTCATAATATCATTAATACTTGTTTGAGAAAGTTGCTTTTAACTTACAATTCGATTCACTACACAAATCCCTGCGAACGATCCCGACTTACCATCAAAATCTTGCTACAACGGACGAGTATACTTGCTCGTATGTGTTGTCATTAGATTCGGTAATTCACCCCTTATAAATTAAAACTTGCACCAAACGGGACATCAACCAATATGATGTTATCAAACAAACACTAATTATATCCAAACATCCTATCATCACAAGTTATCATATGAACCAAACAAGCATCTATCATCACAAGTTATATATGAACCGGGCAGATCAAGTTTTTGGCGCCGCTGCCGGGGATTTTGATCGTGTTTCTGTAAGTTTTAGTCCATTTCTCACATAGTTAGTTTTCGTAAAAAAAAAAAGTCTTACCGAGCTGCCCATCCGATCGGTTGTTCATCAATCCGATCGGTTTTCCAAAATTTTCATTTACCGAGAGAACCATCCGATCGGCGGACACTTCCATCCGATCGGATCCTTCAAACCAAATTTACCGAGAGATCTATCCGATCGGTAGACCATTCTATCCGATCGGTTGGACGATTCTGATCTTTTCAAATTGTTTTCATTCTTTGTTCGTTTGTTTAGACATTGCCTAGATTCGCTGGGGAATTGTATGAACACTCGATCAACTGGAGTAGAACCAATTCCACCACTTTTCAATCCCGAAAGTTTGATTTGAACAAGATCTAGAAGAAGAAGAAGAACACCTTTGTTCCATTAGCTAATCGTGTGCCAAGAGTACCAAATCCAACTTTTGATAACCTTTTTGAAGCCAAAGTCGTTTATAACCCATTCACTGATCAACCTTTTCCCATGGCTGACGATAGACCCATGTGGGAAGCAAACCGAGCCGTAGCACCTACTCCTGGAGCTGCTATTGTTGCTGTCAACTTAGGTGACAATTTCACCGTGAATGGTCACCATCTTTCTATGATCAAAGACCGTCAATTCGATGGCCGTTCGAGGGCCGATCCTCACAAACACGTTGTCGAATTCATTGAAATTTATGGCATGTTCCGATACGGTGATACAAATGTGGATGCCATTAAACTCAAACTTTTTCCGTCATCACTTGCTGGAGATGCAAAAGTGTGGTATAACGAATTAACACCAGGAATCATCACTACTTGGGAGGAGATGAGGCAAGCTTTTGTAAGCCGATTCTTTCCACCTGCAATGTTTGATCGACTCATGGGAGAAATTCGTGCTTTAACACAAAACCCTAACGAATCACTCGTCGAAGCCTGGCTTCGTATGAAGGATTTACTTCGAAGTTGTCATGGACATGGTTTAGGACGAGGAACCATTATCCAAATCTTTTACCATGGACTTGATGAAACATCTCAAGGAATTCTTGATGCTGGAGGAATTTTTCTTTATAAGACTCCTAACCAGGCATACCAATTGCTTGAAGACCGAGTTCTTCTCAAACTCGACTGGTCAAAAGATGCCAAGACAAAACCCTTAAGAAAAACCGTTGCCTTTGCCGAAAGTTCTGATTCATCTAAACTCATGGAGAAAATGGAAACCTTGGTTTCCAGAATCGATTCGCAATACAAAGATCTTAGAGGAGAGATGAAAGAAATGCGAGATGGTTGTAACAACTGTGGAGGTAACCACCCATCATCAGAATGCGATGATCAACCTATGGATCAACCAAAAGAAGGAGAAGCTAATTACATCCAAGGAGGATACCGTGGAGGCGGATATCGTGGAAATTATTACGGACGAAACTCTGCTAGTTGGCAAGATCGCCGACAAAGGGATAACAACCATGAGTCCCAACCAAAAGTAGAGAACCAAACTTCACAAAATTCCGACAAGAAACCTGAAGAAACAGATTTTGAAAAAATGATGAGAGAATTCGTCACAGCTCAAAAATCAACCAACGAGTTCGTCAAGAATCAATTCTTCAATCTCAAGACCAAAGTTGAGCAAGGTCAGAAAAATCATCAAGCGTCTATCCAAGATCTTGAAAACAAATTCGGTAGACTTTCAGATCAAATTTCTTCCCGACCATCAGGTTCGTTGCCCAGTAACATCCAAACTAACCCAAAACCATCATCATCATCGAATGATAAGACTTATCGTCCACCACCAACCAGAAATGAGCATATCAATCCTGTATTCACAAGAAGTGGCCCTTGTCTTATGATCCACCACCCAACCCAAACAACACCACAACTATCAATTACGATAGTGAGGATGAAGATAAAGAATCCAAGAAGGAAAATACACCAAAAGCACCACCCAAACCCAAACCCAAACCACCAGTTAAGGCATACACTCCAAAAATTCCATATCTTCAGAGCCTTAAGAAAGAAAGAATGGAGGAGCGTTATAAGAAGTTTGTTGAAATAATCAAAGAAGTTAGACTCAATGTACCTCTCATTGATGTTTTAGCCGGAATGCCCAATTACGGGAAATTTTTGAAAGAACTTCTTAACAACAAGAACAAGTTGGAGCAAATATCCGCTACCTTTCTCAATGAAGAATGTTCAGCTATTGTTCAAAACAAAATTCCACAAAAACTCGGAGATCCCGGAAGTTTTCTGATTCCATGCATATTAGGAAACAACATCACATGCGATGCTTTAGCCGACTTAGGTGCGAGTATCAATTTGATGCCCTATTCGCTGTATACGAAACTTTCCATCAATACTTTGAAACCCACAAGGATGAGTATCCGACTAGCTAATCATACTTACCAATATCCTGTTGGTATTGCTGAGAATATGCTTGTCCAAGTAGGTAAATTCATTTTTCCCGTGGATTTTGTGATCCTAGAAATGGAGGAAGACATTAGAGTACCCCTTATTTTAGGAAGACCTTTTCTAAACACCGCTGATGCGATCATCAAAGTAAAAGGAAAAGAACTCAATCTTGGAGTTGGAGAAGATAGAATCACCTTTTTAATCGATAAAGCAATGCAATATCCACATTTCAGTGATGACACTTGCTTTAACATTGATATAATCGATGAAGTCATTGAGGAAGAATTGGATGCATTACTTGAAGATTCTGATCCATTCATGACTATTTCAGAGAAGATTAGTGAAACAACTTTTGATAAAGAATTCGCTGATTTTATGGAAGTAAAGATTGATGAAGAAGAAGAAGAAGTTGAAGAAGGAGAGATAATAGAAGAAGATTTTGAGGAAATCAGTTTTAATGATCAAATGAGGATCAAAACATCACTTCAAGAACCACCGATTGATCTTGAGTTGAAACCACTTCCCAAAAATCTTGAATATGCTTACTTGAAGACAACTCGCTCCTTCCAGTAGTCATATCTTCGTCGCTCAATGATTATGAGAAAGAATGTCTGATCTCAGTTCTTAAAAAGCATAAAGAAGCTTTTGCGTGGAAAACTTCTGACATCCCAGGAATCAGTCCTGATTTTTGCAAACACAAAATCAATTTCGAAGAAAATGCCAAACCTGTTGTAGAAAGACAACGTCGACTCAACCCCAACATGAAAGAAGTTGTTAAAAAAGAAATCATCAAACTTCTTGATGCCGGTATAATTTACCCCATCGAGGATAGTCCTTGGGTGAGTCCTATTCACTGTGTTTCGAAAAAAGGAGGAATGACTGTTGTGACCAACGAACGAAACGAATTAGTTCCTACTAGAACTGTCACCGGATGGCGAGTATGTATTGATTACAGAAAGTTAAACAAAGCCACCAGAAAAATCATTTTCCTTTGCCTTTCATGGATCAAATGCTTGAGAGATTAGCAGGAAACAAATACTTTTGTTTTCTCGATGGTTTTTCAGGATATTTTCAAATTCCTATTGATCCGGCTGATCAAGAAAAGACTACATTTACATGTCCCTTTGGAACTTACGCTTACCGGCGTATGCCTTTTGGATTATGTAATGCTCCCGCGACTTTTCAAAGATGTATGATTGCTATATTCCAAGATATGCTTGAAACGTCTATGGAAGTTTTCATGGATGACTTTTCAGTTTTCGGAAGCTCATTCGAAGCTTGCCTTTCTAACCTCGATAAAATGCTTGAAAGATGTAAAGCTGCACATCTTGTTCTCAACTGGGAGAAGTATCATTTCATGGTAACTGAAGGAATTGTGTTAGGACACAAAATTTCCAGCGCAGGAATGGAGGTTGACAAAGCAAAGATCGATGTCATTACCAAATTACCACCCCCGACTAACGTTAAAGCCGTTAGAAGTTTCCTAGGACATGCAGGTTTTTACCGTCGTTTCATTAAGGATTTTTCCAAAATATCTCGTCCAATGACGAAAACTTCTTGAAAAAGATTTTGTTTTCGATTTTAATGCAGACTGCATGAAAGCATTCGAAGCATTGAAAACACAACTGACTAGTGCACCCATTATGGTTTCCCCTGATTGGTCACTACCATTCGAGCTTATGTGCGATGCAAGCGATTTTGCTGTTGGAGCTGTATTAGGACAACGAGAAGAGAAACATTTTCGTCCTATATATTTTGCCAGCAAAACACTCAACAATGCTCAACAGAATTACACAGTTACAGAGAAAGAATTGTTAGCCGTTGTTTTCGCTTTCGATAAATTCAGATCATACCTTGTACTTTCGAAAACAATCGTGTTCACTGATCATTCAGCGTTAAAATATCTGTTTGCGAAACAAGATGCCAAACCGCGTCTCATCCGATGGATTTTACTACTCCAAGAATTCGATATCGAAATCAAAGATAAGAAAGGAGCAGAAAATCTAGCCGCTGATCATCTATCTCGTTTAGAAAATCCAAATCTGGAAGAGTTAAAAGAAGATGAGATTGACGATTATTTTCCGGATGAAACACTCATGATTGTTGATACAATTGATGAGAACGAAATTCCATGGTTTGCCGATTATGCAAATTATCTCGTTGGAGGAATTCTAAAGAAAGGATTAACTCATGCCCAACGAATTAAATTCTTTTCGGATCTTAAACATTATTATTGGGAAGAACCCTATCTTTTCAAAATGTGTCCCGATGGGATGATTAGAAGATGTGTTTATGGTTCTGAAACGAGAAGAATTCTCGATGAATGTCATCATGGCCAACTGGGGGACATTATGGTCCTTCTACCACCGCTAAAAAAGTCTTTGATGCTGGATTCTATTGGCCGACTATTTTTAAAGAAGCCCATACTCTTGTTAAGAATTGTGATGCTTGCCAAAAATCCGGTAGTCTTTCTCGAAGAGATGAAATGCCACAAAAGAGCATTCAAGTCTGTGAATTATTTGATATTTGGGGAATTGATTTCATGGGACCGTTTCCTAAATCCCACAAATACGAATACATTCTCGTTGCTATTGATTACGTTTCCAAATGGGCTGAAGCGGAAGCTCTACCCACAAATGATGCACGAGTAGTTGTTAATTTTCTCAAAAAGCTTTTCGCTCGTTATGGAATTCCTAAAGCTTTGATAAGTGATCGTGGAACCCATTTCTGTAACAAACAAATGGAGAAAATTATGAAGCGATACGGAGTTCATCATCGTTTCGCTACAGCTTATCACCCACAGACC
This sequence comes from Artemisia tridentata subsp. tridentata, assembly GCA_021014915.2. Taxonomy (NCBI): domain Eukaryota; kingdom Viridiplantae; phylum Streptophyta; class Magnoliopsida; order Asterales; family Asteraceae; genus Artemisia; species Artemisia tridentata. The sequence continues at coordinate 336,637,346 of CP139508.1, forward strand.
AGTGGTCAAGTCGAAAATACCAACAGAGCCTTAAAAAGGATACTCGAAAAAAAGGTTAAAGACAATCCCGCCGTTTGGTCGAGAAAACTAGATGATGCTCTGTGGGCATTTCGCACGGCTTACAAAACACCAATTGGTACAACACCATACAGATTTTTGTATGGAAAAACTTGTCATTTGCCGTTCGAAATCGAACATCGCGCTTACTGGGCATTGAGAAACTGTAACCCAGACCTCAAAGTAGCTGGAGAAAAGAGATTTTTGCAATTGCATGAACTCGATGAGCTTAGACTACAAGCTTATGAGAACTCCAAACTTTACAAAGCAAGAACAAAAGCTTATCATGACAGAAAGCTAAGAATCAGAAAAGAATTCAAAGCTGGAGACAAAGTTCTGCTTTTTAACATGAAGTATAAGTTCAAAGCTCCCAAGCTGAAACCGAAATGGTTCGGACCGTATACAGTGAAACATGGATTTCCATCGGATATGTTGAATTGCATGATAAACATGGTGGAAGTTTCATTGTTAATGGGCACCGAATTAAATTATATATGACAAGGAGCAGATGAATGAAGTTTCTATTCAAGAGATTCCGCCTGAATCAGAATATGAAGCTATAACATTTATGTCACCCTTCCCGGCCGATTTCAAGAAAAACACTCCGTGGGCCGAGGATTCTGGTTATATCTATGATGTTCTTCCAAGACCGTGGGAGAAAGTTAAGTTGGAATACATAGATGAAACTGGAGAAGGAATAGTGATTGGAAATGTGCTGTACGTTCCAAAATTTCCAAAGAAGAAGTCAGCAATTACACCAACATGAAGAGAGAGAAGTTCGAGTCCGGCTGATGACTCGTTAATAAAACAAGCGCTTCTCGGGAGGCAACCCGTGTGTTTGCTATTTTTATTTTCATTTATATTTTCTAGTGATTAAACCCCAAAGTTTTTCTAAATTGCTTAGTTGAACTTAAGTGTGGGGGTGTATCACTGTCTTTTGAATAAAGCGAAGAAATATTTCGTATTTGTGTTTCTTTTGTTTTTAGATTACTGCAGGTAATGATTTCGAAGCTTGGACGCTAGGATCAAGACTCCTCTTGAGCAGAAAATACGGTTTATTCTCTTATTTCCCTATTTCATTCTTTGTCGTTTATCACATTGAGGACAATGCTTAACTTAAGTGTGGGGGGGGGTGAATAGGAAAATAAGAATAGATTGTAGTTTCGAGCTGAATTTTAAATTTTGTTTGCCCTTGTAATCTAGTCTTTTGTCATTTTAAAGATCATATTCTAGATTAACTGGATTTATCCACTGGTGAAATCTGTAATTTTGAAAATTCGAGATGTGTCCCGATTAATATTGCAATCCATTCTGGGATCGATAACATTAGCTAGCACAGATTATAGCCCTTTCCACTAAATTGTGAGGATTTGAGCCTGTTCTATATATAGCATACATCTTTTATGCTTAGATCTTTTGCTATGAGTGTGCCGGTGATTTTATTTATTCTAGAACTTGTACTTGTAAATCATTACGAGACCGTTGTGAGATCACATTTCATTTGTGATATAAGTGTATATGCGTGATAAGAGGCAACCTTAGGATTTATCCCAATTGGCCTTCCATTTTCATATAATGCTATATTAGCTAGCTACATTGGCTAGTTAACCACTCATATGGACCCATTTGTTAGCATTTGTCTTTAATGCTAGATACCCCTAGTTACACCCGCCGAGCCTATCTTTTCTTTTGATACAATCCAGAAAAATTCAAAAAGATTTTACACCTTTTTAGCCTAGCCTTATCCATAGTCAAGTCTTGGTTGGTTGCTAGCTATTTGGCAAGATGGATGTTATGAGGAAATCATGAAAGTTCAAAGAAAGCGTAAGCTCCGAAAGTTGTTATCCAAGAAAGAGTCATCGCAACTATAAGATGACAAGTAAAAAAAAAAAAAAAAAAAAAAAAAAAAAAGAGAGAAAAAGAAGAAGAGTCATCGCAACTATAAGGTGACAAGAATAAGCCAATGGGCTAAGTGAATCAAGTATGAATAAAGGAAGTATGGAGTTTTTCGCAAAATGGCATGATAGTGGTTTGAAATAGCTAGTAACATTTGGTTCGTAGACTTTGACTAATTTTGTTTTTATTTTCAACCAATTTCATAAATATATCCCATGCCTTATCCTACCTTTTTTGACTTTGTGAAATTATTAAGTGTATGGACATGTAGTGACCATCCGATTTCTTGAGGAATTGACTAACGTTGTTAGCGATCTAGGGCGTATTTTGGAGACCATCCGTTATGCAAGTAACGTCGTTAGCGAACCAAGGTACAATCTAGTGACCATCCGTTATTTGGTAATGCAAGAATTCGTTGTTAGCGAGCTATTATGTTTTGCATGAGATAGTGGCGCATTAGTCTATTATTACCCCTTAAGCCTTAAACCCGAATAAAAGCCCTTTTTGATATGTATACTTGGCACTCACACCATTTCGGTGTAGTTTTGTTTCTTGTACAAGCCTATGGTAATATTTAGATCATGACTGAGCAAATGAGTGTCATTCCTCTTATATACTCCACCAATCATACAAATGAGTGTTTGAGTGAATTATATTTCATTTTCCTTTCGTGAGGTGTTTAGTAATGTGTATCATGCAAGAAAATCATTTGGGTATTGTCAAATATCTCGATGATTCAACCATAAAAGCTTAAAACGATGAATCTAGCTTGTACTTGTGCTTGATAGATTTGCATCACATTTTCCTAATCATTTGTGTATACCATGTGGATAATTGTTTTTATTTCTAGATTTGCTTGAGGGCAAGCAAAGTTCAAGTGTGGGGGATTTGATAACGCCTAAATCTAACATGTTTTTAGTAGCGTTATTGGTAGTTTTATATATGTTTTGTGGTTATATTTATATGCTTTTGTTACTAAATCGTACCAAAGTGTGTTTGCAAAGCATTTGTAGCCAAAGACAGGAAAATGGATGGAAAAGATGCAAAAATGAGGAAAAAGGAAATATTTATGATTGCATGTGAGTCTTGTGTCAAGTTCTGCTCCATAAGGTATTTCAATGAGTTAAAGTCCAAGTAGTCGAGTTAATAAGCTTAAGGATGAAGGGAAAGATCAAAGAATCAAGAGCTACGACCGAGAAACAAGTCATACGGAAAAGTCCAAGAAAAAGGTCCACCAGCAGTAGCCATCCGATCGGTCGCCGCCCGCAACCGAATCGGATGGGGAGATTTTGGATTTACCGAGAAGACCAACCGATCGGTAGACCATTCTATCCGATCGGTTGGAGGTTGCTGTTGACCCAAAACTTCTTTATTAAGGATTGTGACTTTACAAATCCGGTTCTAGGTCCTTCTTTTCAGTATTCTAACCATTCGATACTACTTGGAGAGCAAGAGAAGCATTTATACACTTAGACCCTTGGTTAGAGCAATTTATTGAACCATTTGTTGGGTATTTATATATACCAATCAATCTAAAGAAAGAGGGAGAGCTTGCTTGTTAGAGGAGAGAACCATTCATAGAAAATACTCAAGAAATTCGTCCTTAGGTCCAGGAGAAGGGAGAAAGTCGATTACACCATTTCCATTGCTTGTGGAATCATTGTCTTTCACTTGTAACCTTATTTCCAATCATTGTAAGACTTTCAATCATGGTTTCTAATGTTCAAAGTATTGAGTTTGCATTTATGTTTGCTATGAGCGGACTAGTGCCTTTGTGCACTTGCTTAGATGATGTGTATTATTTATTGATTGGCATATGATTGTGATAACATGTTTTAATCCAATTTCAAGTTGATTCTAAGAACCAATTGTGATTAAGTTTCATAGTGACATTTGGGTAATCAAGTTTAACTAGTGCTAGTAATCTTAAGGGTCGAAAGAACTATTGTTATTCCACTAGTTATAATCATTTGTCTATGAATGATTGTTGTCTTCCACTATTCTTGATTAAACAAAGGAACTTAATTGTGATTGTAATGAAAATGCTTTTGTCTATCAAAACGGATTGATTGTAAACCACTTTAAAGGTCAAGAGATTATTAGTTTGCTTTCAATTGTGACCTTTTGTCTATAATCGGTTACCTTTTGTATTGACCATTTCCTAAGCTTGTTTGATTAAACAAAAGATTGTTTTTGTGTTTGAGGAACACCAACTCATGAACCTTGAATTGATCTTGAATTGATTGGTTAAACGTAATGCTTGTTTTTATAAACCAAGATCTTGACGAAGGTTTAATTTGTAGAAACAATAGATTAGTGTCAAAACTAATTATCACAACCAACATGTTATCCAAAGTTATCACAATCATATTAGTCAATTGTAGTACACTAGTCTAAGCAAGTGTAGTTTTTAATCATTTGAATTTTCATAATATCATTAATACTTGTTTGAGAAAGTTGCTTTTAACTTACAATTCGATTCACTACACAAATCCCTGCGAACGATCCCGACTTACCATCAAAATCTTGCTACAACGGACGAGTATACTTGCTCGTATGTGTCGTCATTAGATTCGGTAATTCACCCCTTATAAATTTAAAACTTGCACCGAACCGAGCACATCAACCAAATATGATGTTATCAAACAAGCACTAATTATATCCAAACATCCTATCATCACAAGTTATCATATGAACCAAACAAGTATTAAAACATCATTCATAAGACAAACACATATAATATCATCACCACAAATCATAGAAACCAAATATGAATATTATTAAAAGAGATAATACGAAAGTTCATACGATACACATGAATCCTCCATTGTATGTCGACCAAGCCAACCCCTCAACACCTTTGGAAAAGGTGAGGGGCTGTTTAAGAGAACTATATTTAGAGAGTTTACATGTTGTTGTGATAGTATATGATAAAAGGTACTTGAGATATATCAAAAACACTAGCCCCATGGTTATACTTATACTACTCTTAAGGCTAGGTGTATTAATTGGATTTCTTGGGGACAAAGAGTCATAAAAGTCCGAGTTCGTATGCTTAAGTTATGGCCAAAATGGTGGAGGTGTGTCGGGAACAACGAGGCTTTCATTATTTCTTCGTTTGAGCTTCTTTTCTTCATTTCTTTTCTCGTTTTCCCTCTTGTGCTTTATTCTTGAGTCTTTGGAGTGACAAACTTCATGACTTTATCTTCTCGAATATACTCCAAGAGACTCTCATTTGTCGGGAATTCTTCGTACATGCATAAATCTTCGTTTATTGATCATTTCTTCGTCTTTTTCTCCGTTTTCTTGTACTTGAGCTTCCATGAACCTAAAACATAAATTATACTCAATTAAGTACCATAAGTTCATAAAAGTGATCAATATATATGCATAAAATCCACAATAACGCTCCTAAAAACATGTTAGATTTGAGCGTTATCAAATCCCCCACACTTGAACTTTGCTTGCCCTCAAGCAAATCTAAGAAAAGAAAAATTAAAATGCATATCTAAATGACAAAATGAAAAGAAAATTTTAAAATTTTTTAAAAACTTTAACGAGGCATCCATCCGATCGGTTTGCACTTCCATCCGATCGGATGGACAATTCGTAGAAACATGCAACCTGCCAACCGAATCGGATGCTCGCACATCCGATCGGTTAGACCAATCGTAAAAACCTTTTTTTTTTTTTTTTTTTTTTTAATAATAGAGAAAATTAAGAGAAAATGAGCGAAAAATGAGCGCAACTCCCCCACACTTAAGGGTTTGCTTGCCCTCAATCAAATATAAAACAAAATAAATCCCACATGGTGCATGAAAAATGATTATAAAAATTATGATGCAAATCTACCAAGTACAAGTACAAGATAAGATTCATCGTTTTTAAGCGTTATGGTGAAAAACCGAGATGTATGACAATATTTTCTTGCTTGAGTAACATTTCTAAACACCTCACGAAAAAGAAACGAAGTATAATTCACTCAATCACTCATTTATTTAGGTAGTGGAGTACATATAAGAGAAATCACACTCATTGCTCAGTCATGATTCGTTTATTACCATAAGCTTGTACAAGAAACAAAACTCCACCGACGTGGCGTAAGCACAAAGTGTAAACATCTAAAGAGGTCTTTTATTCGGGTTTAAGGCTTAAAGGTTATATCAGACTTACGTGCAACTATCTTATGCAAAACATAATAGCTCGCTAACAACGAATTCTTGCATCACCAAATAACGGATGGTCACTAGATTGTACCTTGGTTCGCTAACAACGTTACTTGCATAACGGATGGTCACCAAAACACGCCTAGCTCGCTAACAACGTTACCTAATTCCTCAAGAAGTCGGATGGTCACTACATGTCAATATACTTGATAATTTCACAAAGTCAAAGGGGTAGGGAGTATTTATGAAATTGGTTTTAAAAGAAAAATAAACTCAAGTCTAATACCCATGTTGCTAGTCACTAAACAAACCGCAAACTCGAAAATGATTATAGTTAACAACTTTCTCCTCTTCACATATCGATCACCAAATATATATGTATATCACGTCTTAGCACATTGGCTAATCGATATCTCAAACATACTTCATCTTCCTTCATCTTCATAATAGTAATATAGCACATTGGCTAATCGATATCTCATATATATATATATATTTTTTTTCTTTCTTTTTTTTATTTTTTTTTCGCACATTTTTTTTATTCTTTCTCCTTTCATACATAACATCTCCCCCACACTTCGCATAAGCATACACCACAAAATACAAATAAGAAGTTGGCCACCTTCATCTTTGTCGGAATGACACATTCAAATAACGAAGTGTAACCAAACTATTAATCATCAAAAACAATCCAACATGCCAAGCAACTAGCAACCAACCATTTAGACTTCGACAAAGGGTTAGGCTAAGATTTAAAATGTAAAATCTTTTTGCTTTTTTAGTGGATGTAACAAAAATGAAAATGATGGCTCGAAGGGTGAACTAAGGGTATCTAGCGCTTAAGATAAACGCTAACAAATGGGTCCATATGGGTGGTTAACTAGCCAGTGTAGCTAGCTAATATATCATTAGATGTAAAATGAAAGGCCATTTAGTTTCATCCTAAGGGTGCCTCTTTATCACACGAATACACTTATATCACACGAATGCGATCTTACTGCGGTCTGGTAATGATTTACAAGTACAAGTTCTAGAATAAATAAAATCACCGGCACACTCATAGCAAAAGATCCAAGCATGAAAGATGTATGCTATATATGAAATAGGCTCAAATCCTCACAATTTAGTAGAAAGGGCTATAATATGTGCTAGCAAATGTTATCGATCCCAGAATGGATTGCAATATTAATCGGGACACATCTCGAATTTTTCAAAATTACAGATTTCACCAGTGGGATGATCCAGTTATTCTAATATATTATCTAAAAGCGTGAAAACAATTATATCTCAAGGGCAAACAAGTATACAAAATTATAAATTGGCAAGTAGTTTCGTTTTTTTACCATCTAACTTTCCCCCACACTTAAGTTACGCATTATACTCATTGTGAAAAATAAACTTCAAATCATGTAAAATAGGGAAAATAAATGAATAAATAATCCAAGAGAAACGAAACTTCCCCGGGCCAAGAAATCCATATGCCGCAATCGAACTCCATATGATAATGTGCTAAGAAAATGCTAGCATAAGCTTGTGAGATCAATCGATTTCTCGTTCAACAAAACATCTCCACACCAAGTATAATATCACCAATAATCCAATATCCAAGAGCTTATTAAATCTGCAAAAACAAACTAAACTACAAAAAAAAAAAAAAAAAAAAAAAAAAAAAAAAAAAAAAAAAAAAAAAAATTACTTAAAACTTTTTATTGACAAAATAAAACAAGAACGCATAACGTAACGAACACAAAAATAAACACAAGTAAAACACATATATTAGAAGAATATCAAGAACATATTACGACACTTAAAACGAAAAGAAACACAAAAACATGCAAGAGATCACATAACATATAAAACATAAAACTCACAAAACAAGAAGAACAAAAACTAAGAAAAAAATGGGACAGAAGCCTCCAACCGAATCGGTTACGGGTGGTGACCGATCGGTTGAGATGGTTTGGGAGGTTCAGCCGAACGGTTGGGTGTCAAACCGATCGGATAGAAGGCTCGGTATTTTTCTTTTTTTTCTTTTTTTTCCTTTTTTTTTTAAATTTTTTTTTAAGTTTCATTTATAAACTAACATAAACCAAACATTAAATACTAAAGTAAATGAAAAATAACAAAACTTGATTTTTTTTTACCGAGAGCTCCATCCGATCGGTTGGAAATCCATCCGATTCGGTTGGGATTATTTGGGTGGGCTTTTTTTTTTTTTTTTTTTTTTTTTTTTTTTTTTTTTTTTTTTTTTCCGCAAACACTTTCGAGAAAACTTGTGAAGCAAACATTGAAATGAGCATTTTAAAACACATGAACCCAAATCCCAACATCAAAAACTTGATTTTGATGCCAATATCTTTAAGCAAATATGAGAATTAAGAGATCTTTTTTTAAGCAAAACGCAAGGGAGACAATCAAGCAAATATCATGAGCAAACAAGCAAGTAAACAAAAAATCGAACATATCAAGCAAACAATTCAACAAACAAACAAAAAAGAGAATGCAAAGCCAAATCCCCGGCAGCGGCGCCAAAAACTTGATGCGTTCACCGAGTTTTAAATTTATAAACAAGAATTACCGATTAACTAGGAACACATTCGGGCAAGTATACCCTAGTCATTTGTAGTATAGAGGTTGTGGTAATTCAAGGTCGTCCCAAGAGACTTGGTTGCACTCAAGTGTTATTTGTTTGTTTAAGCAAGTAACAAGTTGATGGTTATGATTCCGGATCAACAAAAAGAAGCATATGATTGTCACGGTGAGAACAAGCACACAAGGAACATACATGTTTGGCAATGATAATAAGTGAGTTAGAACTTGGTGTAAGCCTTTACTAGGATTTGGTGTAAGGACTTGGTGTAAGCCTTCACTAGTTTGGAAAACATATTATCAAAGGTAATCATTTCGACCTTTAGAACCAATAATAATTTAGTGTTTTATAAATCAAATATACATAAGTCTTAATCAATTGGTCATGTCATAAAACTTATGCCTAAACCAACAACAAACAAAGAGTTCTTTCGACCCTTAACTTTGATGTCATCAATTTGTGAAGTTCCATTTACTTGATGAACACATATTCAAAAGATGCCTTTCGACCCTTAATCTAAATTAAACTTTCACTTGTTATGCTTATTAAGATTCTCATACAATCGTCACAAAGTACAAGACCAACACATTCGTCGACTAATGAATTGAAATCAACCACTATTGAGAATCCTTTCGACATGTAGACTCAACAATGATTAATCAAAATAATAAACAAGACAAGATTCAATTTAACCAAGTATGATGTTACCAAACAAACACTAATTATATCCAAACATCCTATCATCACAAGTTATCATATGAACCAAACAATTATTAAAACATCATTCATAAGACAAACACATATAATATCATCAACACAATCATAGAAACCAAATATGGATATTATTAAAAGAGATAATACCAAAGTTCATACAATACACATGAATCCTCCATTGTATGTCGACCAAGCCAACCCCTCAACACCTTTGGAAAAGGTGAGGGGCTGTTTAAGAGAACTATATTTAGAGAGTTTACATATTGTTGTGATAGTATGTGATAAAAGGTACTTGAGATATATCAAAAACACTAGCCCCATGGTTATACTTATACTACTCTTAAGGCTAGGGGTATTAATTAGATTTCTTGGGGACAAAGAGTCATAAAAGTCCAAAGAAATGAGTTATGAAAGCCATTTGATAGGACATGAGGTTTTATGGCACATAATTGCACATTAAAGATGACTTTTGGGAAGTCAGATTCAGCCAACCAATCGGATGGGCTCCATCCGAATTGGATGCGGGCACATACCGATTGGTTGGGGACCACTATGATGTATATTTTTCTCTTAGCTTTCCGTGGGCGCTTGAATCAACTAAATCTGAGTTCGTATGCTCAAGTTATGGCTAAAATGGTGGAGGTGTGTCGGGAACAACGAGGCTTTCATTATTTATTCGTTTGAGCTTCTTTTCTTCATTTCTTTTCTCGTTTTCCCTCTTGTGCTTTATTCTTGAGTTTTTGGAGTGACAAACTTCATGACTTTATCTTCTCGAATATACTCCAAGAGACTCTCATTTGTTGGGAATTCTTCGTACATGCGTAAATCTTCGTTTATTGATCATTTCTTCGTCTTTTTCTCTGTTTTCTTGTACTTGATCGAGCTTCCATGAACCTAAAACATAAATTATACTCAATTAAGTACCATAAGTTCATAAAAATGATCAATATATATGCATAAAATCCACAATAACGCTCCTAAAAACATGTTAGATTTGAGCGTTATCACCAACCATGCACATAGACGCCAGGGAGGAAATCAACAAATGCGATTCCTGTCAGATCCACGCTCCAGTCCCAAAGCTACCTAAAACTATTATGACATCTATCATGGCACCGTGGCCTTTTTACCATGGGGAATGGACGTACTGGGCCCCCTACCGGAGGCTCCAGGGAAAGTAAAGTTTGTCATTGTGGCTGTTGATTACTTCACAAAGTGGATCGAGGCGAAGCCCCTCGCCAAAACCACCGGCAAAGACGTAAAGAAATTTGTGTGGGAAAATATCGTTTATAGGTTCGGACTCCCGGGCATTATAGTAACGGACAACGGAACAAATTTCGTCAAAGACCCGTTCAAAAGCTGGTGTAAGAAGTTAAAAATTAAGCAGATTAACACAGCGGTGGCCCATGCTCAAGAAAACGGATTAGTTGAAAGGGCCAACAAAAGCCTCATGCACGGTATCAAAACCCGCCTAGGGAGAGAAAGAGCCGGATGGGTGGATGAGTTACCGAACGTCCTATGGGCCTTCCGGACTTCACTCAAAACAAGTAACGGGGAAACCCCCTTCAGCCTGACGTACGGTAGCGAGGCGGTTATTCCGGCCAAAATTGGAATGCCCACACACCGCACCATGCTTTACAACCCGGAAGAAAATGAAGAACAACAACGTCTAAACCTTGACTTGTTACAAGAAAGACGAGAGATGGCAGCTATTCGGGAGGCCAAGTATAAAACCAAGGTCGAACAGTATTACAACCAAAGGGTCCGCCCGGTATCTTTCAAAGTAGGAGATTTCGTGTACCGAAGAAATGAGGCCAGCCGAGTCGAAAACCAAGGAAAGTTGGGACCTAATTGGGAAGGCCCATACCGGGTCGTCGAGGCCTACGACAATGGCTCATACAAGCTCCACACAATGGAAGACCGAGAGGTACCTCGGACGTGGAATGCAATGAATCTACGAAATTGTTTCTTGTAAAATCGGTACGCCGAAGTTTGCTAACATCTACATCTACAGTGTTCCAATAAATAAAAGGAACAATTTTCCGATATACAATTGTGTGGTACTCTAATGATGTGGCAATAAATTCAAACGGATTGTGAAACACTCCCTCCCTCGTGAGCGGATCGTGAAATCACTCCGGTCAACAAATTCAACGGATTGTGGAAAACACTCCCTCCCTCGTGAGCGGATCGTGAAATCACTCCGGCCAATAAATTCAACGGATTGTAGAAAACACTCCCTCCCTCGTGACCGGATCGTGAAATCACTCCGGCCAATAAATTAACGGATTGTGGAAAACACTCCCTCCCTCGTGAGCGGATCGTGAAATCACTCCGGTCAACAAATTCAACGGATTGTGGAAAACACTCCCTCCCTCGTGAGCGGATTGTGAAATCACTCCGACCAATAACTTCAACGGATTGTGGAAAACACTCCCTCCCTCGTGAGCGGATCGTGAAATCACTCCGGCCAATAAATTCATCGGATTGTGGAAAACACTCCCTCCCTCGTGAGGGAATCGTGAAATCACTCCAGCCAATAAGTCAACCGGTTGTGCAAAACAATAAACAAAATACATGTAATACTCCGGTTTTACATCATCCGGTCAATCCATAACGAAGGCTCAAGCAAATAAAGTTACATTTCAGCAAAATAGGCAACAAAAGCACAACTATATTCTTCCACCCGAGGATGCAAAAAAAAATGACATCGGCCACAAATAACAATGTACAAGTGCTTGAGCTAAAAATATTGTTCATATTACATTCATCCAAGATAAGGAACATAAATGGAAATCAAGGGTCCCTACCGGCGACTTCCTTCACCCCGAAAGAGTTTCCGGTTTGCTGAGTCACAGAAGCTTCAATGGCACTTGGCTTGGAAGGAGGGAGATCAGGAAAAAGGTTCATGAGGTCACCTAATGGAAGGCGAGCGGAGTCCGCGAGCTTCTTAATATAGGGATATTGAGCCTCAAACAATTTGTTGTACTCTGCCTTCCAGATATTCGGAGCTTCCATATTCAGTTTCTGAAACCTGGGCAAAAACTTTTCGATATCCTCTTCCTTTCGCTCATACTGAAGGCCATCCAGAAACCCAGCAGAGTAAGACAAACCATAAACCTTTCCCATACTTCTCTTGTACTCATGGCTCTCAAATGGCCTTCAACAAGCCGCATGAATCAACTCTTTCACAGTATTATGGCGAATGGATTTCGATACACTGACTTCTTCCACCAACTCTGCTTTCTGCTCCTCCAATTGCTTAACAGCCTGGTTCAACTCCTTCAACTCCCTCTCCAACTCCTTAATCCTATCAACTTGATTTTCGGCTGTTATCCTCCAGTCATCCCTGTCCTTTTGCATATCGGCCAACTGATCAGAAAACCCTTCCTCCCGCACCAAGGTGGCTTCCCGCTCAGCCGTCATTTGTTTCTTCAAATCTTCAAGCTCTCCAACCACACGATCATACTTCCCAACCATAGCTATCCTCCCCTGTTCAGCAACCTGTTGACCATGCTCCAACTCGCTATTCTGCGTGATCATCTAGGTAAACCGGCGCAACACTTTCGCCTGTGTCACAATCCCATTAGCGGACTGCACATACAAACAGCGAATTAGCCGGCTGGTGGTCATCTCCTCCAACGCAGCCTGCTCAGCGGGAGTCGCAAGATGCGAAAACATCTCTTGGCATGCTCTATAAGAATTCAACCGGACATCTTTGGTCAAAGACCACGCCGGGACAAACACTTCTCTTCTGGAAGAACCCTCATCTGTAGTAAATCAACCACAACTTAGAGTCACAAAAGAACAGTAAAGGAACCATAAAGAAGGACTCGTATACCTCTCGCGATTGAGTGGGGTCCTTCGGATCCGGGAGGGGAACTTTCACGATGCATGGACAGATCTATACAAATAAGATGTATCAAAAAAAATATAATAAAAATAAATGATAAAAGAGGGAAAGAAAAAGTAGGAACGAGAGATCCAACAGATAAGCATTTCTTACCATGAACCGGAGACCTCTGATTCTGCGGCTGACTCTCCTCGGTAGGTTGCCTTTCGTCTGGAGGATGCTGACTATGACCGGTCTCATCATCCTCCTCCTCCTGATTCATACCACCTTCTCCATCACCCACCCCTTCTTCAACATGAATCACACCCTACACAAACATTTCCTGAGGAGTCACCTTTAAAACGTTCCCAGTCGAAGCATCCTCACCTACATTGCTCCCAGACTGCTTCCTTGGCTTTTTCCTACTCTTATCCGCAACAGAAGATCCCTCAGCATTCCTCTTCGACCCAGCCTGTTCCACCATTCTCTTTTTTCTCTCTTTCTCCTGCCTAGCGGCCAACACACTAGAGTCCGGCCTTTTGAAGCGAAGTCTTTTCAGGAACGGAACTCCCTGGTACCAACGGGGCCGTTGTCCTATCCACCCTTTCACTCCCTCCCGGCAGAGGCCCACCCTTGCCAGCTTCGGTCGCAATCTCAATCGGAAGCTCCAAATATTCAGCCATCGTGAGCACTACATAAAAAAAATAAGATCTGGTTATAGGAACAAAAGTATAGCATTACCCTTTCCCTCGGCATCCTTTATAACAAGCTCATACCCGGGATACTCAGAAACTTTAGATAAACCTGTCATCCATAAAAGGGCGACAGAAGGTTGCCTAAGGGGAATCACTTTCGCAGCGACCCGTCTAGCATCCCTATCAGAATGAGTCTCCGGAAAATCATCTGTGATCTTCGAATCTCTATGCCTCCATGGCATGGCATTCGGAATAGCTCTCCGGTCTATCAGGAAAAAATGATTCTTCCAATTCTTCAGCCCACTAAGCACCTCCGTAAAACATTTCTTAGCCCTCCGACCCGTGCGATTCTCAAATGAAAACCAATGCCCTTGTTTGCAGAGTCTATAGAATACCCGGAATAATGGAACGGTCGGTTGTACATCTAAACTATAGCACCGAATCTCAAACATAGTTACTCTATTTAAACCTATTCGGTACAAGTTGAGAAATGTGTACTCGGAAATACCCTATTCCGTTAATAAGAAAGTCGAAAAGGGAATCCGTACACCCCCGGTTCTCAACTGCTGAACGTAAATACCTATTTTATGGTCCGGTAAACTATCCATCGTCATACCATCCGGCGGAAGCGTGGGACGCAGATCCGCCAGAATCCCAAACTCCCCTACCACCCTATCTAGGTCTCCCTGCGTCATTTTCGAAGTATGAATGTGCATGTCGCATTTAGGGACTATCCTATCGGAGGAGGAACCAGGCCTACTAGCTAACGGAGGATTATTTGAAATGCTCATCTCTACGGTCGTCACTAAAGGGATGCCGAGGAATATATATATGATAAAGCTAAGAAAACGAAACGCACCTCACAAGAACGACCGGAGATGGAAGTTGAAAATTTCCGAACGCAAGATAAATACACACAGTAAAAAATAAGAAAAATGAGGAAGCGTTAAGCGGTATATATATAGGGCAGACCTGGAAAGAAGCGAAACGTCGCATCAGCCTGCCAGTTACTGATGTAGCAAACTCTGGGACATTGGATCTCTAGGGCAAAAGGTACGCGTGGCAGACAGCTGTCTAACATTATCCTGTATTGTGCCATAAAATCTTTGGGATGTCCCAATAATGTCCAGGGAATTCAACAATGAAACTTAGGGGCAAAAGTGATATTGTGTGGAGTGTATTGCCACAAACGCTTGAAGTACACTTAATATGGACGGAGGATAGTAAAAATATTTTTATATTCGGCCCATGGGCCTGGGTCCAAGCAGCCCACTAGGGCCAAACAGGCTCTAAATGCTCTTACCCGAACCGACACCCATGACCCGGATGCATTTAAAGGACAATTGATCGCCCGTAAAGCACTGAAGGACCAAAGTTTCTTAAGTATTGCACCATCGACTAAGAGCCAATACCACAATACTGGGGGGGGACATGTTGGTGTATGTATCCGGACGACTTGCGCCGAAACCAAGAAGATAGTGTTAAAGTATTGCACTATCGGTCTCCAACCGATACTACAATACTGGGGGAATATTGGTATATGTGTCCGGACGTCATGCTTGTCCGGACGATACATACTTGGTCCGGACGAGGCCCTCGGATCCGGACGTCACATTCTGTCCGGATTATTTTATACGTTCGGCCATGCTTCCGACAGAACTGCCGCCGTACGTGTTGAATAGTCCCATCAAGCTGTCACTTCCCCAGATTTCGCCGGATTATGTCCACCACGTGATCTGACATCTACCTGCTAGGTCAGACATAGGTCAACGCACAAGTCTCAAGGTAAACAGTACAGTAGATATGGGTAGTATAAATACCCACACCTCATTTGCAATAGATTTCAATTAACACCTACTACTGTTACTCTCATATCACTATTCATATTAACCGATACTTATCCTCACGCTGGAGGTTGGTCCTGGGATAAAACCCGGGGCGAGCCTAACGCGTGTTCTTCTTGTGTGTAGGGGCAAGCAAGATCCGAAGGAATCAATCCGGAGGACGAAACATAGAAGTTGGACCTGCCTGCAAGGTTTTACTTCAACAAGAACCACATACATTAACGAAACAATCATGAAAATGGAGCCGAAGCAGGGATGCACCCATACGTTTCTCCCTTAGCACAGCAGCCTTAACCACTGAGCCAACGACTTCGAATACCTTAGGGCAAGTTAAGGTGTAGAAATTGGGTGTGAGCTGAGCCAAAGAAGTACCGCTCATCAAGAACAAGGTACAAGCAAGAAAAGAAAATGACATGATTTTAGAAGAACCCATTTGTCACTAAGGAAGTAAGGATTTGTGAATGTGTTGGAAGAATGAGGAGTTACTATATATAGCAAGAGTACTGAAGAGCAGCCAACATAATAATTACTGGACTAAATTGCATGAAAATCTAGATTGATTCGTATTTAACTTATATGTATAAATTGGATGATAGGTGATCTTAAATTTTTTATCACAAAGTAATAATTGTCACGCCATATTAATTACCAATATGTGTTATTTTACATTCGTCGACGTAAATATAATATTGTGATACTAGATATAATGCCCGCGCACGCGCGGGGTTTTTTCTAATCATTTAAATAAATTATTATTTTTAATTTCGGGTTTTAATTATTATAACAGGACCTTCAAAACCATTGTACTTTGATTGAGGTATTGAATTAGGGTTATTTACGAATGTAGTGGGTTTTAATATTAATTAGATTTGGAGGAGATGTTCTTGCGTCAATGATTGTGCGTGAATGAATGATAAGAGATCGAGTTTGATTGATGGAGGAGGAATTTGGGAATGTTGGGACTTCAAATATTTAGTGGGAATGATACTGAATTTTAAGTTTCAGCCCAAATCTTTGAAAAACTTGCTCCACCGTTTTCAAGTTTTAATTTTTTATATTTTGACACATATATTTTTGTAAGTTTTTATTGAATGATTACAAATCACATTCTTTCTTTTGTAGAATATGGATAAATTTAGAAGTATTTAGGCTTTTCTTATTTAATATTTAAGAAAATAATAATAATAATAATTTGATTATTACTTAATAAGGTATGATTTGATTTTTTTGAAATGTAAAGTCCCCACTAGGGGTTTTGTTTTATTATATAAAAGATACGGATAAACCTTTATGATGTCAAAATCAGATTCTTAAACAGATATTATAGAGGGATCTACTATATGTACGGGGGACAAGGGTGGCAGGCCCCCTTGTCTCCCACTTTGTCCCCTATTTTTTCCCTGCACAGCATAATTTTTGTCAGTTTCTGTTCCGTATTTTTGACAGTTTTAAGCATTTGACATATTAAACTTTATATTTTATGTTCCGCACTTTCAGGTTTATAGCTTTTTGATATAAACAAAATTATAAAAATACAAAAAAAATAAAAAAAAAATAAAAAGGGGGGGGGGGGCTAAAATTTCATGCCCCGTACTTAAACAGATATTATAGATGCTTTGGCTGTACATGAGTTGAAGTACCTCGTATACATAAATTATCAATACTAGCTGACAAAGTAAACGACTATCTTGCCATATTATACATATTCTTAACATAATTTTGCAATTTTCAGACTATAGATACATTAATGATGTAACGCATTTGAGTATCTTATACGACAAAGTATATGATGGTCTGGTTAGTTGTTTCTTTCATATCATTCAAGGCGACCTAAATACTTTATATCATATCGTTCAATATTTGTTTTACTAAACACCAAATTTCTTAAATCCTGTTTTACTGGGGGTTAACTGAACGTAAGCGGTAGGTAGGTATGTAATATCACTGGAGCACCCCAATGATTCTAAACTCACAAATGAATTAACATCCAATATAATTTTGTAGCGTTAGCTTACTTTTCAAGAAAGGCTTGGTCCATATACCACAACATTAGTATTAGCGATCTATTACATTTCTGGATGTAGGATCCAATTTGTTAAAAATGAAGCTGAGCGATATTTACGTGAATTGGAAATAGACAACTAGTATGCATAAAGTGCATGGACTTATAATGTAATATTAAGATAGTTGTCATGTAAGTCATATAAATACCCCTCAATTCTCCACTTGAGGGGTGTGGCTGAGAAACCTTGGATTTTATTGAAATGAAAAGGATAAGATTTCTCGGCCACACCCCTCAAGTGGAGACTTGAGGGGTATTTATATGACTTACATGACAACTATCTTAATATTACATTATAAGTCCTTGCACTTTATGCATACTAGTTGTCTATTTTCAATTCACGTAAATATCGCTCAGCTTCATTTCTAACAATCTCCCTCCATCTGGAGATATACGTGAATTGGTTACAATGATTCCTAACAATTACATAACAATGATAAAAGCAATGCTGAAGTAGAGCAGTTTCCTTTTGAGGATGTCTTCACAGCTCTTAATCTTCTCGTATCTTTCTCAGCTTGCTTGATTTACTTGCCGAATCACTATAATGATCTAATTGGGTTAATACTCCCTCCCAATTAGTAAGCCATTTCTTTTACATGCTCCCTCCCAAATTGACAACCCGTTTGATATAGCCTTGATGCTTGTAGAAGAAGTTTCTCTGAAATCTTGCCAAATTGTCTTCAGTCTCTTGCACAGCGGAAAATGGATTATATACTGATGACTTGTAACTTCTTCACAGGTTTGTTTGGGGAGCATCATATCGACATCTTCAGCTCACTTAGAATGCTTCCAGTTCTTCATAAACAGCCCCGATGTACACATTTCTCCCTCCAGGATGATGACGATCTTTCGGACTCATCCTACATATGTGTACATAGACATATCAACTAGAAGCAACATACAAATCAATACCCCATGAGTGGATGTCGATAACTATTCTCTCTACTATTCTCTTTAGATCAATCTCTTCTCAAACCTCTTGTATCAAAGCAACGGCTTTTTGTAGTGACTGCTGAAGGAGAAACCCACTATGACGAACTTGAGACTGAAGTAAAATAACCTAGACTTGTGACTTAAACTTGCACGATAGTGTGACTAAGAACCTATACTGAGCACTACAATGTAACTCCTTAAAGCATAGGTCGTTTCATATACCCATCCATCCTTCCTTAACTGTATATGAACATCTCTTGAATTATCCACATCTTTATGTGACACTGAGTACTACAACGTATCTCCTTTAAGTGATAGTTAACTAGGTCTTCGTCCATCCTCCCCTTGACCTATGAAAACTAGATAACCCAAGACTTAGTCACTATTTTCTAAATGCTCAAACAATGATCTCGAAGAATCATGCATCCAACCAACCCCGATATCTTCAAGATACTAAGTACACGCACCCGTGATATTCCACTTCAACTTCAAATAAGTAATAATGAATCATCCTTGTAGTCACAGTTGATAATTTAGCCATTGTCATTTGATTGCGATTCTTGATCAGGATCTTTTCGGCTATACGTGGTGATGTTGAAGGTGTAGGCCAAAAATATCATTTGTGATTTTGGTGTGAAAAATGCCATAAAATGACGTTATAATGATGCTGGAAAATTTTGAGTTTAATAAATTTTTACGCCAAAAATTCCCCGAAAAATTCGAATTTTGGCCAAAAAATTTTAATTTTGGGCCAAAATTTTCACTCTTGTACCAGAATTTGAATCTCGCTTAAAAATGGACCGTTAAGTCACTCATCCGAATTAAATTTTACTCAAGTTTTCCCGCCAAAATACTTTTTTTTTTTTTTTTTTTTTTGCAATTGCGATAAGTTAGTCCTGTCCGATATCTGAATTGGGAAAAGATCTCGGACATAATTGCGATAAGGTTCTCGGATGGCATTTGCGATATCTGATGGAGCTTGATTTGCGATAAAATCTGACCAGGCCCAATTGCGATAAAATTATCGGAATTCAAACTCTGATTTGCGATAAAGCTCAGTTTTGCAATTTCGACAAAATTGTCAAAATCCAAATTCCGATACCTATCGCAATCTTGTACAAGATTGCAATAAAACTTGCTGATTTACGATAAAAAACTGTTGACTTCTGAATTGCGATAACAGCAGTCTTGTCTTTTAGCCACTTGCCCACTTGTTGTGCCCATGCTTTGTCAGACTTATCACTGACTTTTACCAACTTCTTCAATAATTCTTTTGGAAAGAATTATACGCCAAAGTAAATGAGTAAAATATTCACAAACAAATCTTGCTCAATCCTTTGTGATTTTAGTCGATCTAGCAACTTAGAACACAAAGTAAATCCAACCTTTAAACACAAGATCTGTAAGATAAACTAGCAAATCAACACAAACAACCCGTTAAATCACAAACAACCACAACCTTGAACCTTTATTTGTGCGTACGATTCCAAGAAACACAAGCAGTCCACGTTTTTAGGAGATAAAAACGCAACAGTTGGCATTTATGGAACAAGAACCGAACACAAAAACTTCAAAAAAACTCGACTGATGAACAGTAACGAGTTAGAACACACCAAAAATCACATATTTTACCTCAAATACACCACGGTTCGCCCCCGGTTAGCTCTTTATACCAATTGTAATAACCAAAAATCGTCTTTAACACCTTCTGGTGGTCGAGGTTCATGAAAATAGAAGAGATCCATGGTCGGTTTTAGTGAGAATGTAGAGAGAAGGTGGAGTGATAAAACTTTGGATATTATTGCTATGTTGAATGATTCACAGCCACAAATCGTCTTTAACACCTTCTGGTGGTCGAGGTTCATGAAAATAGAAGAGATCCATGGTCGGTTTCTGAGGTACAACCATATGCTACATGTCACAATAATGAAATGTTTGATATGTCACCTCAAAATGAACAGCATCCTGAGACTCCTAATCTCATTTATGATACATACATGGACGAACCAAGTTGTAGTAATACTAATTTGGTAACTCCAGATATGGATCCTAATGAAGAATTCGAGTCACAGCATACTGATAATGATGAGGAAACACGTGCTATGTTTGAATCATTTTTGCATAATTGTAGTATTGAAATTGAGAAAGTTAAAACAGTCAATCGCGAGGTTAAGGCCGCAAATGAAAAATTGACCGCTGAGCTTGAGAGTTATAAGATGAATGCAGAAGCTTATGATTTTCATAACGATCGACAGTCAGAACTTGAACATAGTTTAAAAGATTCTGTTTTAAGAGAACAACATTTGCAAATCAAATTTGACACTCTTGATGTTAATTTGAACAATAAAATAAAATCCTTAAACACAGAAATTTCTGAACTAAACAACCAACTTTCAAAACAAAAATCAACTTATTCTAATCTTGAAAAAGAAAAGAAGTAGTTGAATGAAAGGTTTTCAAAACGTGAAAAGGATCTTCTTAAAGAGATTTCTGACAAAAAGGAAACCATTGCAAAGTTGGAAGATTAACTTGTAAAAATGGGACATTCTGCACAAACAATTAATTTGTTAATAAACGATAAAAACCCGATTTTACATACATTAAAGAAAACGGCTATCGGTTGTGAAAACCCTTATTATCTCAAGAAAGCTCAGAGTGTACAGAATGTGTTATATAATGGTAGTGTGCTAAATGATAATCATGATCCGATTGAGATTTATGATTCGGATGAAACGATTGAGCGTACTGAAAAGAGACGTGTCAAAACGAGACAAATGAACCTGGAAATTAAACCAATTGATTATAACAAACTTAATGCAGATTCAGGCGTTCATTTGGTTCAAAAAGAGTCATCTTTGTTTTTTAAACAACCTGTGGCTGTCACAAAACGAATATTTGCTTCAAAACATCTGTCTAACATTCAACAAATGGCATCTAAAAACACTTATGATACAAGTGCAGCTAGACTATATTTGGTGGATCTTAAACAGAGAATTGAAACACTTCAAAGTATTGTGGCTTCCAAAACAAACAGTCAAAAATTTGAATGGTTTTCAGGTGTTCAGGATGAAATTAAAGTGATTTTTGAAACAGAAATTAATCCACATATTGCTGCAATCTATGCGGTTGTTCAAAATGTGGAAAATAATCTTTTAAAAGAGTCTGCAGAATTCGTTAAGGATCACAAATCCTTAGTGAAGGAAGCTAATGAATACTTGGAACACATAAAAGTTTTGGAAAAGCAAAATGACTCTCTCTCTTTCGAAGCTCTATCGACCGAATTATGTCTATTATTTACCAAACATATTCTGTGGAAGATGATGAAAGACTTCGAGATGAGACTTCTGAAATTGTTTCAAAATATGAAAAGGCGCTTTTTAAACTTGAAAAGCAAAATGTTACATATTTTAAACAACTTGATACGAAAAAGGAAGAATGCAAGTATGACAAACTGTCGTATGAGCACTCTTATAAAAACATGCAAGGTCAAATTGATTTTTTGAAGTCTCAGCTCGCAAGTCAAAAAGGGCAGGGTGAGGAAACTACGGGTATTGCACCATCAACCCCCTTGCCTAATGAGAAACAAAAAGAGAAAGCTGTTGTCAAGAACACTAATGTAATAGCACCTGGCCTTTATAGGATTAGTCCCACTACTGCGTCTGCCTCTACATCTAAAACATATAGGGCGATGGACATAAGTAAGAAAGATAATCCAAAAGAGATTAGGACTGCTACAACAACATCTCAGGACAACAACATAAATTCTAATGAGTGTGCCTTACCTTCTACAGGATTAGAAAGCAACTCTAGGAGCAGAAGACAGTCTAGGAGCAATAACAAGAAACCTAGTGTCCCGCCTGTTTCTGAGAATGCAAGCAAGAAAGTAGAAGAACACCCTAGGAATTTACCGCTTTCCAAGAAGAAACATGTATCATCTAGTTGTAATGTTAAGACTTCTGTTTCTAATGCATGTAATGATTCTGATTGTTTAATGCAAAAGAAAACTTTGTCTGTAAATGCTTGTGATGATAATGTCTCTAATGATGTGAAAAAGAATGATATGCCTGAACAGAAAAAGGTTCCTTTAGTAACTAATGCTAAGTCTAGATATATTCGAAGACTTATTGCAAAAGCTAGGAAAACCACTAGCAGCCTATTGCCTAAGGATCACTCTAAGTTTTGTGCATGGAAACCAACGGGTAGAATGTTCACACTTAAGAATGGCACATTAGAAATAGTTCCCAATGCATCTAAGGAAACCAGTTCTAAGTGTAATTCACCTGTTTCATCTAACCCACTGGAACCAAATGTTAAACGATTTCCATATACAAAATCATCTGTTCTTTGCAGGTCATTGAAATTTGTCTTTGGATCGTCGACTCGGGTTGCTCCAAGCACATGACCGGGAATCTGAAGCTGCTGATCAATTTTGTGTGGCAGTTCATAGGGACTGTAGGGTTTGGGAATGATCATGTTGCAGCTATTCTGGGTTATGGAGATCTTCGGTTTGGAAACTAATTAATCACTCGGGTTTACTATGTCGAAGGGTTGGGACACAATCTGTTCTCTGTCGGGTAGTTTTGTGATGCAGATTTAGAGGTTGCTTTTTGGAGAAACACTTGCTTTGTTAGAAATTTGGTTGGAAATGATCTCTTAATTGGGAATCGTGGCACCAATCTCTATGCAATTGACCTGAACCAAATGGCCTCTTCATCTCCTATTTGTCTCATGACCAGGGCAGGCGAAACAAAATCCTGGTTGTGGCATAGACATTTGTCCCATCTGAACTTTGACACGATCAACAAGCTTGCCAAAGACAACATCGTCTTCGGTCTTCCTAAATTCAAATACACCAAAGAACACCTATGTCCATCATGTGAGCAAGGAAAGAGCAAAAGAGCAACATATAAACCTAAACCCGTACCTAGTTCGGTTGATAGGTTGCATTTGCTGCACATGGACTTATGTGGCCCAATGAGAGTTCAAAGCATAAATGGGAAAAAGTATATTCTTGTAATTGTTGACGACTATTCAAGATATACATGGGTAAAGTTTTTGAGATCAAAAGACGAAGCAAAAGGCACCATCATCACCTTTCTGAAGCGGATTCAAGTTCTACTCCAAGCTCCAGTAAGGATTGTAAGAACTGATAATGGCACGGAATTCACAAATCAGGAGTTAAGATCATTCTTTGAAGAAACTGGTATTACTCACCAGACATCAGCTGTCAGAACTCCACAGCAGAATGGAGTAGTTGAAAGAAGAAACAGAACTCTTGTGGAAGCTGCTCGCACAATGCTGATTTATTCCAGTGCTCCATTATTCTTATGGGCTGATGCTGTTTCTACTGCTTGTTTTACTCAAAACCGATCCCTAATCCATCCAAGATTTAATAAAATCCCATATGAACTTGTCAACAACCAAAAACCGGATATTTCTTATCTTCATGTATTTGGCGCTTTATGCTATCCAACAAATGACAGGGAAGATCTGGGAAAGTTGAAGGCTAAGGGTGATATTGGAATCTTCATTGGTTATTCTGAAAACTCGAGGGCATTCAGGGTGTATAACAGGAGAACGAAAAAGATCATGGAGATGATGAATGTGAAGTTTGATGAAATTTCACAAATGGCTTCTGAGAGACTCGCTCTAGAACCCGCGCTTAACCCGATGACTTCCGGACATATCAGTTCGGGACTCGCACCTTAAGGAGCTCAATCAATTCATGACGAACAACCCTCAACTCAAGAACTGGATAATTTCTTCGAGTTCATGTACGATGAATACTATGGTGGCGCTTCGAAAAATGCATCTAACCAACATTCCGCTGCACCCACTCAACAACCACCACCACCACCACCACATCCAGATGCATCCACAAAATTCGAAGCTGGCGCACCAACTCCCTCAACATCAACATCATCTACATTTACTCCAGCAACTTCATTCATTGAAATTGTTCTACCAAGAATTGATGAGCAAGAACAAAACAATGCTGTGTTAGACGATGAAGTCTTTGAAAACCCGTTTGGAACGGAATCTGGTGAATCATCTTCCAGATTACATGAACCGTCTAACACACATTCGTTCAGTCCAAGGTACCCTTCAACGTTACAGTGGACAAAAGACCATCCGATAGAACAGGTTATTGGTGAACCCTCAAGACCAATTCAGACGAGGAAACAACTTCACACCGATTGCGACATGTGCATCTATGTCTGCTCAGTCAGTCTCATAGAACCTAAGAACATTCGGGAAGCAATGGCAGATAATGCCTGGATTGAAGCGATGCAGGAAGAACTTCTTCAATTTCAAATCCATGACACCTGGGATTTAGTTCCAAGACCAATTGACAAACTAGTCATTGATCTTAAATGGTTATGGAAAAACAAAAAGGATGAAGAAATGACTGTAATTCGCAACAAAGCTCGTCTGGTGGCAAAGGGATACAGACAAGAAGAAGGGATAGATTTTGAAGAGTCATTCGCACCAGTTGCAAGGCTTGAAGCAGTCAGGATTTTCTTAGCTTATGCCGCTCACAAGAACATCACAGTTTATCAGATGGACATCAAGACCGCTTTCTTGAATGGAACTCTGAAAGAAGAAGTGTACGTGAGTCAGCCGGACGAATTCGTTGACAAAGATCATCCGGAATACGTCTACAAGCTAAAGAAAGCAATCTATAGTTTGAAACAAGCCCCACGGGCGTGGTATGACGAATTATCATCTTTCCTACTTCATAATAATTTCACCAAATGAACAATTGATCCAACCTTGTTTACAAGAAAATACAAAAATGATATTTTGATTGTTCATATTTATGTGGACGACATCATATTTGGGTCCACTAATCCGAAACATTCAAAACATTTTGAAAATCTCATGAAAAGCAAATTCGAAATGTCCATGATGGGTGAATTAAAATTCTTTTTAGGCTTACAAATTCATCAATCCCCACGTGGAATTTTTCTAAATCAAGCTAAATACACAATTGAGATTTTGAAAAAACATGGAATGGACAATTGTGACTCTGTTGGTACTCCAATGGTCACTTCACCAAAAATTGGCGCTGACCTATATGGGAAACCCATGGATCCGAAGAAATATCGGAGCATGATTGGTTCACTCATGTACCTAACTGCAAGCCGACCAGATATTCATTTTGCTGTTTGCTTATTTGCACGGTTTCAGGCAAGGCCTACCGAACTTCACCTCCAAGAGGTTAAACGGATCTTTCGATACCTTCGAAGAACCATTAACATGGGTCTTTGGTATCTGAAGGATTCGGAGTTTACACTAATAGCATTTTCAGATGCAGACCATGCCGGTTGTCAAGTTACAGCGAAAAGTACATCAGGCGGAGCGCAATTTCTGGGAGAAAAGCTAGTAGGCTGGTCCTCAAGGAAACAAGACTGCACTGCTTTATCAACAGCAGAAGCCGAGTATGTGTCTCTATCTGCGTGTTGTGCTCAAGTCCTTTGGATGAGAACACAACTCACAGATTATGGTTTCTCTTTCAACCGCATACCTTTGTATTGCGATTCAAAAAGTGCCATAGCCATCTCGTGTAATCCAGTGCAACACTCGAAGACCAAGCATATTAGAGTCCGCTATCACTTCATAAAAGAGCACATTGAAGAGGGTACGGTTGAATTATTTTTCGTGAAGACTGAATATCAACTCGCCGATCTATTTACTAAAGCCCTCCCAAAAGAGCGGTTTGAAAACTTAGTTCGTCGAATTGGAATGCGAAGCCTAACTCCCGAAGAGTTAGAAAGTCTTCTCGAATCTTCTTGATTTATATCAAACAAGCTTCGCATGTAAATATTTTTGTAAATATATACTTGTAAAAATCTATACTGTAAATATAGAAAATTTCAAAAAGCCATAAAAAATATAAAACCAACAAAAACAAAATTAAAAATAGAAAACCAACAAAAACCAAAAATATTCTTCTCACGACATGTCTCTCGTCTAATCAATATTCTGTACGTATCTAGAATTGTCATTTAACAATGATACGGGCATGTACAGATGCTTGAGCGAGAGTTATTTTTTATGTTTTTCTAAAACATGTCGTTTCTAAAATTTCTAATCAGATGGCTTTCGTGCACTTCAGTACGAAACCCGAGCTTAACCCAATGGTTTCGGAACATCAGTTCAGGACCCGATCTTCAAAGAAAGGAAAGTGCTTCATCAAAAAATTTCGAGCGCTTATCCTAAAAATCAATGGCTTGTAAGTATTTCAGCTTACAACCCGAGCTTCAACGTTTTGGCTTATGTACACATAACAGTGCATAACCCGTGTTTCAAAGAAAGGACACTGTTGTACAATTTAATGCAACAATCCTAAAAAGAAAATAAGTTTTCATGCAAAGTTTATCAATTCAAAATTTTTAATCTTAAGCAAAATTTTACTCAAAATTTCTCAAAAGGTTTTTCAAAACTTTTCAAAAATTTTTGCTTAAGATTTTCAAACCTTTACTCCCCACTTGCTCCAAAGTTTTCAAAAATGTCAAAACCAATGCAAGTTTTGAGGGGGAGTACTTCAAAAAAAAAAAAAAATTTGTTCCAAAAAGTTCATGCAAAACAGTTTCTCCCTATTAGCTTTCCAAAAACAATGATTTTAATCAAACGGTATCAAAAATACCATCAAAATGCTATTTTTGAGGGGGAGAAATGGGATTAAAATGTGATCATGGTTCGAATCTCAAAGGAGCTCATCAGAAAGACTCAGAAAGTACTATCGAATTGACGAAATCTAAATGTCAGTAATCGAAAAGACTTGTCCAGGACGGGTAATAATTTCAAGCTGGTTTACCAGTGATGTAAGCGTGTCTCGCAAAGGACTTGTCTGAGTAGAATGTACCAATTCGAGAGATGATCATTGAATATGACCGGGACGGGTAATAATTTCAAGCTAGTCTAACTAGTGATGTAAGCGTGTCTCGCGAAGGTCATGTTCATTGAAAATTGATCATTTCAAATGTGCGAACTCTACCCAACATATGCAATTTATTTCAAAAATGCATGAGCACATGTGAAGGGGGAGTATTTCAGAAAATGCTAAACTCTTGAAGTGTTAACCAAAAATGTGTTTTATACATAAACGCTTTGAGAGATTTTCACAAAAGGTTTTATGGCAAGTGATCAACAAATCTAGGATAATCATGGAGTAATAAGGTGATTATGGTTAGGTAATGTCTAATGATCCGCCAGAACCGGAGGGATCTACCCAAGGACAATTCCAATAGTTTAGAATTAGAAGTCCTTAGGTATGATTGAAAAAAGGAGCAAATGAGAAAGGAGAAAGAAGGGGTTGAAGAATGAAAAAGAAAAGTTTAATGATAGGGTGTAAAGAAATAGCCCTCCATGAAAACTTAGGTCAGAAACCGGGTCAATACATATGCTATCGGTACTCGCTAAGGTGATACTGATATTGAAGACAAGACGTCATGGACCCAGTGACGCGGTGCACAAACCCCTCCTTGCCACTCAGATATCTCTTAAAAGATATTTGTTTCATTTCTCACGGAGATCAATGCATAATCTATCGACCTCTCACTCCGAGATGTGTTGATATTGAAAAGGTGGCACTCTGCTCCACGCCTCCGATGTCTAAAACCAAAACGCACATAATTGAGTCTAGAGCCATGAGATTCATCAAAAGATCTCTTAGGTACACTTTCAATAAAATACACTTGTGTTCACCAAAAAGGACATAAGTTGTAAGTGTCATAATGAGATCTGAACCTAGAAAGAGCTGGACGATTTATTGCTAACTATTTTATGCAGGTACTGAAGAAAGTCCATCAATCATCGTATGTCTCAACATCTACATTGGAAGAAAAGACGCTGTGAATACATGAAGATGTTAATCAAGGCAAAGAACAATCCAAATGACGATACGATGAAGATCACAATGCATGAAGGAACGAAGAATAACAAAGTTCAAGACCCTAAAGTCTAAAGACCTAAACACATGGTGCATCTTTTGAATGACCATCCCTTAGGGGGAGATTGTTAGCTTTAATTTTATAGTTTAAAGTGATGGTCATTCACATGTTATTGAACTTTGTATAAAAGGGTTAGCTAGTCATGTAAAGTGGGCTTTTGGTCATCAATCATGTAAGGCTTAATGTAAAATAAGCTAAAGCCCACACAAAAGCCCACTAGGGTATAATCCCTTGTAGTATATATACCTCACATCTCTTCATTTGTGAGTGTGGTTCACTGTGAGTGTGTTGTGAGTTTAATAGAAAAGTTTAACATCCATATCTATCTCTCTATATACGATCCAACAAATATACATCACAGTCCCATCATCTCTTGTGTTTAACGCCAAATATATGTGTGATAAAGAGTGATTATCGACTACAACACAATTATCAAAACTATTGGCCTACAATATGATGATCTTAATCTCCAGAAAAATCTTCACTTAAGCAATTAATCACTGCCTAATAACTGATGAACTTTAGTTGTGTTTGTTTCATTAACATCTTTTTAGTTTAAATCCTGCTACTATATCTTACTGTTAAGAGATGCTTGATAAGTCTGAATCTCAATTATATTATGTAGTTTGGTTTTCTATGTCAAATTTTGCAATTTAAATATGAAAGCCATTTGAATTTATTTTTTAAAAACTCATTAAATGCTTCAACAGTATCAATTTTATATTTATATCAAATCGATAGATTTTGTAAACGAGGTTAATCGGTGCTCCTCGCGTTGCTGCAGATTTTCATAATCAGCTTTTATTTAAAATTGTATTTGAGTGCATAAATTACAATGTCTTAGCGGTCGCAATGATCTTTAGAAGATGCATGTTAATGAAAATACACGTAGAGAAATACCAACTCGTACATCTAATTTGTTTTTTAACTGTCTTAAGTGAACACATTAACATAAGCTTTTATGATTTGATTTCAAAGAATGCCTGCAGATCGCCCGATGTTTCTTATATTTTGTTTATACTGAGTATAAATGCCTGCGCTTTACAATGCTGTATTGTTTGATCAGTTAAGTCGTTTAATTATTTTGCTTTCAAAGCAATAAAAATATGCATATGTCTATAAAATATAATCTCATTCGTTTTCGTATAACTGAATTGTATAATGCAATTCATATTATTTATCTATTACCATTTATATCATTCAAACATTTTTAATTATTTTGACCTATAAAAAAAATAAGCAATTTCTTAATAAAAATATGTAAATCAAAAAGCATTGCAAGATAGGCTCATTTTATTTGAAATTTATTATCAAGAAACTAAGAAGCTGAAGTAACAACTTAAGGTAAAGACAACGAGGGGTTTTGTGATTTTTTTTTTTTTTTTTAAATAAAGTCAAAGGTAGTTTTTGTAAATTGTTAGATACTTGAAGGATATGTTTTGTTTTTTTTTATTTATACAAAAGCTATTAAACTTCAACATTTTCTATAAAATTGTACGTATGTCAAAAGTATTGTAATAATGAACTTATTTTGTTCACAATTTAGAGACCTTTACATCGATATATTTTTCTATAAAGAAATCGTTAGATAATTGTTAGATATTTGATAAAGAAAATTTGTTATATAAAAGAAACGTAAATCACTAAAAGTACGGGGTGATTTTCATAACTCGTTACATAGTACAAGGGGTTGTTGCGATTTTTTTTTATAAATAAAGTTAAAGGTCGTTTTTGCAATGATGATGATGATTTTGTTGACTGTGGTTTGATTGAAGCCCAAATGAAGTTTGCTAACGCTTTTGACATTAGTATTCGTGGTCATTCTTATGCTACTTTAGGAGTTATGCACAGTAAGAGCGTTTGTTTTGCCTTTTTGGGTTGAGTTGTGAGACTCACCCACATCCATTGTACTCATTTGTTTTTTGGCGTAATAAAATTTATCGGGGATATTTGAATCCCTTTACCCCAAAAAGGGTAGTTTTTGCAAATTGTTAGATAGTTTAAGGTTATGTTTTGAGTTTTATTTTATATTTAAAAAAAATATACATTACACTTCAACATTTTTTATAAAATAATACGTGTGTCAAAAGCATATCAATATTGGGCTTATTTTGTTCGTAATTTAGAGGCCTTTTCATAGGTATATTTTTTGTTAAATACTTGATAAATAAAGTTTGTTATATAAAAAAGTCATAAATAGCTAAAAATAAGAGTGACTTTCGTAACTTGCCACATAGTCTGGGGGCCGTTTTGAAACTTTTTTCTTTCGTCCAAACGACGTCGTCCTTCTATTCACCAAAACGACACCGTTTGGATCAATGCAACGCCGTATGTTCCTTCTTTTCATCAAAACGGTAGCGTTTGAACCACAAATGTATAATATAGTAATGTTTTATGTGTGTTGGAGTTGCAAATATGACACACATTTTTCGTTACATTTTTGTAAAACATAAAAGAAAAAAAAAAGAAAAAGAAAAAGCCTATGTGTGTGTATATATATATATATATATATATATATATATATATATATATATATATATATATATATATATATATATATATATATATATATATATATATATATATATAATAGTATTATTATTGTAATTTAAACTATTATGCTTTAATAAAGTTATTGTTATCATTAGTAATATTGTATTGCGAAAATTACCTATAAGGCCACTGTCAATATTTGTTGCCTTTTTTAGGGCGGGTTTTTTTTTTATTCCCAAAAAGGCCACCTATCTCGCTGCAAAAGGTTCCAGAAATTCAATATATACACGTGTCAACATCTCGTCATTTTTAGAATAAAAAAAAAAAAAAAAAAAAAAAAGGTATTTCACATAACATTTGCAGCGAAATACACTTTTTTGGGCCCCACGAGAATTAATAAAAGGTATCTCACATAACATTTGCAGCGAAATACACTTTTTTGGGCCCCACGAAAATTAAAAAAAGGTATTTCACATAAACCTTGCAGCGAAATACATTTTTTTTGGGCCCACCTTGAAATTCAAAATTTTATTTTACCAAAATTACCCTAAACTTTTTAATATTTACAATTTTTTTATATAACAAAGTTTATTCGTCAAATATATAGCAAATATATAGCGAATTCGTTAATAAAAAAAATACCGTTACGAAGAGCTCTGAATTACGAACAAAACAAGCCCAATATTGATATGCCTTTGACGTACGTATGATTTTATAAAAAAATATTAAAGTTTGATATATATATATATATATATAGAGGAGAGTTATTTTACATACCAAATTTTTCCTACATACCAAGGGACTCATCCCCACCATTCATCTAAAAAGAAATCAATGTTTGAGATTAAAAGCATTTTAATATTTCACTTATTTTTTATAATTTAAATATCTCTTAAACCGTTAATCGTTAAGCGAAAATAATTATCTTTCTATAGACGGGCACTTTGATATACTTTCGACAAAAAAAAAATCGTTTTTTTCACTTTTTTTTCGTTACTAAATTTGCATGAAAAAATCACATGTGATATATCATATATGATATGTAATATCACATGTGATATTAGTGTTAAATCACATATGATATGTAATATCACATGTGATATTACATATCATATATGATATATCACATGTGATTTTTTCATGCAAATTTTTTCATGCAAATTTGGTATATGATTAACGGTTTGAAAGATATTAATATTTGGAAAAAAAGGATGAAAGTAGGTTTTTTAAATGCGAAAATTACCCCAACTTTTTGGACATTTCAAAAGTACCCCAACATGTCGCGTATTTAAGGTCACGACACACTTGACATACACGTGTCACTTTCTTACCAATTATGGAACGCAAAAGAAAAAAAAAAAAAAAAAAAAATTAAAACATGTCGCGTACCAATTTAAGCGACATGTATATATGCTACACGACATGTTAGAAAAAGGAGCAGTCATGAAATTGGTCCCTTAGTATGTAAAAAAAGTTTGGTCCTCAAATTATCTTAAATCATTCATATATATATATATATATATATATATATATATATATATATATATATATATATATATATATATATATATATATATATATATATACAAAATATGAAATTGAAAAAAAAACTTACCAAAATTACCCTAAACTTTTTAATATTTACAATTTTTTTTATATAAATATTAAAAAGTTTAGGGTAATTTTGGTATATCAAACTTTAATATTTTTTTATAAAATCATACGTACGTCAAAGGCATATTAATATTGGGCTTGTTTTGTTCGTAATTCAGAGCTCTTCGTAACGGTATTTTTTTTATTAACGAATTCGCTATATATTTGCTATATATTTGACGAATAAACTTTGTTATATAAAAAAATTGTAAATATTAAAAAGTTTAGGGTAATTTTGGTAAAATAAAATTTTGAATTTCAAGGTGGGCCCAAAAAAAGTGTATTTCGCTGCAAGGTTTATGTGAAATACCTTTTTTTAATTTTCGTGGGGCCCAAAAAAGTGTATTTCGCTGCAAATGTTATGTGAGATACCTTTTTTTAATTCTCGTGGGGCCCAAAAAAGTGTATTTCGCTGCAAATGTTATGTGAAATACCTTTTTTTTTTTTTTTTTTATTCTAAAAATGACGAGATGTTGACACGTGTATATATTGAATTTCTGGAACCTTTTGCAGCGAGATAGATGGCCTTTTTGGGAATAAAAAAAAAACCCGCCCTAAAAAAGGCAACAAATATTGACAGTGGCCTTATAGGTAATTTTCGCATTAGTAATATTGTATTCAAAATTTATTTTCATAATATTTTAGTAATCTTTAGTTTTTTCTATTTCTTGAATTATATTATGTTACGCGTTAACCAAACACAATGACAGATTTTATCAGTTACAAATACGTAACAGTTACAACATATTTCAATTCTTCAAATTACAATGCTTTTGACAAATTATAATTCTCTCCAAAGATTTTGAAAACCAAACGCCCCCTTAGTAATTTCTTATAAACATACATACTCTTTCGTTTCAAAATTATTGTCACGAGACAAAAACCATAAAGTTTAATAAAAGTGAAACAATTATACAATTTAATCAATTAAATATTATCTTTATCTACTAAACTTATTTTTGATTGATTGAAATGAGAAGTGAATAATTATTTTTGACACTTTCTAAAATTCAAATATAAAATATAATTTTGAGACGGAGAAAATAATAAGTTTGACATGTTAATTATCTACACCTACGATAGAGATTCTATATCACTTACTAAAAGTTGGACATGAATCATGATCATGCACTTTCTTGGTAGTTGCCAAATGGTTAATAAAATGTTGATGATAATGCAAGATGCATTATTTACACGGCTTATAATTAACTAATTTAATTTACGTAGCCACATAACTAGGGTGACTCTTCCAGCTTAGGTGATACGGAATTTGATTAAGACGCCTCGATTATATTTGATGCCGATTCAACAACCAAGTCTATATAACTAATATCTTAAATGCCGTTCAAAAAAAAAAAAAAAAAAAAAAAAAAAAAAAACTAATATCTTAAATGAGGCTACCATATTTCATAAGGCAAAAACCACATACGTGTTCTGAACAAGAATTGAGAGAATAAATATTCTTCTTATTGATTATTAACTATGAGATTTACAAAGAGTATATATAGACAAACATTAGGGCAAAAACCCTAATAGCTAACATGGGCCATGGGCCTATTATGGTTTATATGGACATCCACTAATAATTATCTATAACACTCCCTCTTGGATGTCCATATTGTTAATACGCTTAGGGAATGCTGCCTCATTAAAAACCTTGCCAGAAAAACCCAGTGGGACAAAACCATGACTAAGGACAAAAAGAGTGCAGCGCGTATTATCTCCCTCTGATGACTACATCACTTGGTATCTTGTAAATAGGTCAACGAAATCATCACTGGAATGAGAAGTGTCTTGTCGCCTTTGATGTAACGTTACTTGAATATAGCAAGGTATGCTACATTATCTTCATGCAATAGTTGCTATCTCCTTTCCAGAATTTATGTATGGTTTGATGAAGTCGCCTTGATTGTTTGCTCTATCAAATGTCAGGAAAAATATTCGCCACTTGTAACAATATATGCATGTTGAGATCGATCATTGTAAGTTAAACATATATCCTGCATCTGCAAAACCAACTAAACTTGTTTTGACGGGTTAGTAAAATATAAACCCATATCCTTTGTACCATGAAAATATTGAAATATTTGATTTACTGTGGTTCAATTTGATCAACTACTATTCTCGAGAATTTTAAATCATGACACGTGTTCCATGCATTCTATATTCCTTAAGGAATCTCAACAAAAATGAGCTCTTGTTTTATAATATTAGACGCATACAACTTATTTCTCATATTGCCAGACATAACATTAAATATCCTTTCTCATAACATTCATGTGTATGGATTTCACCCAATAATCACGTTTCATCATAAGAGACTTTCATAGTTCATTAGTTACTTGCGTCTTTATATTCTTTGGCCATTCATTTTACAACTACACTTCTTGTAGATATCCAAGATCCTCACCTTGTATTTATCATGCGCATTATTATATACAGTATTATCGACGTCGTTTCAGTTCTTTTCGATTCCACACTTTACTAGACATTATATTCTATCATTTGTTGAGATCTCAAAGTTTTTTTTTCATGTACCCGGGGTTTTCAATATCCTTTCATGTCTAGTTTTTCTTTCAGAGACTATTATGGGGTCTTTATTACCTCGATTCGACCATCTTAATTTATTGCTCCATTTTATCTATTCATTCGAGGACTTTTTATTTGGAATCGATTCGTCTATCACGCTGCAGACGTGCCATAGACTTACTACCAATCAATGATTTTACTGTTGGGACACACATTGTAATTGGAGCAATAGCAGCATAATATGATCTAGTCACTTTCTTTAGGTCACTAAATATGTCTGGCATTTACTATATCTGGAATGTTATTTGTCCCTTGAACTTTAAGTTCATATTCATTAATGTGAGGATCAACATCTATATCATAATTCATTCCATATTTCTCGCTGCTCATTCTCTCCCCCTGAATGAATTATCAATTTAAATATCACATTTTGTGTGTTGTGGTGTATTTACTATATATCACACAATTACAAAATCTCACATGGGAAATTTGGTTTGTGACCAAAACCATTCTAACGGGGAGGATTCATTATAGATTGTTGGCAAGATGCGATTCATATGTCATAACATGCCCCATAAACTAAAAGTTTTGTTCTCACAATATTATTGGCTTTGCAATCAACTGAAGACGTTTTATAAACGTTTCAACAAAAGCAATTCGCGTATGAACATGGGCTACTTTTATGTTCAACACTTATTCCAATAATCGCCCAATACTTGGAAGAATTCACCACCATTGTCAATAATATAATTTGGAAAACCGTGCTCGCATTTTATAAGCCGAGCCACTAATCACGCTAACTTTAAGTTGCGTATTTAATGATCATTTTGACGATGCATCGATTTTAAAACTCAAAATGATTCACATGGCGGATGTATAGGCCTACATACATCCCCTTTATGTTATTCCCAAAACTTTATAGAACAAAATCCTTACTTTAATTTGGTGGTTATAAATAAACAATTAACTTCCAATGAGAACAATCAAATTTATCTTGGAAGAAACACATCGTTCTTCTATACATTCGCATCATCACTAAACCGGGATGGTCCTACCGGTAATGCCAATAAATATCTTGGCTCATAAACTTATACTTTATGACCACATGTGCTTCAATTGCACCATTTTATATAAAAATCGAATAATATGAAGAGCCCACATTTCTCCAATCAACTTTTTCATGACTTTCACACAATTTAATAGTATATACACATTAGCCTATAGCATTATCAAATACTATACATATTCTTATGCTAGTAAACGTGCATAATTTGCAAAATACATGCCATTAATTAATACATCAAATGCCTTAGAAGCAAATATTATCACATGAAAACAAGTCACACATATATGGCAGACATCTCATTTTTATTATATTCAATATCTTCATTATTCTTTAGCAAGCTTCACAATAATATCGCTCCTTGCATCTTATCATTTATTCAAGACTCCACATAAACTAATTACAATTAAGTAATGTGTTTAGCTCATTGGCCAAATGCATAAGTACATCTTTTATTGTCAGCTAAACCTGGTCATAATCTATCATATGACAAAAATATATGATAATTTTCACAATATGGCCATAATCCTTGCTTACTCAAGAACTATAATCCTTTTTTCATAAAAGCTCCTTAGTAATGGGAGCACTAATTTGCACAAAAACAACCAAATAAACAATAGTCTGATAGCAGTTTTCAATCCTGATAGGCATTGTGTGACATAGAATCGCATGAGATCAATTATTCTTATAGGTATAGACTCTAGCATCGCCAAGCAAATTATAATCGTGTCCACTATCTAGTAGTGCCAAAGCCATAAACTGCTAGCATTTGAAGCAAGTGATATGCCGTTTGGCATCAAGTTGTGATTGAATCTCAAATATTGTCTATCTACTAATCAACCTCGTGTGTAAATACATTTCCATAATGTTAAAACACGAACTCCACACCGACATGATGTGTGAATATAAAATATATAGCTTCACTTGCGACGAAAAAATATATATATATATATATATTTTAATAAAAACTGTTTAGCATCTTACAGACATAAGGCAAATCGTATATCTATATGGTGAAGACTAAAAGCGTGAAAAGAAGTTTGGGTTGATCCACTGATATTGAATCGGTAATGGAACACACACTAAATATATGTCACGAACATAGATATCAAGTTGAAACATATAATTACCATCAAAATAATAATACTAATCATAATATTGTATCCTAATGATCAACCATGCCTGTAACTTTTTCGATTAATATCTTACAACATCAAACAATCTAAAAGAAAGATAAAAGTAAGAATATACTATTAAAAAGTAAACATTCAATCGACAAACAAATATATAACCAATATATAATCGATGTAAGAATATACTATTAAAAATCGATGTAGTTTTAACATAACCAACTTATAAAAATAACAACACTGAGTTTTAGTGAAACAATGACATTATACTTGACCTAGTAATTAGTCACCGAGCACATGCATATACATGACATACTAAATCAAACTAACATATCAAATATAAATAATCTTATACTAGATGGTAACGCAATTAAGGACACGTAAAATAAAGATGGATGAGGCAGCTTACATGTGGAAGAAAATAGTAAGTAATATTTATATGATTGATAAATCTTAGACGAAGAATTGTGTAGTACAGATCAAATTGTAGGGATGTTGACAGATAATAAACAAATACTATCCAAGACGTACCTTAATAAGTGATCTTATATATCAAGGACATCGGTAGAAGGAGTACGTAAGAACAAAACCAAAACTTTAGAGCGTGCTGATAACGTGTTGTGAACAAGAATTGAGGGAATGAATATTCTTCTTATTGATCATTAACTATGAGATTTACAAAGAGTATATATAGACAAACATTAGGGCAAAAACCCTAATAGCTAACATGGGCCATGGGCCTATTATGGGTTATATGGACATCCACTAATAATTATCCATATCAATACGAAGTATATAGTAGTAATTTTAATTCTTTTACTGCATGTAAATATAAATTAAATCATAAACATTTGATAATTATATTGGGTCCTGTAACACCTACAACTCGGAATATAACAGCGGAACATAGTTTGGGGTATTAATTACGGGTAAGACAGTCACAATTATAGAAAACGACCTTATAACGAGTCGTTTAAATAAAAACATATCATTCGAAATATAAATCTATACTACATATAATGCATGGATGAATCTCTCTCCTCTTGGTCTTAAAATTAAGACTTACAAGATATAATGCTTATTGTACAATACACAAAGCACTATTAATGAACTTTCTCATCAATCTTAATTTTAAGACTTACAAGTGTTAAAGCTTAATGTACAAAATACAAAGCACTATTAATTTGGTCAAGATATTTAATGTAGTCAATTAATTAACAGGTCAATAAATACAATTAATGTAGTTATTAAAACACCCCTTACATAAGAAATACAAATTATCAAGCATATTGTACAATCAACTTAAACACAATTCCTGTATTAAATGTTACTAATACAAATAATAAAACACGTTATAGAAATATTCAAGCACGAACGGTCAACGGGCCAAATGGGCTCGAGCCCGAACGGGCACGGGCCAAACGGGCACTGGTCAAACGGGCTCATGTTATAAGAATGACATTAAAAAAGACCCAAAAAGACGACATAAATTCCTTAGTTAAGGAGTTAAAATACGTCACATGAAATTCTTTATATGCGTAAATTTATTATCAAAAATAACATAATAAACTAAAATACATGATTCACCGGAAAATATTAATTTATGGTACCCGGCGCCGCAACGCGCGGGTACCCTGCTAGTAAACATTGAAGTTCAAAAGATTCTCAAACATCATACACAACGGAATAAAATATACAATTTTAAAAAGGTTTTTCGAATGATAAAAGGTAGTAAAAAGTAGATAGATAGCCATCGATAGTCTTCTTGCCACTCCCAGTGCAAGTATAGTATACGTCAATTACCTTAGATAAAACATGCTAAAAAGTCAACACAAAAGTTGAGTGTAATCCATAGGTTTAAATGTAAAGTAGTTGAACACAAGATTTTCAAGTCTGGAAGATATAAGTAACAAATACAGATATCAGGTAAGCGTCAAACAGTTGCTAAGCTCATGACACGCAAAACATTAACCGGCACCAATAACATTGGCGTAAGTCGACAGTAACCGCGGAATTTATAATATAACAATTTGCCCCCAAGTAGGTACTTTGCCAGATACCTAGTAAATCTCGAATATAGTACATCACATGTTGCCGGCCTTGGTCAACATGGCAGGTGGTCATTTCTATAGGCTTATAAACTATACTCGCGATCACTCGCAAGTGATTAAGGGTTCATGATCGAGAGACTTGCTTTTGGCAAGGGCGGTACTTAGCATTATCATCTTAGTCAGGAAAAAAATACGTTTAAACGATTGTGTTCATGAAAAGTAAGTAGCAAATATCTCCCTCATGGGTTTATAAACAATTTAAAAGTAAAGTGGTGATATGAATCACACCTTAGTAGCAGATGAAATAAGATATCACAATATGATCAGATGGTATAGCACGACAAGTGAACTTCAGCGCAAAAGTGATTTATAAATTAATACTCGTAGAATACTCGTGTTTAAAATGAAAAGGTTTAGTTTCAATGGCGTTGAAAGAAATAAACATTTATGACTCGTGTGGATAGAAAAGGAAAGATAAGATAATAATAGTCGGCGAAACACAACAAACAAGTAAGAAAAGAATCAAGAAAAGAAGAAGAGATAAGAATAATAAAGAATGGGAAGAAAAGATATCAATAGTTGGTAAAACGTTATGATTTAGGAAGAAAACGTATAAGTTTTCAAATGGTTTTATGATGTTTACAAGTTGTAAATGGTTTAATTATAAAGGTTTTTATAAAAATTTGGACATGACTTGTGCGTTTATAAAACATTTCCAAGTCGTCGCGACTTTTGAATAATACAAGTTTTATTATCACATTTTACAAGTTATTTATATATCATTAGACATTATCATTCGCGTATATATTAGTTGTCAAGTTTATCGACTATTTTGTGTATGTTCGGGTCCTAATATGTTAAGCTCTTATGAGCCTAACATACTATTCCGTCTCAAGTACAAAACCGTCCATAAGTCTCTCGGCTAATATCGTAAATCCAATAATCACATCCAAAGCATAGGTTGTTGCAATATCCATATCCAAATCCATATCATGTCCCAAGTGTACCCGAATAGTTTCTGAAACACCAATTGACAAACAAAATAAGATAAGTTAGTAAACGGAAATAAAGAAAATTGTTATAACAAATAGACGAAAAAAATAAACGGCCCAATACTTACTCACACACGACATGGACTCACTTTGGGCTTATGTAGTCCATGAGGCCCAATGACACAATTTAAGTCCAAAACCAACTCAAAAGTTAACTCGAGGTTTTCTAACCTCGAGCACGACACGACCGAGACTCCCTTGAGTCTCGACTTGATTCACTCGACACCAAGACCTTAAGAGGTCTCGGCTAAGCTCAACTCCAACAAGTCGTGGCCCTATTTTGGGTCACGGCTCATGGTTTTCGATAACCAAAAGCATCACACGCTCATCAAAACAAACCAAACCTTAGCCGTGACTCCCTTGATTCACGGTTCACGCTATCCGACCACATATACCATTCGGCTACGACAAGACCAAAACCAAAACCATTACCCAATTCAAGAAATTAATACACACTTGGCCGTGACTCCCTTGAGTCACGGCTAGACTCTATTCGAGTCCTTCAAACCCTCGGCTAAACACAAACC
This sequence comes from Artemisia tridentata subsp. tridentata, assembly GCA_021014915.2. Lineage (NCBI taxonomy): Eukaryota > Viridiplantae > Streptophyta > Magnoliopsida > Asterales > Asteraceae > Artemisia > Artemisia tridentata. The sequence goes on from CP139508.1 coordinate 336,678,589, forward strand.
CAAAACACAATCCAACACGAGACTCAAACAACCTCATAAACTCTTGGCCGTGACTCCCTTGAGTCTCAGCTCGACCTTACACAAGCCATGGGGCTCTCGGCCAAACACAACTCAAACCAAAACCAATTCGAATCCAAACCAAGCTACAAAACAAATACCAAATAAGCTTAACAAAGCAATAAAAATCGAAATAAACAAGAAAACGCCCCGAGTCAACTCAACTCGTGATTTGACTCGGTCGAGTCACACGACTCGGAGCGAGTCGAACGAGTTAGGGTTTTTAAAATAATAGATCCACACGATTTGGTTTATAAAACATAAAATTTAAATGGTTTTAGTTATAAAACTCGTTTTTATAAAAATTTAGTGTTAGGGTTTTGAAATAGAAATGAAAATAAGAAGGGGAGGGGCGCGTGAGCCTTACCGAGATAGAGAGAAAGGTGGTGGGAGAAGGCGGCGAGTGGTGGCGACTAGGTGGTGGCGGCGGTGAGCTTCGATACACGAACCAAACGGACACCTTGAATCTCCAAACGCTCCAGGAGTGACCACGGGGTCTCGATCTACGCGTGGGGTTCTTTTCGGTGGTGGCAGGAATCTTGGCTGGAGGTGGGTGCGGCGCCGGAGTTGTAAAATTCCGATGAGGTGTATATTAGTGGTGAAAAATGAAACCCTAAAGAGCTTATATACTCCAAGGAGGGACTAAAGGTGGGCAAGTGAATGCGTAGGGGGGCGCGGCGTAAAAATAGGGTGGAGGGGGTGTTTGTGTAATTTTTGCTATTCTTTTAAAATAAACACCGTGGGACCCCTTAGACGTTGCAAATATCCGTTTTAAGACACGAGGTTTTCGCCATTGTTTCCGAAATAATTTTTCTGATAAAAACGAGTATAAATATGCATAACTTTTTCGGAGTTAATTTATTTAGTAAATTGATTCGTTTCGTGCTTTCTAGGTTGTGCCGGCTCAATAAAGGGATAACGCTCATGTTTGTCAAGATATCTTCTGTTTCTCAAGTTCAAATAAGTTCGGAAAAAGTTTAAATGCTAAGGGGATGCAAAAATAAATATTTGGCTAGGAAAAATAGGTTTGGAAAATTACCGGGTGTTACAGCACTTACTTCATATTTGGAAATCCGTCCCGGATTTTAGTTAGTGTTACCAGTCGTGGTTGAGAAATGGTGAGGGTACTTGCGCTTGAACTCGTCTTCGCGTTCCTAGGTGAACTCAGCTCCTCTCTTGGAATTCCAACGGACTTTCACGATAGGAATATGACTCTGCTTCAGTTGTTTGACTTCACGGTCCGTAATTTCGACGGGTTCCTCAATATAGTTCAATTGCTCATAAATCTGATTCTCGTCGAGTGGAATCACGGATGACTCATCAGATAAGCACTTCTTCAGGTTTGACATGTAAAATGTAGGGTGTACTCTACTAAGCTCGGGTGCTAGTTCAAGTCTGTAGGCTACTGGACCAACCCTATTCAAAATCTTGAACGGTCCAATGTACCTCGGGTTCAGCTTTCCTCGTTTACCAAACCGTATCATGCCTTTTCATTATGAGACTTTCAACATAACCTTATCTCCGACTAGAAACTCTAGTGGTTTACGCCTCACATTTGCGTAACTCTTCTGTTGGTCTCTTGCAGCTTGTAGTCGGTTCTTAATTTGTACGATCTTCTCGGTTGTCTCACAAACTATGTCTGGTCCAATGAGCTAAGCTTCTTTTACTTCAGCGCAACAAATAGGTGATCGTCACTTTCGACCATACAATGCTTCAAACGGTGCAACCTTAATGCTCGCGTGATAGCTGTTGTTGTATGAAAACTCAATCAAAGGAAAATAGGTATCCCATCCATTTCCAAAATCAATCACACAAGCTCGAAGCATATCTTCTAAGGTTTGTATGGTCCTTTCACCTTGACCATCGGTCTGTGGATGATATGCGGTACTCATGTCGAGGTTCGCGCCAAAGGCATCCTGAAGTGATCGCCAAAAGTTAGAAGTGAATCTGCTGTCTCGATCAAAGATGATAGATATTGGCGCGCCATGTCTCGAGACTAATTCCTTGACATAAATTTTAGTCAGCTTGTCCACACTATAGTTCTCTTTGATGGGTAGAAAGTGTGCAGATTTAATTAGTCGATCGACTATAACCCAAATAGCGTCAAAACCAGTTGAAGTCTTTGGAAGTTTAGTGATGAAGTCCATAGTAATCCGTTCCCATTTCCATTCAAGAATCTCATGTTATTATAGAAGACCAGACAGTTTCTGATGTTCGGCTTTAACTTTAGAGCACGTAAGGCACTTACTGACATAGTCGGCAATGTCAGCCTTCATATTCGGCCACCAATATAACTCCTTGAGATCATGATACATCTTGTCGGATCCTGGGTGTACAGAGTACTTTGACTTATGAGACTCATGCATTATTAAGTCTCGCAGTCCTCCAAAACGTGGTATCCAACTTCTTCCTTCAAAACATAACATTCCATCTGAACGTTTCTCAAACTTTTTCTATATCATACCGTAAAGGTTCTCGCTCTTGAGGTCTTCTTGTTTCACGGCTTCTTCTTGTGCGTTATTGATGGTCAAAACCAAAGCTCGAACTAGCAGCGGCTTCAACCGTTCCTTACGGCTCAAAGCTTCAGCCACGACGTTCGCTTTACCCGGGTGGTATCAGATTTCACAATCATAGTCGCTTAACAACTCCAACCATCGTCGTTGTCTCATATTCAACTCCTTATGATCCAAAATATGTTGGAGACTCTTGTGGTCGATAAAGACAGTACACTTCATACCGTATAGATAGTGCCTCCAAATCTTAAGTGCAAAAATCACAGATCCTAACTCCAAATCATGTGTGGTATAATTCTCCTCATGTGACTTAAGTTGTACAGAAGCATATGCCATGACCTTCCCTCGTTGCATCAAAACTGCTCCGAACCCTTGGTGTGATGCATTGCAATAGACTACGAAATCTTCAGCTCCATCTGGTAATGCTAGAATCGGTGCACTACAAAGTTTCTGCTTCAGGGTTTGGAATGCTTCTTCTTCGTCCTTTCCCCATCCATACTTCTTATCCTTTTGAGTTGACGTAGTTAATGGTATAGCTATTTTGGAAAATCCCTCGATGAATCTCCTGTAGTATCCAGCCAATCCCAGAAATTGACGAATTTCTATGGCGTTAGTGGGCGTTGGCCAGTTCTCAATAGCTTCGATCTTCACGGGATCGACGTGTAACCCTTTACTATCAATTACATGCCCAAGGAATTGTACCGTGCGAATCCAAAATTCACACTTAGAGAATTTCACGTACAATTTCTCTTCCTTGAGTAACTTAAGAATTATTGTCAGATGCTGCTTGTGCTCTTCTTCACTCTTGGAGTAGATCAAAATGTCATCGTCCAGATATGGCTTACACACTCGGTTCATGAGATCCATTAATACAGCAGGTGCTTTTGTCAAGTTCTGAACAATGTCTTGGGAATATCCTCTTCCCAGACTCTGAGTTGATGATAACCCGATCGTAAGTCTATCCTAGAGTAGAAACCGGATCCTTGTAACTGGTCGAATAAGTCGTCGATTCTAGGTAATGGTATCGGTTCTTCACTGTTAGCTTATTCAGTTCACGATAGTCAATACACATCCTGAATGACCCATCCTTCTTCTTCACGAATAAAACTGGTGCTCCCTAGGGCAAGGAACTTGGTCAAATAGACCCTTTATCCAACAATTCTTGCAGTTGATTAGACAGTTCTTGCATCTCTGTTGGTGCTAGTCGATACGGTGCACGTGCCACGAGTGCAGCTCTCGACACTAAGTCGATTTGGAATTCCACTTGTCGAACCGGTGGAAGTCCAGGTAGATATTCGAGAAATACTTCAGGAAAATCACGCACAATTGGAACATCCTCAAGTCGCTTCTCTCCCGACTTCTTCTTAGATACATGTGCTAGGAATGCATGACATCCCTTCTCGATGTATTTCAAAGTCTTGATACAAGATATGATGTTCAAACGAGTTCCACTACGGTCTCCTCGGATAATCAAAGTTTCACCATTGAGAGGGGTATGAACAACTCGTTCACCACAAACAATACTCGCCTGATGTTTGGACAGCCAATCCATACCAACCACTACGTCGAAGCTTCCAAGTTCAATGGGCATGAGATCGATACTAAACAGGTGATCTAGGAGGTTTAGGGTACATTATCGGATTACGGTGCAAGTGTCAACTAGGTTGCAATTAGATAGCTCAATGCTATAAATAGAGTTTAGGGAGGTATGGGTGATATAAAGTAGTGGTGAAATCGTAGAAGATATAAAACTCATATCGGCACCAGAATCGAATAAAACTTTAACACGATGATTGTTGAGTAGAAACGTACCGGTAACCACATTCGGATCCTGCTGCTGCTCCCCATTGCCCATCACATATGCTCTACCACGAGCGCCTTCAACTCGCTGACCGTTGTTCTTAGGGCAATGACTCCTGTAGTGACCACGCTCTCCACATCCAAAACAAGTTACCACTGGCTGTATGTTACTCCCAGTAGCTACAGCTCTGTTCTTACAATGTTTAGCAATATATCCAACCTTCTGACAATTCTGACACTTAGCTGTGCATGGTCCAGCGTGAAGCTGTTTACACTTATCACAGAATGGGTGCGGCCCAGCATACCCTCCGACTTGTGCTGGCGCAACTACATAAGCCTTAACAGTCTCATGTCTTCTGTTCTGTTGATGGTGATGGTTGTTGTTACGGTATTGGTTGTTGTTATTGTTATTGTGGTGATGGTTACTGTGATTGTGGTGAGAGTTACTGTTGTTGTTGCGGTTGTTATGGTTGTTGCAGTTGGTGTTCCTTTTGTTGTCATCCCATTTCCTCTTGTTGTCATAGTTGTTACTCCTCTGAACAGTACCATGTTTGATCACTTGATCCAAAAGTCGCTCAGATATACGGATAGTCTCATCCAGTGTCTAAGAGTTGTAAGATGTTACATTCCCTTCAATACTGGGTGGTAATCCTCCAATGAACTTCTCCAATAGTTTCTCATTATCTGGCACCATGTGAGCACAGAAAACCTTCAATTCTTGAAATCGACATACATAAGTAGCAAGATCAATCCCCTTTACAACTAAATAGTAAAAATCAGTCTCCAACCTATTCATATCACTACGAGTACAATACTTTTTAACCATTTCCTTCTTGAATTCTTCCCACGAGGTGTTGTAAGCATTCTCTAGTCCCATGGTCTGAGCAAAAGAATTCCACCAAGACAATGCATGTTCCACTAAGGTACCTGTTGCATACTTCACCTTGAAATCCTTAGAACAATTACTTCGTAGGAACACAAGCTCTGTCTTCTCAAACCACTGAGTCAAACCAACAGCTCCTTCGGTTCCCTTGAAAGTGATAGGCTTGCAATTCATAAAATCCTTATAAGTACAGAAACGGTTATCATTGGAAACACGCGCTCCCGCATCGTTCCGATCGCCATTCACTGCACGCCCCGCAAGTGCTGCGGCAATACCATCCTCCAATAACTTCTGAATCGCAGTTGGTGTCCTCTTCTTAGGCGGCATAATTCTATCAATCATTACAAATGTACAATATTGTAAGTATTTGTTTAACGTAACAGAATCATATCACAAAATAAATAACACCATGATAACATCATAATATAGTACGCATTCAACATCTTAAATAGCACATCACCAAAATACATCATAGATTCAATACTTGTCATAAGTCTTACAAGATATGCAAAACGATTACAAGTTTATGATAAAATCTACTAACTGAGACTATTCAGTTTAGTACGTACAAGGTAAACTACTACTACAATACTAAACTACCATAATAAAGATGATCACTAATCTCTCACTAACGGCCTCCTCCGTATGTAGCCAAGACATCAACACTGTCATCAAAACGGAATCGCGCCATCCTGTCCCAGTATGCCTGCCACTGCATGGCATGTATCTCATCCCTCAACTCCTGAAGACTACGCTCGTAATGACGGCTATCAATATCAGTCAAAACAGCTTTAAGATCCAACTTCTCCACAATCTTCTCAACCTCAAACATCCTCTTCTCCAACGACGCCAGCCGCTACTGAGTCTCTTTCACTGCCTGCTCTGTCGAACTCAACCTCGCAGCATACTCATACAACCCAACATAAAAGTCATCCATAACTCTCCTATCTCTCTTGATCTGCTTCTTCAACTCTAGAGCACCAGTCTGATGCGCACACAATCGTCTGGACATCGACATGTAATGGCCCTGGCACCAAGTGATGTCCTGCCGTTGACGGCTCAGCTCGGCCCTGAGCTCTGTAGGGGAAACTCACAGTACAGTAGAAGACTCAACAACCTCAAACGTAGGTGATGGACCAGGTATCTCCTCGGTAACAAGTGCATGACCGAACGCATCTGACGTATCAGACTCATAAGTAATGTCCGACACTGTGGGTGAAGGTGGCCTAGGGTGAGCCTCCTGCTCCTCCTCCATGAGCTCCTTGTCATCATCATCATCATCATCGTCCATATCATCATCATCCTCCATCTCATCATCATCCCCCATCTCATCATCATCCTCAAGGTAAGGTGCATCGATAGGATCCATATCATCCTTTGGACTGGTTGGTAACTCATCGGGTGGGACGGGTGCAGACATGATACTCTACAAGGAGTATCGGAAAAATATAATGATCCTAGCGAAATTTTTATAAATAAATAGTTTTATATGAAGCAAGATAGCAGCGGAAAATCCAAGTATATAATAGTGTAAGAGCATGCACACATGAAAGTTTAAATAAAGCGATAAAAGAGCGAAGTGGCATGGAGGGCTGATGGCTATCAATTTTGAATACGTTTTGACCCAAAAATGTTTATAGTCGAGAAAAATATGACCTCGTTCTCTATAAATAGTGGCACTGATACCAATTTGTAACACCCCCAACTCAGAATATGGCAGCGGAACATATTTTGGGGTATTACTTACGGGTAAGACAGTCACAATCATAGAAAACGGCCTCATAATGAGTCGTTTTAATAAAAATATATCATTCGAAATATAAATAAACATTGAAGTTCAAAAGATTCTCAAACATCATACGCAGTGGAATAAAAGATATAATTTTAAAAGGGTTTTTCGAATGATAAAAGGTAGTAAAAAGTAGATAGATAGCCATCGATAGTCTTCTTGCCACTCCAAATGCCAGTATAGTACACATCAATTACCTGAGATAAAACATTCTAAAAAGTCAATACAAAGGTTGAGTGTAATCCATAGGTTTAAATGTAAAGTAGTTGAACATAAGATTTTCAAGTCTGGAAGATATAAGTAACAAATACAGATATCAGGTAAACGTCAAACAGTTGCTAAGCTCATGACAAGCAAAACGTTAACGGCACCAATAACATTGGCGTAAGTCAAAAGTAACCACGGAATTTATAATATAACAATTTGCCCCCAAGTAGGTACTTTGCCAGATACCTAGTAAATCTCGAATATAGTACATCACATGTTTCCGGCCTTGGTCAAAATGGCGGGTGGTCATTCTTGTAGGCCTATAAACTATATTCGCGCTCACTCGCAAGTGATTAATGGTTCATGATCGAGGAACTGGCTTTTGGCAAGGGCGGTACTTACCATTATCATCTTAGTCAGGAAAAGCATACGTTTAAACAATTGTGTTCATGAAAGTAAGTAGCATGTATCTCCTCCATGGGTTTATAAACAATTTAAAAGTAAAGTGGGGATATGAATCACACCTTAGCAGGAGATGGAATAAGATATCACAATATGATCAGATGGTATAGCACGACAAGTGAACTTCATCACAACCTAATAAGTAAATAGTATGTTTCAGAAATAATCCTCAAAGTGATTTATAAAGTAATACTCGTAGAATACTCGTGTTTGAAATGAAAAGGTTTAGTTTCAATGGCGTTGAAAGAAATAAACATTTATGACTCGTTTGGATAGAAAAGGAAAGATAAGATAATAATAGTCGGTGAAACACAACAAACAAGTAAGAAAAAAATCAAGAGAAGAAGAAGAGATAAGAATAAGAAAGGAAAGAATAATAAATAATGAGAAGAAAAGATATCAATAGGTCGTTTCGGAGTTTTAACCATATCCCAAAATAGTTGGTAAAACGCTATGATTTAGGAAGAAAACGTATAACTTTTCAAATGGTTTTATGATGTTTACAAGTTGTAAATGGTTTAATTATAAAGGTTTTTATAAGAATTTGGACATGACTCGTCCGTTTATAAAACATTTCCAAGTCGTCGCGACTTTTGAATAATACAAGTTTTATTATCACATTTTACAAGTTATTTATATATCATTAGACATTATCATTCGCGTATATATTAGTTGTCAAGTTTATCGACTATTTTGTGTATGTTCGGGTCCTAATATGTTAAGCCCTTATAAGCCTAACATACTATTACGTCTCAAGTACAAAACCGTCCATAAGTCTCTCGGCTAATATCATAAATCAAATAACGTCCAATCCAATAATCACATCCAAAGCATAGGTTGTTGCAATATCCACATCCAAATCCATATCATATCCCAAGTATACCCGAATAGTTTTCGAAACACCAATTGACAAACAAAATAAGATAAGTTAGTAAACGGAAATGAAGTAAATTGTTATAAAAAATAGATGAAAACAATAAACGGCCCAAGTGTATTGGGCTTCGGCCCAATACTTACTCACACACGACATGGACTCACTTTGGGCTTATGTAGTCCATGAGGCCCAATGACACAATTTAAGTCCAAAACCAAATCAAAAGTTAACTCGAGGTTTTCTAACCTCGAGCACGACACGGCCGAGACTCCCTTGAGTCACGACTTGATTCACTCGACACCAAGACCTTAAGAGGTCTCAGCTAAGCTCAACTCCGACAAGTCGAGGCCCTCTTTTGGGTCACGGCTCATGGTTTTCGACAACCAAAACCATCACACGTCTCATCAAAAGAAACCAAACCTTAGCCATGACTCCCTTGAGTTACGGTTCACGCTATCCGACCACATATACCATTCAGCTACGACAAAACCCAAACCAAATCCATTACGCAACTCAAGAAATTAATACACACTTGGCCGTGACTCCCTTGAGTCATGGCTAGACTCTATTCGACTCCTTTAAACCCTCGGATACACACAAACCCAAAACACAATGCAACACGAGACTCAAATAACCTCTTAAACTCTTGGCCGTGACTCCCCTGAGTCTCGGCTAGACCTTACACAAACCATGGGGCTCTCGGCGAAACACAACTCAAACCAAAACCAATTCGAATCCAAACCAAGCTACAAAACAAATACCAAATAAGCTTAACAAAGCAATAAAAATTGAAATAAACAAGAAAACACCCCGAGTCAACTCAACTCGTGAGTTGACTCGGACGAGTCACAGGACTCGGAGCGAGTCGAACGAGTTAGAGTTTTTAAAACAATAGTTCCACACTATTTGGTTTATAAAACATAAAATTTAAATGGTTTTAGTTATAAAACTCATTTTTATAAAAATTTAGGGTTAGGGTTTCGAAATAGAAATGAAAATAAGAATGTGAGGGGCGCCTGAGCCTTACCGAGAGAGAGGGAAAGGTGTTGGGAGAAGGCGGCGAGTGGTGGCGACGAGGTGGTGGTGGTGGTGAGCTTCAATACACGAACCAAACGGACACCTTGAATCTCCTAACACTCCAGGAGTGACTACGGGGTCTCGATCTAAGCGTGGGGTGCTTTTCGGTGGTGGCCAGAATCTTGGCCGGAGGTGGGTGCGGCGCCGGAGTTGTAAAATTCCGGTGAGGTGTATATTAGTGGTGAAAAATGAACCCTAAAGGGCTTATATACTCCATGGAGGGACTAAAGGTGGGCATGTGAAAGTGTAGGGGCTGCGGCGTATAAATAGGGCGGAGGGGGTGTTTGTGTAATTTTTGCTATTCTTTTAAAATAAACACCGTGGGACCCTTTAGACTTAGCAAAAATCCGTTTTAAGACACGAGGTTTTCGCCATTGTTTTCGAAATAATTTTTCTGATAAAAACGAGTATAAATATGCATAACTTTTTCGGAGTTAATTTATTTAGCAAATTGCTTCGTTTCGTGCTTTCTAGGTTGTGCCGGCTTAATAAAGTGATAACGCTCACGGTTATCAAGATATCTTATGTTTCTCAAGTTCAAATAAGTTAGGAAAAAGTTTAAATGCTAAGGGGATGCAAAAATAAATGTTTGGCTAGGAAAAATAGGTTTGAAAAATTACCGTGTGTTACAAGTCCACATGCATATAATGCACCTAGCTAAGGGCATCTTCAATGCATTGAATAAATTTGGGTTGAATGCATCGCCACATCAGTGACACATCATCAGCTTTCACTTTTATACAAAACACTTACAATGCTTCGAAATTTACGCGGTTTAATGAATTTCCACGTCAACATTATAAATTTGCAACTCGTATATTTATATAATGTATGTAAACTTAAGAAAATCAGTTTTAATATAATTCATGAAAATGAAGTTTAGATAAAATAATTTCAACATCAACATATAAGTTGTGTTTTTGTTATATAATATCTAAATTTGCTATAATTTGAAATCATATAAAAACTTATAAACACAAACTGATAGTCGTATACTATATTAATTCAAGTGTGTAAACTATATAAACTTATCTTATTTCAAAGTCAATCATATACTATATTAATTCAAGTTTGTATAATTTTTCATGGTCAGTTCCAAACTTAAAGTAGGAGTAACATACATCTTTTATTTTAAAGAATAAACTAGGTTGGAAATCCATGCATTGCGGCGGGGTGTTTTGCTAAAGAAGTGGTTTAAGTTGCGGTTAGTAAGTGTTGCAAACTGGAAATGCTAGCAACAATATTTTAACACTGCAATTGTATTATATGCAATGAATTTACGTCGACAAAGAACAATCTCAATATGAATCAATGTTCAGTAAACATGTAAACTTACAATAAATGGCTTACACATTCGAGCTAAAACACAGTTTTGCAAGTATATAGTAACTCATATTGAGTTAACAGAACACTATACACAGTTTTAATTCTAAAAGTCTTTCTCACTTTCATTCATACATTTGCACAAACACATGTTGCGTATAAATATAAATAGGAGAACGCAAACCTACAAACTATTACTTATATATATATGACACATACATATAAATAATTGTGTCCAAAGTTGGTCAAAAGTCACTTTTGCCAACCAATTTTCCAACAATCCCCCACATGAATGGAGATCGGTCGTAATACAAAAATTACGATGAAATTCCAATAGTTGAATCTTGCAAAGGATAGGTAGGTGTGACCCTTTGAACCTTCCCTTGTAAAATGCACTTAGCCTCCTAGCTGTCAGTAGACGCGATGTCTTTGAACTGAGCTGCTGTTTATGTAGACGACAATACACTTCACACAAGACTCTCCCTAACATTGTTAAGTCCTCATAGTCATGTTCATTATGGTCCTGAACATTTGCCTGGTTCTGCAAGAGCTCTTAGGATTTGCGCCCCCCACAATTTCCTTCGAAGCGACCCCACTTCTCTCTCACATAGGTGATTTCATCTTGAATCATTAAAAACATATGCTTGTGATTTCATCTTGAATCATTATGCTTTATGATTTCATCTTGAATCATAAAAGCCATATGTTTAAGCTCTCAACAAGTCACATTTATTATAGGAATGGACTAGGAAGTTACAATGTTAAGTAACTCCCCCATATTGACGTGACTTCCCCCACATTTATATGATTAGGTTGTCCTATTGAACCCAGATCTTGGGATCTCAAGTCAACTGGGTTAGGTTTTCCTTCATATAAATTCATTCCTTTAAGGGCTTTAGTCCCATTCCTTTAGACGACTTACTAACTAACTCTCTGCTTAAGCCTTTCGCAAGCGGATCCGCGACGTTATCTATTGACTTTACATAGTTAATTGTGATAACTCTAGTTGAGAGTAGTTGTCACACTAATCAATGTCTATGATGGATATGTCTCGACTTACCATTTTACATTTTGATATGAGCTCTGTCAATTTCCAATTGACTATCACACTTATTACAGATGGTCGTTACCGGTTTACACCATCTTGGTATGTCCTCTACGAATAAACGTAGATATCTCGAAGATTCTATAAATTTATCTCAAAAAATAAATTTAAATTCCATCATAGATTTTGCTATAAAAGTCTGTTTGAAATACTTTCAAGATTTCCAAGACATGGCTTCCTACGTAGAGTCCATACATCCGCTCTAGTGGATATAGATTCTTTTATGTAGAATCCATATTTGCATTACTCTACCATTATATAGCAGTTGGATATCTTCCAAAATGCAATATCATAAGTATCATAGTACTCGTGTAATACTATTCAAGTGGTCATCACTTGAATTACTGGTATATTTACTAAACCTGGTCATAATTTATAGATCAGGTCTCACACAAGTTATAGACACACAAGACGCCCTATATTCTTTGAGTATTCAAAATTGGCAACACCTCTACCTCTATTTTAAATAGATTTCTAAAGACGTCATTGGAGTTCTAGCTAGGCCGGAATCCCCCACATTGAACCTCTCAAGAATATTGTCCTTATAGTGTTTTTAATTTCAAAACACATCCATCTGGTTTCATATGATCTTAGTTCCAAGAACCATATCAATCAACCAATGTAGTTCTTGTCAAATCTTGACTCCAACATTTCATTAGTGGATTTGTTCATCTTGATATCACTTCGAGTGATAAGTATACCATCTATGTATAAACACACGACTACTTATATACCAGTGATTTATTTTTCCCACATACATCCATTAATTTTGAATCCATGTTCTGACATGACGTGGTAGAAAATTTGGATATCATTGTTTGGGAGCTTTTCCTAAGTCGTATAGTGACTTAACAAGCCTACAAACTTTGCTCTCTTGTCTAGGAGCCATGAAACCCTCAGGTTGGTTCATGTAGATTTCTTCTTCTAAATCCCTGTTTAGAAAGCCATTCTCACATACATTTTGGCAGACTTCCAAATTTCTTAAAGCAGCAATAGCAAGTACCATCCTAATAGAGGTTATTCGTGTAACTGACGAATATGTATCAAAGTAAGCTAGACCTTCTCGTTGTCTAAACCCTTTAATTATCAATCTTGCTTTATACTTCTCAATGGTTTTATCGACAACCTTTTGTAGTTGTTAGGTATAAACCATTTGTAGCCTAGTGGTTTACCACCAGGAGGTAAATCCACGAGCTATAATGTATCATTTTTGTAAAATATAATCTATTTCACATTTGATGGCTTCTTTCCATTGAGCCCCTCTGAAGTTACCATTTCTTTGTAAGAAGTAGGTTCATTTTCTACCATAAAAGAAACAAATCAGATCCAAACAATTTTTCGGTTCTTGCCTGTTTGCTTCTTCTAGGTTCAACCTATTCTTCTAGGTTGATCTTGTCTCACATCATGGAGATCATAATCAATCTCGTGTTGTCACTTATCATGAACAACATTATCATCTTAATGTCTCTCATCATGAAGGACATCATCATTTAGTTGCCTCTCATCATGGACAACTGTATCGTCTAGTCTAGATGAACATCCATTTTTCTCAGATAAATAAGGAAACACAGTTTCAAACAATGAAATTTTTCCTTGATTCCATTATCGTATCTTTGTATATATTCAGATTATCTGAATCATATACAAATAAATGATAAGCACTACTGTAATGAGCATATCACAAAAATATGCAATCCACAGTTTTAGGTCCAATATTTTGAACCTTGGGTGTCGGGACAGATAGACACCCCCCACATTCGTAAGTACTTATAGGATGGTTATCATCCCATCCATAGTTCATAGAACTATCTTCTTTTCCTTACAAGGGATCTTATCTAAAAGATAAGTAGCCGATAGAATCTCTTTCCCCCACATGCCATGGTTTAAACCAAGACTTTAATAACATGGCATAACCATATCTTTTAAGGCACGATTCTTTTCATCCAACAATTCTGTTGAGGCGTATAAGGAGCAATAAATTTGTGTCTTATTCCAATGTTTATCACATACATTTGGAAATGGAGACACATATTCACCTCCGTTATCACTTTGAACCGCCTTGTTTTCGATAATAAGTTGATTCTCAACTTATTTGTATAGATCAATCTTGTCTATATCCTTACTCTCAAGTAAGTATAAATAGCAATATTTTGTACTACCATCAACAATTACGATGAAGTACCCTCTAATTACTACCTTAGTAGGTACCGATTACAAATCACATAAAACCACGTGAATCAAGGGTTCAGTTAATTTCCGGTCAACCGAGTGAAAAAACAATCTTGTCAATTTGGCTTCAACACAAGTTTTACTTTTATAATCCGTGTTCGTTCATTTAATTAAACAACGTATTGAGTTAAAATTTACATGTCCGAGTTGGCCATGCTATACATTTAAAGAATCAAATAAGCTGAATTCACACTCATTTTATTAAAACAACCATTAAAAAAAATGAATTCAGCTTAAACATTTAATGAAGGGCATAACCCGTACCGACCAAAATTTTGTTCAATGTTAACTCAAGTTTATTTGATTAAATAAAAGAAAGCCAAATTTATTAAGCAACCATCCAGACACAAGATTCCTACGAATCTCTGGCACATACAACTTGCTGGTTCACTTAAGCTCTTTTCCACATGTGAATTTCAACATCACATTTTTTTCCCCTTGCTATTAGCAGTTGTAGAGTTGCCCATAAATTGCATCTCTCCATTTTCTGCTGCTTTGAAAGAGTTAACCAAACTCTTATTAACATACTCATGGCATGATGCCCAAGTGTTAATCCACCATGTCGGATCCCGCCTTGGCAACAATTTTCATGTCATTCAGGCCATTTAACCCATAGTTATGGCACATAAAATCTGAATGCTTTAAAGCATGTACCGTACACATAACTCGAGTATCGGTCTCCCTTTCATCAAGTTCGGGAGCAGATCCTTTAGATGTCACTCGTGACATTCCAAACATTCTGTTAATACGAGATTCCGTTATTAGTCTAAAACTAAATTTGGAATAATTAACAACTTGATATATCACAAAGTGTTTCTTAACAAAATGATTACATCGAATTTTGTTTAAAACACTACTGTTTTGTAAGATCCATTATACAAAACCGCTTTTAAAGAAGTCTTTCTATTAAAACAATTAAACAATATGGCATATTAATAATGTTTTAAACAAAAACAAATTTGTAATATGATTTTGTCAATCTTCTTTAAGAATATTTTAATAGATCTGTAACACATGGTGTAATTCTACAATGAAACTCGACAAGGTTTCAAAATAGATTTACTCTTCCAAAGAAACTCAACAAGGTTTCTATAGATCTACTTTCATATGCATAAAGTTTCAAGAACTATATTTAGGTTATAATTAAACTCAACATGGTTTAAATAAGCTAAACAAGTCAAAGAAACTTATCCACCAAAATATGATAACAGCTTATATATTATCAGATTTTGTTTCAAACAGACTCATCTTGGGTTCTAGTAATCTAATAAAATAGCAACTTGTATTTTATGAGATTTGTTTCAAAGAAACTCCACTTGGTTTCAATGAATCTGATTTCATCATGATTTGCAACCATGTTAGTAATCAGCGCATCAATTATATTCACAAGATTCACTAGGGTTCACAAATTATATTCTCATCAGTTAACTTGTGAATATTTAAACACAAAAACAGTTAAAAAAAAACTGTTAAAACAATATGGTATCTAATAAACTCGACATGGTTTATGTAACTTGTACCAAACATGATTCAAAGAAACACAAAATTGGTTTCAATAAATCCAGATTTAAACAATAAAAAGTAATAAACAAACTAAAAGAAATCAGTTTGAAAAGAAACTCATCATGTTTCAATATAAACTGATTCAATAAACTGTTTTAAAAATCGTTTATAAATGTGTTAATTAAAATTCTGTTTAGTTATAAAACTGATTTTCAAAGAAACACAATCTTGGTTTCAGCAGAAAAACAGTTTGTATAAAATCTGTTAATTAAATTAATCCGATTTTAATAAAAGTGTTTTAATTCTGTTACACAGAATCTGTTTTAAGATTGTAGGGAAACGGTTACACTTTATTAATAAAATCTAACTTACAATAAATAAAATTAACAGTATATAACTAACAGAAAATTAAATACAAACAGAATGTAAACAAATAAACGATAATTAAATAAAACAATAAACTAATAAAAAGACTTACTAGATCACCAACGGAGATCAGCAACGAAGCACTACAAAGCCGAGGCACGTGTTTGACACGCTTCCCTTAAAACAAAATTCGCGTCTGTTTCCCAGGGTACAACAGCCAAAACAGTAAGTTGTACTGTCGGACTTAACTAAACTGCCAGGAATTTCATCTTAAGAGATGCGTATTCCTTATGTTGGAAATCAATAATACTTATTGATTTGATGTGTGTAAACTTGTGAAATTAGGGTCTCTATTTATACACAATAGACTCCCTCTAAGTTTACCCATCCCACCGATGTGGGATTGAAAATAAACTATTTTTCCTCTTTAGTCATGGTACCGAATGACTAACTTTGAGACCCGATATCTCATTCACATCAACTCTATTTTGGAAACATAAAGGCTTATTGCGAAGCTCTCTTCGAGGAGAACGCAAACCTACAAACTATTACTTATATATATGACACATACATATAAATAATTGTGTCCAAAGTTGGTCAAAAGTCACTTTTGCCAACCAATTTTCCAACAATTTAATCTGTCTCGTATTAATGCTCATCTCTTGCAGCTCCTCTTCCTCATCTGCAATACCTTTTATGATTTGCTTTTCATATTTGTTGCAGCTACAAACTGCATTAGCAGCTCCTTTCATATCTTCCTTGGCTTCCTTCTCCTCTCGTTCCTATCGACTTTCAGATTCATGATATATGATAATCAGTTTGCAAGTGATGCCGACAAACTGGGCAAGAATTGTGCGCATTTTGCGTGCAATTATACGTAAAAACAACCCATTTAAACACATGCTTTTCCTATAGGTATCCTCTTATTTAACCTATAACATATAATAGCAAAACCAAACTGAGCCTTTTATAAATAATGGTGCAAATGGTTTAAGTTAGGATTATACTGAAAATTCTTATCAAAACCTTCTCTTTTTGGTCTTATTGCATTATTCTTTTACAAAATAACAAATTCAAATTGTATGTCCTTATTTATAAACATAGCAGATAAATAAGCAATCCCAAACGCCCTCTTAAGAAAACTTTGGAACAAACCAAAGGTTGTGCAGTTGTTATTCTGTTTCATTTGTATGTATATGATACTTTTGCAAATTGACTCAACAGGTTTGTCCCATTTATAAGATTACAGACTGATGGAAAACAAGAAAGTAACAAGCTTAATGCATCGAGATAATATAAATTATAAATCACTAACTTTTTGCTGAATAAGGAAAATGAATTATACTTGTAAACCATTTGTTTCGTTACTTGAATCAGCAGTAACTTCTTAAAAAAGCGTGCATCTAGCCAGCAAAACTTGCTTCCATAGTTTATCACCCGTATAATTCTTCCGCTTACTACTTGACATGGCTGCAAAGGCCACAAAATTATCAATATTCTAATCGGATTGGAATTTTTTAATTATATATAAAGATAGGCAAGAAGTACCAATCTTATACATTGATATAATTTCAATTCAGAACATTGACAGGCACATCGGCTACAAATAGTCCTATTTAAGGTTCTGTGATGTTTTATGCAAACTATGTGCCAAACCTGCAAACATTGCAAAGTAAAGTTTGTATCAATTAACTGGTTAGTATCTTTACTGCTGGAAAAATTTTATATATACATAATTTAATAAGCACCTGTATACAAACACTCAAACTAACTATATTAACATTTAAAGAAACAATCCCAAACATCCTCTTATATGCAAATGTATAGCAATGTTCATATCTTGTTATGTGTTTGGTTGATCCAAAGAATAAAATTTCTAGTAGCCTTCAATTTTTAAGAAAACAAACATTAAAAAGTGACAAACCCAGTGCAATGTCAAGGTGCATACTGCATCTGATGCATCTTTGGCTGCTCTAAACCACTTAGACCGCTGCTGCTTTATTTTTGCGCTTGGCGCCACACCTTAATATTTTCTTCAATTTTTGTGTTTGAGTCTTTCCCTTGGAAACCTAAAAATTTAAATTCAAAGTCAAAAAATTTAATCGATACATATTTAGAAGTGACAAAACCCAATGAAGGTGCATACCTTATGTGCTGCATCTTTGGCTGCGAATTTTTAAAGCTCTTACTGAGTGCTCCCACCACGGCTGCTGCTTGAGTGCTCCCACCATGGCTGCTCTTAATAAGGCGCCATCCAAACATAATTCCCAATTTTTTAAAGCTCTTGCTGACTGTTACCACCACGGCTGCTGCTTGATCATAACAATTCCACAGTTCCTTCTACAAATGGAATCCTGCAAATAAATAAAATGCCAGATGTATCAGGTCATAAAGTGCCGCTATCTGCCACTCATGCTGCCTATTTCTTTGAAAATAAAGCTAGCTTTATAAATATAAATAGAAATCAATTAAGCTCGTAAGTCCAAAGATAAGGTTAAAGAAAGACTCCCAAAAAAAAAAAAAAAAAAAAAAAAAAAAAAAAAAAAAAACATGCCTTTATCCAGAAAGAGTGGTTGACGAAATAAAAGTAAGAACTTTACAAATTGCCTCATTTCGTCTGAGTCAAAGATTCTGTAGCTCGGATGTGGAGGTTGGGTAGCTGGTCAAAAGGGATGTTTGAATCACCGCTTACTTTCTTATTTTAATTTCTATAAGCTTATAAGCTAACCTTTTTTCCGTTATGAAAAAGCTTATCAAATTTACCAAAATGGAAGTGCGCACAAAACTTCTACAATTACTAAATAATCAATCAAGGATAAAACTGTTAGTCTACTATGATTGTATTTTCCTTGGGCCAGGTGCGTTTTGAGTCTCTAAGAGCTCTCAGTACGGTGGGACTTTTTGCTATAAACACCGCATTGTACCTAATGCTCTAACAATCATTTAGGCAAACATAGAGTATCCAACAACTGAAAAAGGTTCTGTGACTGAACTACTACAGGAAAATATTTGCAATAAAAACATAGAAAGTTGATCAGATTGTCATTTACTATAATTTGTAATCTAATCTAATGTAAAAAGATAGCCCAAAATTCTAGCTCATAGTAGTAGCAAACTAACAATAAACGTATTCATCATGCTAAACCCATATTCATGATGGAAACAATGCGTAAAACACAGAGTTCACAAATAGTATAAGTTGTTACCTTATAATTTCTTGAATTGTTAAGTAGTAAAATGAAGAAATTTAGAGTGTGTTTGTCTAAGCTTAATGCTAGACTTATGAGGTTATCTTTTTAATCTAGTAACGAAAGCTTAGGTCGACATTCAAAAATATAAAGGCAAACATTGTGCATCACCGAGTAAACACAGAGACTTATTTGAGCGCCTCAGAAACACTTCACAACATAATTCTACAACTTCATCAACATTTGTTACTCTCATGGGTCGGTTATCCTTTCCAGGCGTTTCCTATTCTCAAGAGCGTGTCATGCAGCGTGTTTCTTTTTTACATTATTTTACTTAAGGTCAATATTGGACGAACCTGGTCAAAGACTTATTGCGCTTGGTCATTCTCTTCTTCAAGCAGTTCCCCTTCTCCAGCATCAAAATCTTCAACTTTAGCCCTCTCCGCCCTTTTGCCTTGTGTGCTTGAACTTGTTGTGATCGATTGTTTTACGTCATCCATAATGATTCAAACCTGGTTTTCATCTAGAAGTGATCCAAATACCTGAAACCATGTTGAGCAGTTGAGAGATGCAGTTAAAACACATGGAAACTATCATTACTATGAGCAATGAAGGAAAAACTACCAACCTGTATGCATTCGCTTAGTACATCCAGCATACTTGCACAAATTTCTGTATCTGGTTGCTGCAATGATATAAACCAACATACTGAGCACATTTTTGAAGAAAAAAATGCGCGCGCACACACAAAATAAGGCCAAAATCATGCTGTAAATGAAAATAATACAACCTTATGCAAAGCTTCCACCAAAGGCTGATGTGCGTGGTTTTGTAACCTTACAACAGGTTTTACCTCTCGAGGGATCTCAAGAGGCTTACAACCCCACCAGGCAGTGTACCTGACCGATGTAGTATAGTGTAGTGGTAAGTACGGGGGATTGATCGTTCTCCACAGGGAATAGTGTTCGTTAGGTATGAAAGGCTACTCTAATTAGGTCTAAGGGTTGAGGAAGATTCTTTTTATGTTTTTATAGTTTTATGAAAGCAAGTAAAATCTCGGGTTTGAAGGAGTGGGCGGAATTAGTTGCTAGTCAACTAACCCAAATTACTACAAATGCAATAAAATAAAATAACAAAAATGAAAAGTGGTGAGAAACTTATGTGTAGAGAAATGTGTTTACTTAGATTTCCTTACTCCCTAACTATCTTTTACCGGTTAATTAGTGTGCATTAGTCGCGTGGATGACGGGTGTATTCCTTAATACCATTCGTGGGGTGGCGTACTTACTTCCCCAACTCTACAAGCTCCTACTTCACTCCTATGTCGAGCCGGCTAGGAAGCTCCTAACATGGGATCACTAGAATTCGCTTGTGCATTAAATACAACCATAAAAACCTTTAGTACGCATTTGGTTCATGTTTCTTAAGACGTTCAAGCAAGTTACCGAATAGGAAGTTAGCCAGTTTTCTTAAGCCTAACATAGATAAACAATCATCCAATACAACTAACAACACACTAACAACCAATAATCAATAGCTAAGTTTCATTAGATCTAAGCAAACACAAGATAAATTTAGCCTAACATGTTAAACAAAAGACAAGAATAAGATAGAATCAAACAACACATAGACATATTGAATGATTAATTGATAACTTATCTTTCAATAAAACATGGAAGATCTCAAGGCAAAAAGCCCTGAAAAAGTGGCTAAAATCGTCTTAGGGTTTTATCCCAAAATTCCACACACTAAGCTCTCCTCTAATGACAAAAAATTAGAAAACTATATATAGATGTTTGGATCTGACGGCGTCACCTTATGCATTGTGACGCCGTCACCTCGCCGCTTTTAGGGTTCCCGGGTGACCTTCTTGACGCCGTCCCTCTTTAGCTCTTCAAAAATCCATTCTGGCCTATCAAGGCTTGACGCCGTCGGATCATGAACGTGACGCCGTCCCCTTATGATTTAAGCTGTGACGCCCTTGATTTAGTTAAAGCGTGACGCCGTCAGAATTCTCATGCTAACTCACTGGCCCGTCATGAGTAAATTTCACATCCAACTTTTCTTGCCAAGGCATGACGCCGTCCCATGTTAATTGTGACGCCGTCAAGAGTAACTTTTAGCCGATTCTTGAGACTTTGCCGTTTTCTTCACTTTAATGCTCCAAAAACGTCCAAAATGCCTCCTTTTCCAGATTTCTCCTCAAAAGTACCTAAAATGACAAAAGGAACGATTTAGGGCAATATTTGATCAAATAAATACGATTTCGGGCTTAAATGACCCCTTAAAAGCGGTACACTTTTCGCCTCATCAAATACCCTTACACTTGAGATTTGCTTGTCCTCAAGCAAATGCGCTTTTATTCTAATCAAAATACAAGTTAGGGGTCATTTAATGCAAACATAAAAGTAATTACAACAAATAATCGTTCCACTTCAATCATAATAAGCACGGAGATTATAAACTAGCACCTCACAAGTAGTGTTTAGAGACTCACATCTCTCAAGTGTCATCAAAATAAATCTCATAAATGAAAACGGAAAATATCTCTCACTACCTGTCATAGCAAATAGATTACCATAGGCTTGGGAAAGGATCGAAAACCTCCTCCACTAGGCGTAAGCACCTAAGATAAACTATCAAAGAGGGCTTTTAAATGGGTTATAACGTTAGGTGTAGGGAAAAGGAAAACACGGTTTTGTTGGATAAAGGATATTTTACTGGTGGCTAGTTAAAGATCTTGATCAATTACATGTACTATACAATGTTGCTAAGCCAAGACTAGACTCGATCTTAAGCTAAAAACGAAATAACAAAATAACAAAAATATAAAACAAACATAAAATGAAACGGGATGGTAGTCCGTATGTTTTTTCTATTTTTCATTTTCTCATTTTTTTTTGTATTTTTCTTGATTTTTTTTTTTTTTTTTTTTTTTTTTTTTTTTTTTTTTTTTTTTTTTTTTTTGCATACACTTTTACCCTACCATCCAAAATAATACATCATAGGGGCATTGCATTCCCCTTACACTTGAATTTTTACATAACTTTACAAATACTAATCTAATGACTCGAATTAAGATAATTGAAAAACTTGGAGTACTTTTAAAACATTTAGCACATATGGGGGTAATAAATGATGTTCTTCCCCATTACTCCATTATACTAGTACTTTACCCATGAGTCCCAATCGTCCCAAAACAATATGTACAAGGATATGACTCGACTTAGCAACCATGTAATCAACTAGATAATTAACTTGGGTTTAAACAAATGTTGTAACAATAATGCACTAAAAATGAGTGCATACAAGGTAGGCTAAGGCGATTTGGGTGTACATTTTAGTGGGGTGTAACAAATTCTTCCTTTAAGTAAAATGCTTAAAGGTCGAAACGAAAAGATAGGCTCTGAGGGGTGTACTAGGGGTATCGTGTACTAAAAATGAGTACAACGCAAAGGGTGTGGGAGAATTACTTGACCAATGTAGCCAAAATAATTATAACAAAAACACAGGTGTAAAACAATGGGTTAATCCTAATGCCTCTTATCATGTAGTAAATCTAACTACACGAATGTAGTCTCACTTGTGGCCTTGGAATGGTCCTAACGCAAGTTCTAGAATCTAAGTGCTACCGGTACACACATCATAGCATAAATGCTTTTCCTACCAATTCTAGGGGCGAACCTCACATATTTGGGGGTGGAAAATTTTTTAGTGGTACGGTTTTTTGTGCTAGTCATATAACTCCTATCCGTGAGACGCTCATTAGAACTAAAGTTTCACTCCTATATGTTGTAAAAAATTTTAAATTTGGCACTAAAATTACCTTAACAAGTATTTCTCTCAGTTTTATTACACATCTACCATCAAACAAACAAAAATCAAGCGCAATTGTATTCTCTAAAATCGTACTTTTACCCTCCCCTTACACTTAAGATGAACATTGTCCCCAATGTTCAAATAACAAGATGTAAAAGTAAATAAGGTAAAAGAATGAAATCAAATACTCCCCTGATTCGCTCGTTGGATAGTGAAATCACACGGTTAAATCTTCCTCCAAAGAGAATGTTGAAGCTCCATGACTAATGCATCGCCATAAGCTTGATTCCATAAACATTTCCTTGTCCAAAATAACCTGTTGAACCTGAGAAAACAAACACGAAAACCTGCATAACATCGGCGGGATAAAATCTATATATAAGGATATAATGCTTGTGGAATGATAATTTTGCAGATTCCTGGAGATTATAAGTTGGAGATTTTAATAAAAACTTTTTATAAAAACAAAACTTTCAAAAATTTCTGAAAATTAAATCTGACGCCGTCAGGTTATAAACCTTGACGCCGTCAGAAATGACCTGACAAAAATTTTCATTTTAAGTTTCCGGAAAATTTCTGGAAAAACCTTTACCTTACTTCCTGGAAATCCTGCAAAACATCACTATGACTCGATACAAGCATTTGACTCAAACAAACACAAATATGTATGCTAATTTATTATTATTATGATTCATGTTAACTTGTGTTCTAATAAACCGATTTAGATTTCCCTTACACTTATCTTTTGCAAAATACCTTTATATGTAGTTAAGACGAAGTTAAAAACAACATAAAGCATTTTCACAAATTACTTTTGAACATGAATCAATAATAATAAAAATTAAACACACATACAGAAACAAATAAAATCAAACAAACAAATAAACAAACACACAAAGCAAATAAAACAAATAAAGCAAATAACGCTTGGGTTGCCTCCCAAGAAGCGCTTGTTTTTGTTCGAGTCATGAGCCTGACTCTACCCTTATTTAATGGATAAAGGAGAGGTTTTCCCTACACTTAGGATTAAGTGCGGGTGATAGTAGCGATACATACCAGCTCGGTAGGAGTATGCCACGTGAGGAAAGAGTGGTGGATGAATTATATGCTCAAAGATGTGGGATCCAATCATCATAACCTTACTTAGTTCAATTGGGTCAATGGGTGAATTGAAGTTTTCTCCTAGAAAGGGATCATCTTCTATCAACTTCGAGAGATTCCTAGTTGAGAATCCACTTTGACCTAATAAACCCGGTTTAAACCCATAATATTTCTTGTGATCAATCATAAATGGGTGATGTAAGTATGTAAGGTCATGGTTCACTCCTATATTAGCTTCCACTCCACATGGCCTAGAGTCTACTACCTTAATCTTAACATCACCCGGACTACATGGTTTGATGGGTGGATCGGGACCTTTTTTAATTCCTAAATTCACATCTAAAGATCGAAGATTAGGTAACGGTTTTGGTTGAGGCTCCGGTTCATCAAAAATAGGAAATCCCCTAGAACTAAGAGTAAGGTTGTAATCACTATAAGCATTCAAACCTATATCCTCTAGTTGTGTTTGGTTCAAAGGTTCTACCTCCATCGGGATTCCTAAAGTCTCTTCTACTTCTTCCAGGTAAGTCACGGGCGGTGTGTGTGCCTCAAATGATGGTAGGACTTGTGAGGTACTTAGCGGGCTTATGTTACTAACCTCATCATTCCTTGTGTCAAGATCACCTATATCCTCATCATGTGTTTTAGTAGGATCTAACCCTAACATTTTCCCAAGTATCTCAAGTGCTTCTCTAGGCATCTCAACTTCTATGTCCGAATCATAAGGATCATCCTCAATATTCTGACTGCTATATTCAAACTGCCCAAAAGATTCATCATGTGTTTCTTGAGATTCGACGTCATCAATCACAAAACCTAGGTCTTTTTGATCAATGTGATCATGTTCGGCTAAATCCTCCATCACATCAAGGTCACCTATGTGTTTGTTTTGTACTATGGCATTACATGACAACCACTTATTTATCTCAACACTAATGTATTCATCCCCAAACAAACTTGTTTCATGATCCAGGAAATTTATATTCAATTGACTTGTACTAACGTTTGTTGGGTTGTCTACCCTATAATAATATTGGGCACAATCTTCTATGGCATCCCATGCTTCTTCAGCACTTAATTCCCTAAAGTCCCCATTGGCAAAATCCTCAATGCGCATTTGGTCATATTGGCCAACACGATAGTAAAAGGTTCGGGTTAGGGATGCTAAAGCGAAACTATGATGAGGGAATTTTTGGAGTAAATTTCTAAAACGAGTCCATGCATCATATATGGGTTCATCTCGATATTGTTTGAAATTTGAGATGTCAATAGGGTAGAATGGCCTTTGTGGTTGGTGGTATGGTGGATTCGCGTACTCCATAATGGTGAACGGAAGAGTCAATGGAAATTACGAACAAACACACAAAGAAAAAGATAGACTAAAGAAAACCTAAAAATAAAAATAAAATCTTACTAGAAAGGAATCTAGCAAGTAGACCTATAAAATAAAAATTCAACCTAAACAATAACTATTCCCCGGCAGCGGCGCCAAAAACTTGATGTGCGTGGTTTTGTAACCTTACAACAGGTTTTACCTCTCGAGGGATCTCAAGAGGCTTACAACCCCACCAGGCAGTGTACCTGACCGATGTAGTATAGTGTAGTGGTAAGTACGGGGGATTGATCGTTCTCCACAGGGAATAGTGTTCGTTAGGTATGAAAGGCTACTCTAATTAGGTCTAAGGGTTGAGGAAGATTCTTTTTATGTTTTTATAGTTTTATGAAAGCAAGTAAAATCTCGGGTTTGAAGGAGTGGGCGGAATTAGTTGCTAGTCAACTAACCCAAATTACTACGAATGCAATAAAATAAAATAACAAAAATGAAATGTGGTGAGAAACTTATGTGTAGAGAAATGTGTTTACTTAGATTTCCTTACTCCCTAACTATCTTTTACCGGTTAATTAGTGTGTATTAGTCGCGTGGATGACGGGTGTATTCCTTAATACCATTCGTGGGGTGGCGTACTTACTTCCCCAACTCTACAAGCTCCTACTTCACTCCTATGTCGAGCCGGCTAGGAAGCTCCTAACATGGGATCACTAGAATTCGCTTGTGCATTAAATACAACCATAAAAACCTTTAGTACGCATTTGGTTCATGTTTCTTAAGACGTTCAAGCAAGTTACCGAATAGGAAGTTAGCCAGTTTTCTTAAGCCTAACATAGATAAACAATCATCCAATACAACTAACAACACACTAACAACCAATAATCAATAGCTAAGTTTCATTAGATCTAAGCAAACACAAGATAAATTTAGCCTAACATGTTAAACAAAAGACAAGAATAAGATAGAATCAAACAACACATAGACATATTGAATGATTAATTGATAACTTATCTTTCAATAAAACATGGAAGATCTCAAGGCAAAAAGCCCTGAAAAAGTGGCTAAAATCGTCTTAGGGTTTTATCCCAAAATTCCACACACTAAGCTCTCCTCTAATGACAAAAAATTAGAAAACTATATATAGATGTTTGGATCTGACGGCGTCACCTTATGCATTGTGACGCCGTCACCTCGCCGCTTTTAGGGTTCCCGGGTGACCTTCTTGACGCCGTCCCTCTTTAGCTCTTCAAAAATCCATTCTGGCCTATCAAGGCTTGACGCCGTCGGATCATGAACGTGACGCCGTCCCCTTATGATTTAAGCCGTGACGCCCTTGATTTAGTTAAAGCGTGACGCCGTCAGAATTCTCATGCTAACTCACTGGCCCGTCATGAGTAAATTTCACATCCAACTTTTCTTGCCAAGGCATGACGCCGTCCCATGTTAATTGTGACGCCGTCAAGAGTAACTTTTAGCCGATTCTTGAGACTTTGCCATTTTCTTCACTTTAATGCTCCAAAAACGTCCAAAATGCCTCCTTTTCCAGATTTCTCCTCAAAAGTACCTAAAATGACAAAAGGAACGATTTAGGGCAATATTTGATCAAATAAATACGATTTCGGGCTTAAATGACCCCTTAAAAGCGGTACACTTTTCGCCTCATCACAAAGCTTCCACCAAAGGCTGCAACAACACAGCTGTTTCTTTCAGTCTGAGTAAATCCTACAAGAGACACTTAGTTAGCTAAAAATGTTTAATTATTGAATATACAAAAATACCATCTGACCATCATTCAATAATTGATTAGTTCAAAATGTTGTGTCTATTTATCAAATGAAAAATGTTCCATATTCACATTTACCAATCTCATCAATAATAGTGTTCTTTGTAGCATAGCAATGTTTTCTATTAGTTTTTGCTTTTATAAGAAGTTGATAATGAGCATGCAGCATGAATACATAAAGCTTTCCATTGTTTTCGTCAAATATATGGTATTAAGAAATTTATATAATTATAATCAATATGATTTATAAATACCTGAATGATGAGAGATTTCAAAAGTCCTTCATAGTTGTGGTGTTAAAACTTGTGATGTCTGAAATTGAAAAGATCCTTTGATACTGCTTCTCTCATGACATTACCAAAGTCATCATGTGATTGGAAAACCTTGATCGTAGGTGCATTCAACAGCATGAAGTATCCACTGCAATACACAACGTAAAAAAAAATCAGATGCTAACTTATTCTTAGTAAACAATACTTTAACCATCATCACTATAAACTGTAATTACAGTGTGAATAAGAAGTGGGCAATGAATAAATCATGGTTGGGTGAAAGATCAAAAAACGACTAACTTTGTACAGGTGAAATCACGTTGGGCTGGCGCTGGACTGGTCCTTACCTATTCAACCCAGTTGATCTATTGTTTCTATAGCTCAATTTTTAGTTATCCATTTGCCTTGTTAAAGATATAGTATCACCCAATTCGACCCATTCATATGTAAATCGTTCGAACGGTTGTGCTGAATAAAAATGGTCCATTTTTACTTGTTAACTTATTCGCACATTTGGCCTAATGAACAACAGTAAAAGTGAACCACACACCAATCACTTAAAAATGAACCATTCTTTTAAAAGTCAAGTGCTTTACCTCCTTAGAGCCAATAAAGTCAAAATCTTGCGTTCGTCTGCATATAAGTTGTTCACATGTAAAGTCCAATACTCGAAGATAACCTGCAATGAATCAGAAATATATAGTCGTTTAGAAAAATTGGCATCAAAAATTTGAAAAAAAAGGAAAGAAAAGTAGTAATTATCATTGTATACCATCTTTTCCACGATATAATCTCCTTTGTTTGAAAATGCAATGCTCTTTATTGAACCTTCACATATATGTCATCATGCAACTGGATTCTGCCACGCTCAAGAAAGCATCACGAAGGTCACTTTTCAGAAGCTAACTATACCAAATGATAAGCGGTACGAAACTCATTCGGCCTTAGCAGATACCAAAGATGTCACGGACTTTCACCTACAAGTGGAGATTTAATCAGCTCAAATGTGTATCAAGAGCATGTTGTAGGGAGTGTCTGGGTGGTAAGAAGTTTCTGGGCAAAAAGAGTGGCAGATAGTACTTTGATAATACGGTATGTATTTGAGTAGAGACAAACACCCTCATAATTAACAGGCAAGTACATTCTCATTTAAATACTATTTCATGTAGATATGATGTACAAAATTATTTTTTTCATTTTCTCTAGCTAAAATGAACATCTACCTCATTGAGTAAAACTGACACTTATGAAACTACTTGCCTCCAATTGATAAGTCGCCGCAAATATAACCTCGACAGCCATAAAGCACAAATATAACCCAACTGCCAAGCTCTACCGTGTAGTCTCAAAGCTTCAATAAACTTCTTGTGCTCTTCTTCAGTCCACCTTTCCCTTTGTTTCATATATAAGGTTTCCTAACCTAATTAAATCAAAAGCAGCACCATAAGAACCCAAAACTAATAGAATGGTATTAAAAAATTTCACAATCATTGTCACTAAACGGAAACATACGTTGGAAGAATGGTGCTCCTGTTGATGCTCTTGATACCGATCAGTCCCCACTCAGCGTCAAACTTCAAACGATTCTATCACTATCTCCATTTTTCTTTGTTGGCTACATTTATTCTCAAACTGTTCCTCATCTCCCCTGTGCACAACATGCTTTGTACAAAGAGCTTTCCTGACCTATACAATCATGTTTATAGACAGTGAAGCTCAAACATTTCACACTTTTAACCTTATCTTTCAAAAAAATAATAATAATAATGAATGGGAAAAAATGTACCCGAATTAAAGTCATTTAATATTCACAACATGATTAAATCAAGAGGAACTTCGCTTTAGCATTTTCTCTGTCAAAACCTTTAAACCCCATTAGCTGCAAACATTCAAAAACCAATAAACGTTAGTCAATCAGTTAAACTAAAATTCAGATTCAAATTAACCGGGTATGTAGACGTGTTAATTGCGAAACCATTATGAGTTTTATTAGAAGATGAAAACGTGCACGTAACCCTAAAACTTAGTAGTTGGTAACAAATCCGCCTCACCAAACGCAGACATAGAAAATAGATGACACTTCAAATCCCATTCGTCCCTCATATCTTAAAAGAAACTCAAAACACCATCTTCATGACTAATCCCAAATCCCAAACACAACTAGATCCAAATCTCATCCTGGCTTATTTATATTTATATAAAAAAGTCCATTTTTTCGAGCTTATTTTCAAACTCATGAGCTTATAGCGTGCTTACGGGCTTATTGGGTTTGCCAAAGGCGAAAATCATACTATTTGGACCTCTATGAACTTATAACTGAATATAATGCGACATTTACAAAAGTTCATCATCATTTGTAACTGGATATAATGACAATTCTCAAAAAAAATAAAAAAATAAAAAAATAAGAAAAATAAAAAAATAATGAATAACCCTTACTGGTTGGAACCTTTTCTTTGCACCTGTTATCATGTAGCAGCCAACATGAGACCTCAGACGCCTTCCTGCAACAATTTTTAAGTAAACAAATCAGGAAATTGATGGAATACTTGAGCTTTTTATCAAACATTTGGTGCATCTATAAAACTCACAGCCAAGACCTATAAACACACCTCCTTTTTCCCATCGTCAACCACATTCCAAACTCCTCATCTTTCATATTTCCTGTTACAAAAGAATAAACTAATTTCAAAAACTAAAATATAACAAATGAACATTTATATTTATATCTAAGGAAAAATCTTACCTTTAATTAAACACGGATAGAGCATAAACAAAAACAATCTTTCGGGACAAAAAAGGGCACCCATCTTGCGTCTCCAAAAAACCCAAAGCACAAAAGAATTTTTTGTGTGTGTGTTTAACCGCCTGTATGCCATCTAGGAAGAAAACAAAAAATCTAATTAAATCAAGGCAGAAAAAAAAAATATAAACCTCACCTTCATCATCACCAACCGTAAGTCAAGGGTGAAGCTAATCTTCTCTAGAATCGGTCTCACCCATTTGTTTTGTGTCGTGGTTATGGAAGGATCTGGATGTAGGTTTCTTTTTTGTTTTTTGACCATATATTTGGGTTGCCGAATTGTTTATTAGTTGGCGATAAGATTAATTTTCGATTATTTTTTTTAGGTGGAAGAAGCTTCAAGATCTGGGGAGGGATTTGTCTATGTGAATGAATTGTGGAATGAATTATGGAGGGATCTGGAAGGTGAGTTTTATATGGTGGGAAGGGAAAATACTGTTTTACTATTGATATTCCTGTTCACTCCCTCACACCACACTGTAGCTGAATGACATATATATATATAATGAGTAGAGAAAAAGCCCAACTATTAGGGTGTTTAAATGGTGTGTACAGAAACAAACTCTTGTTATACTGTGCAATCCCACAATGCTATTACACAATGAGGTGGCATCTAATGATCTTATTGCACTTTGCCACATCAGTGCATTGTGGATGGCCTAATTGAAGAGATGGTGTAATAAAAAAGGATATACTTCAAAAAAATAATAATTAAAAAGGTATTTATTTTCAGATGCATATTATTAACAAATAGCGTAAAATTAAAATAAAAAGACAAATATTCGTGAAAAGCGTAAAGTTTATAGTTTTGATCAAAAAATTCGTAAAGAAAACGTTTTCGCTTTAAAATTGTAAATCGACAATTTGTGTATCAAAAATTCGTTTTGCATCCAACTTCTTTTATTCATCTCTTCCCCTAAAAACAATATATATATTATATATATATATATATATATATATATATATATATATATTATATATATATATATATATATATAACTATTTTACATGCAAAATTTTAATAACTTCTGCATATTGTAAATTTAATATTATCAATTATTGTAACATTAGGGTGATACTATTAGATGACACTACTTAATCCTTTTTTGTTTAATATTTACATGTTTGCGTAAATTATATTTGTTATATATTAATCACATATACCCCAAACTAAGAATTCTCTTAATCCCCAATTTACTCCTTTTTTTCTCCGACCTAACTAACTGCTAATTCATCTCTTACAACAAACCACAAATATTCACCCTTAACTGAGATGAGATGTTTGAGGTATATGTGGTTAATATATAACGAGTATAATTCAAATGAACATGTATTTATAGAACTTAAAGGGATTAACTAGTGTCACATCATTAGTTTACCGTAGTGATAAACATAATATATTTTTTTTTAAAGTTTACGATATACAAAAAAAAAAGTTATTAAAAGTTCGTATGCATAGTAGGAAAAAAAATAATACACGCAAAAGAATATAGAGCTAGTGTGATACGTTCAAAATGATTATTATTAGAATATAAAAAGTGCAAAATCATTAATGCATGAATTTCTATGTAAACTATGTAATAGATAGGGTTAAAGTTGTAAATGTTTGTGTTGTTGTGAGACCTCCTATCCTCGCAACACTTGTATAGCTGCGAGGGGAATCTAATATGCTAAGAGGTCTCTCAATGTTTGGTTGCAAAGGTATAAATACTCACTAGTTTATGAGAATTGGTGTGTGTGTCAATGTTATAGTCTTGCGAGACTTTTCCTATCTCTCTCTCTCTCTCTCTCTCTCTCTCTCTCTCTCTCTCTCTCTCATTCTCTCTTTAGGATAGAAGTGTTTACACCCACTCACTCTCTAGATTAGTGTAGACATAGGATTATGGTGACAACAATTGGTATCAAGAGCCAAATATGATACGTTGTTGCGTTTAGTTGTGTTTTGTTTTAGATTTAGATCACCATTAGTAGTAAAATTTTACATTTTTTTTAGTTTTAAAAATAGTTACTCTTTCTCCAGAAATATTTTCATGGTTTAAATTTTTTGGTTTAATTATTTTTAAGTGGTTAAATTGTAAAAACGTTTTTGGAAAAACATTCTAGGAGATTTGAGAAATATTTTTGGTGGATTACATAAATGGTTTTACGATCAAATGATGACTTTTGGTTAAGATTAGGTGTTTTTGTTAAGTTTCTAAAAGTGTTTTTCAAAAGCTTCGCAAGTTCTAATTTTGAATCTCTCGCAAAAAGTACCTTCGCAAGATTAGTGTTTCAATACTTAAGAGACTTAGTTTTTGTGAACCTTTGCAAGAATAGGTTTTTATATGTTGAGATACTTGGTCTTTGCGAGCTCTCTCAAGGTGTGAGTTACGAAACTTTGGTTCTTGCGAAACTTGTTTTTTAGTGATTTTTCTAAGCCGTTACAATCTTTGTTACTATACCTTTGTTACGAAACCTCTTTATGAGACTTCTTACTAGGGTTTTGTTACGAAACATAGTAACTCTTAGTTACGATACTAAATTTAAGAGACTTTGTTACGACATCTGTTTTACGAGACTTTTCTTACGAAACTTAATACCCACAAAATCACCTAAGAGACCTATTAAGTTTCGAGGTAGTTTGTTGCGTGACTTTACAAGATAATTGTTACGAAAGGTTGTTTCCAAGACTTTGTGTCGCGAGAGTTGTTACAAGACTTTTACCCACAATATTTACCACACTTACTTAGTTATTAAGAGACTTGGATTGCGAGACTTGTACTACTATCGTTACGAGACTTAGCACCTTGCAAGACTTGGAATTAATATACTTTCACGACTTTGTTAGTGTGAATTGTTAAGAGACTTTAATTAATTTTATTTCACAAGACTTTAAACAACTACATAATCAACAAACACTAACTCATAACTAAAAATACAATACATCACAACAAACTCTTCAAAACAACATATCATATCAAAGATTCAAAATCACTATGTCTACTACTCAAGATGCATTGGCTACCGGGAGTGATGCAAGATATCCCATGTTGTATCGGGGAAACAATGGTCAATGGTACTAAAGGTTCATGAATGTTCTTATGTGTTTCAAAGAACGAAATTTGTTGAATAATTTTATCAAGAAAGGTCCTTATGTGATGAATGAAATTGAAGATCTCGACAACCCTGGACAAACAAGACTTCAAGATAAAGATGATTTAATCCCAGAAGAACTTGCACAATTTGAAGCTGATATTAGGTCTAAGAATATGATACCGTTTGGGTTAAGCAATGAGATATATAATGCAATTGATAGTAATCTAACTGCTCATGATTTGAACACTTTAGAGAGATTGATGTAAGGAGCTGATGTGGGAACTCAAACATGACAGCCCTATGGAACTACCAATCTTTCAAGCAACTCCCTAAAGAAACCTTGAAAGATGCATACATTCATTTCAATAAGTGGATTAATGAAATGAATCCTCATGACCTCAAAAGAGCCAACATTGTGCATAACATAATGTTTCTCACCAACCTACAATCATAATGGAGACGTTTCATCAATGTAATCAGACAAAATCAAGACCTTACCAAGAAAGATATCAATAATATCTTTGATCTTCTGAAACATAACCAGGTTGAAGTTAATGACATCAAGGAAGAGATGAAAAGAAAAGAGAAAGATAACTTAATTCAACAAGCACTTCATGATCCTCTTGCACTTGTCTCATCATTTTAACCAAAACCAGCACGCAACTCTCTCACCTATAGCACCAATAATGAGATCAAGTATCCTACATTACCACTACCTGATGTTGATGAAACTGAAACAACAGAACCAGATTTGGCAAATACTGAATTAGCCAAAATTGTCCAAAACTTAGCATTACATGGGAAGAAAATTCAAAAATCCTTTTACAAACGTCCTACCAACAATAATCTTCGAACTTCATCCGCACCTACTACAACAAACAAAAGACAAGATGGTTAACCAAGAGGTGAGTTGGTTATGCAGGGTGGGATAAGGTTGGAAAGGAATGATGCAGTAAAAGAAGTTATTAAGCCTAAGTGCTATGGTTGTGAACAGACTGGACATTTTACTAAAGCATGTCTAAATGGCAAAGTGCGTAACAAGGCTTATTTCAGACAAATTATGTTATTAGCTGATATGGAAGAGAAGGGATAGTTGCTGACTGCTAATAAACATGACTTTTTGGTTGATACGGATGATGAGGATAAGGTGTTGGAAACAAACATGGGATTTATGGCTAAACTAGAGAAAGATGATGCATATGAAGCTTCTTTTCAAGAAGCAAAGGAAGCATGTCTGAGCTATGATACTGATGCTAAATATGATGACCCCTTCATTAATGAGGTACACACTGAATCTGATAATGAACATGCTTGGAATCTAAATGAGTTCATTCATGATGACATAATAACTACTAGACGGATAAGTAAGGTTAACACATGTAATATTACATCTACTTTTGATGATTCTCAAATACCCACTACTAGTTATGATTAGACTCATGAATCAATTGATTATGATCATTCTGATATGCTTCAAAATTATGCATTGATTCAGTCGCAAATTTAAAATTATGCTAACTTGATTAAATTGAAAAAAGATAAGAATGCATGCTTAGAGAAAAAATCAATGACATCTTACATGATGAAAAGTATGAAAGGCCCTTAGTGTTAAAAAGGGAAATTCTTAAGTTAAAAGGTGAAAATTTTAAACCTTAAAGAAATATTTCCACTTTTGAGAACATTAAGAGAAAAACATGAATTCGAAACTTCAAAACTAAAAGAAGAAAAATATAATTGTGTTCAAAGAATCACTTAGCTTGAAATTAATCCTTAAACAAATTCAATAATGGATCTAAAACAGGGACGTGATTTTTCTAGCCCATCTTATCTTGATAAGACAAAAAAGGTCGAACCGGGTTTGTATAATGTGGATTACATGAAATGTGATACTTTAAAAGGATATATGATTGTACCTAAAGAGATCTCTCAAGAGAAAACTGAAAAACGTTTGCATGTTTTATATAAGAACACCAATTTCTCTTATTATCGTATTGATTATGGTTTGATTATCAAAGAAAATGTTCTTTCACAAAAAGATACTAAACTAAAAAATCATGTGGAACATATTTCTGAAAACTCAAATGATTCAAACAATTATTCACGGAAAGCAAGAATTTAAAATGGCTGAACAATTGAAATATAATTATTTTGAAATAGAGATCATGAGTAAAGTCAAAAAGCTTTTAAAGACTTATATAGAACCTGATGAGGTGTAATTTTGTACATTTTTAAGGGGTCATTTAGCCTTTAAATTCGTATATATTTGATCATTTATTGCCCTAAATCGTTCTATTTGAGTTTAAATTCGTATATATTTGATCATTTATTGCCCTAAATCGTTTTATTTGAGTTTTAGGTACTTAGGACGCAATTGCTGTAAAATGACGCATTTTGAGCTCGATTGAATGGAAAAAAGAAGAAAACAAAGAAAGCGCCAAAGACGTCACGAGAAGGCCTCGTGACGACGTCACAACTACATCGTGATGCCGTCACTTGGGGGTGCTAACCATACAGTGGCTGGAGACGGTTTACACTAGCAACGTCAAGACCAAAATAATCAAGGCTAATGATGGCACAACTTCAACGTGACGCCGTCACAACTAGAAAACTATAAATATTATCACATTATTTTAATTATTGTGTGTACAACTTTGGAGGAACTTTCACCACCGAATTTAGGTCATTTTTATTTGTCTTCTTAGCCCTTTTTTGCCATTGAAGAACCTATGAATTGTTAAGATAAGTTATTTATTTAGTCATTCAATCATGTCTATATGTTATTGTTTGATTTACTCAATTGCTTCTCTTTACATTACTATGCTAGGCTAAATTGATTAGTGTTTGCTTAGGATCGTATGAAACCTAGTTATTAATTACTTGTTTGTCGTCTCTTATTTAACGATATGCACGTTAGGGAAAACTATACTTGCTTGAACGTCCACTAAAACGTGTCCTATTAATGCTTATGTCTTTGACCATTAATTTATGAAAGGTATTTATTGCGTAGGCTAGTCGTACGGTGAGCTGGACATTCATATATGTGTCGTTTACCTAGAAGAGTCTATAGACTTGAGGATTGACCAACCACAACAGGAAATTAGGAATACATCACATTCCATTAGCAAGGATGTGACAATTCGACAACGTAGTAAGAGATAACTAGGGAGTAGTGTAATTCTAAGTAAACACATTTTTCCTCTTATAAGTAGTTTACCAATTTACTTTTCTTGTTATTTAATTTTATTGCATTGTAGTTTAATTAGTAGTTTAAAAATCAACCTCCTTCAATACCCTAGATTTCACTTTCTTTCATATAAAACTAAAAAAGACTAAAAATAATCTTCCTTCAACATTTAGGCATAATCCGTTATACACTTCGAACCTACCTCACTATTCCCCTAGAGAGCGATCCTACACTACACTACAACGATTAGGTAATCTTCCTAGGAGGATTGTAAAACTAGTGTGTTGCAATCTGACGCATCAAGTTTTGGCGCCGCTTCCGGGGAATAGTATATGTTTTGATTTCAATCTCATTTAGGTCTACTCATGAGATTCCTTTCAAGTGAGATTTTCTTTTTCTTTTATAGCTTTCTTTTAGTCTATTTTCTCATTTCTTTTAATTATTCCCACACTCTTCCAAATTCCCTTAGAAATGACTCGTAATTCCACTAAAGCACTCGTTGAACCCTTTTTAGAACTAAAAAGAGAAATGTGTAGGAGGAAAAAAGCCGCTCAGGGATCCCAAGGCACCACTATTAATGTAGGACGAACTCTTCTTGATGAAGAGATTCCACTATCTCCGAAACCTGACCATAACGAGCAACCCCAATTCGACCCATTTCCCAAAAGCCTTAAGGAGTACTCTTCCCCTACCCCATTCCGATTTTTAAATCCAATCGTTTTTTCGGATGAACCAACTAATGAAATATTACACGCGACAGTCATTTGGCTTGTCCAAAATGTTTGTGTATTTCATGGGTTGCGTACTGAAAACGCCACCCATCATACCAAGAATTTCTTAAAAATAGTCGACACAATCTATGCAGATGGAGCCACCCAAGAAACCTCTAGATCATGTTTCTTCCCATTCTCTCTCCAAGGAAGGGCCAAGGAATGGCTGGAAAAACTACCCTCTTGGTCAATTTTTACATGGGATCAGTTAATCTCAAAATTCTACGACAGATTTTTTCCACCAGGAAGAACTGCACCAATTAGAGACAAGATTCTACATTTCTGTCAAGGAAAAGGGGAGTGTGTTTCTAATGCTTGAAAACTAGAAGGGGGGAGGGGTTGAATAGTTTTACCGGTTTTTAAGCTCTTTTGAAAACTTCTTAAAAGTCTACTTATTGAAAACCTTGATTCGAATCTTATGTGTAATCAATCAACACCAATATGAACTACACACTAAACTAACTAATAATAAGTAAAGTAAGTAGAGAGAAAAGATGAAAAGATCAAACCGGGACAAAGGATTTATAGTGGTTTGGCTACGAAGCACCTCTTCGCCCTACTCCACTCCCCGAGTACCACACTCGAGAGTTTCAAGCACTATGTCAACAACCTCCCTTAAGGCAGAGAAAACCGTACACGTCGCTTATCCTATTTCCGACACTAAGCTAGATGTCGAGTGCTAATCTTAGCTAGCACCAATCTACCACGATCCACTTGATCAAACACACTAGCCCAATGGCTTCAAGAGATCACCAAGATCTCGACACGATCACAATGATCAACACTCACTTCACTCAACCTATTCTATATACTCTAGATCCTTTGATCAATCACACAAGCCCAATGGCTTCAAGAGATCTTCAGTATCTCTTAAGATCACAATGATCTTCACTCACACTCTCACAAAAGAAAAATAATCTTGATGTATGCTATGATACAATCAAGTATGTAACAAATGTTACAAACAACCTAACAACTATAACTCTTGTATCTTCTTGGATACCTTGAGTTCTTCTCTTGCACTTGAAGAGGTATGATAACACTTTGTATCTTCTTGGATACGTTGTGTTCTTCTCTTGCTATTAAAGAGGAATGAAGAGGATCACTTGATGGGATGATAGGATCACTCTTGAACAAAAGAAAAACTAATCTAAATGATCAAAGAAAGAAAGTGTGAAGAGGGTTTTGAACTCAGAAAGTTCTGTGTGAAAAAAGATGCCCAAAAACTGTGAATAGGGCTGGTATTTATAGGCAGAAAAAATCTGGCCGTTACAGAGGGACGGCTCCACTAAATCACCCATGGCTCCACTAAATTTAGTGGAACCGTGGAGCCGTCCCAGACAAAGACGCTCCAATTTTTTGTCTTTTCTGGTGAAAACTTATTTGGGGAAGTTTGGAGCTGATTTTTGGGGGGAAAATAGCTGTTATGTAATTTAAACTTATTTTTCCATTAAAACATTTCTTAAATATTCAAAAATAATTTATCGTGTATATTTTTGAAAAAATGTTTTGTCACATTAAAATGTGAAGTCTTAAAACCAAAATTTACTTCTTTGATCATTTGTCAAGTTAGTAAATTTGTTCTAGAGTGGTTTGCGTAGAAACGGGATCTTCCGATTAAAAACTTGTTTACGTTAATTTTAACGTAACGTGATTTCACATTTTGTCATCCTCAAAACATGAAGTAATCGAAAGATATAAATAACGTTTTTAGAACATTATTTGCATCAACAATCTCCCCCTTTTTGATGATGACAATACATAAACTCATTTTAAGTTAAAATTAGTTTTAACAAGTTTTTAATGAGTTTACTCCCATTTCTCCCACTTTTTGTCGAAGCAAAAAGGTTGCAAGGCTCCCCCTTGATGTATACTCCCCCTCATTTGGAGAACACCAAGGAATCGAGCAATGATTCGTGCTACAAAACAAAGTTAGAAGACATATATGCAATATCTAACAAGTAGCACTTTTGACAAATATCTAACAAAAATTAGCTAAATAGCCACATAAACATGAAACAACCACATTAAAGCCCATTTCATAAACATAAAATAAATGTCATACATGAGTATGACTGCAACAATGAAGCAAATTAAATAACAAGAAGACACATAAACATCAATAGTAGTATGAGGCTTCAAGATTTGCTTCCAACTTCAAAAGGTTCCTAAGTATTTATTGGAACAACTAAACATAATTATGTTTAGTTTGGGCTATTGTGTGGTGATTGAGGTGGAAGGATGATGGGGCCTATTGGTGGTGTGAAGAGATGCTCAAGGTATGAGAACCTAAAGGTTAACTCATCTCTAAGGCTCATGATGTGATTTTGGTTGTGGTGGCAACAAGCACAACTCAAGGTATGTGGTTGTAGGGGATAAAGAATGGGATAACTCATTAAAGGTTGTGGTGATGGTGATAGTGATGAGGATGATGTGTTAGTACCAAGTTCAAATGGTGATGTAGGTGATAGGGTTAGTGTGAGAGCTAGAGGATGTGTTGGACTTGGTGGGGTTAAGGATGATGAAATCCTAAAGTTAGAGGATGATGATGTGGTTGTCCTAGTTGTGGTTGCCTTAGATGGAGCTAGAGGTGTAGAGATTGATGAGGTTGATTTGGTTGAGGTGATTGGTATATGTATATCATCATCATCATCTAAGGTGAGATCAATGAGAATCATCTCATTTGTTGGTTTGATGTTAAGCCTTGGTTTCTTGGCTTTGTGTGAAGTGGTGGCAATGGTGGAAGACATGATGGTTGTATGGTGAGTGTGATAGAGGTAAGGATGGCAATGTATGATGTTAGCTTATATAGCCAAATCAAAACATGCAAAGTTGGATGGATTGTTGGATTTGGGGATTTAGGTGTATAGGAATCAGGTTATGTTTGCAGATTTCCAGGAAAAAGAAGGTCAAAAAGTGGAAGAGAACAGTTAATTTCATCTTCCAAGGGCACGGTACCACTAAAGGTACCACGACACCACTAAATTTAGTGGAGCCGTGGCCTCCAGTTGACCCTTTTTCCAGGTCTGCAGGTTCTAGGCTGCCTAAATGGGGAAATTCTGGGGAATCCATTTTCTGCAAATCTCAAAGCCTCAATCTACTAAAGAAAAATCACATAAGTTTCCTAACACTAGTCTAAACTAGCAACTAAAATTATCATGTGATCTTCTAAGTATAGGCAACTAGCAAGCATGCATCATTCCAAGCATTTTTATCATCTAGTGCATGCAATAAAAAATGTATGAACTAAGCAAAGCTCATAAAATATCAAGATTGATTAACTAATAAAAGTAACCAATTTCAAGTAGGAAATGTTAAGACATTTCAAGTTAGTTTATGTCAAATGGACATTGCCATGACCTTATTTATAATAGCTTAATAATACTTAAGTTAATAGTACTACTTAAGTTAATCCTATCTAGTCTCTTCTTTTCCCCATCTTCTTTATCTTATTCTCGAGTCCTTTGACTGCCCTTCCAATGGACTTGAACCCCCCAATTGTTTGCTCATGCATCGAGACTTGTCGATTGTACATGGTTGTTTGCCTTCTCATCGTGGATAAGTTGGTTTGTCCGAATTCAATATCGGAGGTTTGTGTGAACGATGAGGTGTTAAGGTTACGAAAGTAGGTGTCGGGTGAGGGAGTTTGAGGACGAGACGTTCCTTCTTCGTTCACCTCATCATCTTCCTCATCCATAGGTTGAGAAGATGATTCATGACCAAAGGAGGAAGAAGAAAGAGGGATATCGGAAGTGGATTTACGACCACGTTTGGACCCTTTGTCCTTACGTTGCTTTGTGCGACGTTGTGGTCCACCAAGTGGTTTCATGATGGGATTGACTAGGACATAGTCGACATCAGTAAGATGTGGGAAATTTTCCATAACCCACTTGAAGAGACGAGTAAGCAACATGCCATATGGCATGAGCTTATCGGAACGACTATGGATGTTGGCCATCCTTTTGGCCATATAGTATGCGAGGTTGTATGGTTCCTCGATACTAAGACAATAGAGCATGTGGGCGAGACTCGCCGAAACGTGATCACGGTTGCCAGCAAGGCTCAACACGTTCTCACGTAGAAGAAGTTCCCAACTTCTAAGGTCGGGAAGGAGTTCTTTGAGGCAGATTTTGTTGGGGTCAAGAAGGACAATGGAACCATCATGTTTTTGATACGTGTTGGCGACTCGAGGAGTTGGGATGACTTGTTTGATGGTTTCGATGTTGGGGATTTCGGTACGATAAGTACCTTGACTCTCAAGATTATAGAAAAGAGACTCTAGGGAATGGTCTTCAGTGTATGCACGCTGACCATACGAAGGAACACCGAGTATTTCACCAAGCTCGGAGACGGACAAGATAATGTTTTGGTTTTGGATCCAAAAGTCAAGGAAGACATTACCTTCAAGGTCATTGAAGGTGCGGACTCGACTATAAAATTCGAGAACAAAACGAGGACAAATTTGATCGTTTATTTGGTATAAACAATCAAAGTCGATAGTAGGGAAGCAAACTTGGATGTTATCCAAGAGAACGTAATGAGCATCAACTACACGTCCTTCGTGTATGTATCGATCTTGGACTTTGGCAAGATGAGCTTTTTGCTCATCAGGGATGGTAGGATCGTCTAAAAGACGGGGAATGTAGGGTTTGGTGTCTTGATAATCATTACGAGGCATTGTCACCTACAAAAATATAATATTTTGCATGTTAATTTGTTGCATTTTAGTGATCACATTTTGACTGTGTGTGTGTGTCTAAATGCAAACGATGTGGAGGTGCGGTAATCTCGACTCTAAAATAAACCTAATGAGATTACCCAAACACTCCTAACTTCACTTTTGCTCAATCAAATATGTCGAATAATACATATTAATTATGTAGGTCGATCCATATTTGAGAGTTCATGTATGCATGCCCAAAACGTTTTTAATTTGCATCAACAATGCACGAAAAAGTGTTTCATGATCCTAGACTCGTGAACTTTTTCGAAAACAATGGAATTGGGGTGTTTGGCAAACAGCTCAATGTGGCGCCAAAAATCTAAAAATTGAAAAGCCTCAAAGTTAATCATTCCTAATCCATTTTTAATCATCCTAGACATGATTCCATTGAAAACAATTAATCTTAATCCAATTTAAATAGGAAAATTCGGACTAGATTATGCAATATAAGTGGGTTTATGAAAATCCTAGGTTTAGGGAATCATGTAGGTACTACATTGTCTAATC
The DNA here is from genome assembly GCA_021014915.2 of Artemisia tridentata subsp. tridentata. NCBI lineage: Eukaryota > Viridiplantae > Streptophyta > Magnoliopsida > Asterales > Asteraceae > Artemisia > Artemisia tridentata. The sequence continues at coordinate 336,721,332 of CP139508.1, forward strand.
CTAGTCCCAATTTCACAAAAGTTCATCAAAAATTTAAAATCCCCAATTCGAATTTATGCATATGAACAAACCCTAGACTCAAATTGAAAAGAAATTAAAGATAATTGACTTACAATTTGTGTTGAATTGATTAGGATTTGTTGATTCCAATGCCTTGAACTTGATTAGCAAGTGTGTAAATGGATTTTGGTTGTGGGTTCGGTTTGTGACAGCAGGAGGGAATGAGTTTGTTTGTTTGAAATGAGTGTGCAGAGGAAAGTGGAAGAAAAACGGGCATTTTCTCAGATACACGGTACCACTAAACATTAGTGGTGCCGTGCCACTTTAGTGGAGCCGTGGGTCTATAAGGCCCATTTTTGTTCTGTTTCGACTCTTGACTGATTAATCTTACTTATTTAGCAAGACTTTTTGACGCAAGGAAAAAGTTTATACCTAATAAACTTTTTGACGAAAACTATTAAGCAAGAGGACAAGGAATGACCTTAGTATTTCCAAGGAAATAACCAAGATGTCATCGGAGGAAAATAGGATTGACTTTCAGTATTTCCCGTGAAATAAGTAAAAGTCGTGAGTTGAGATTTGGAGAATGACTACAATATTTCAAATGAAATATTTAATTAGTCGGGATGCAAGACGTAAGGAATGACTTAATATTTCCAGTGAAATATTCAAAAGTCATGTGACGAGACGTGGGGAAATGACTTAGAATTTCAAGTGAAATATCTAATAGTCATGAGAGGAGTGAAAGAGATGACTTGAAAAGTCATGAAGCGATACGTCGGGAATGACTTCAATATTTCCAATGAAATATTTGAGTGGTCATTAGAAGGATGAGATGAGTGACTTAATATTGAGTAAGTCACGAGATAAGACGTAAGGGATGACTTTAATATTTCCAGTGAAATATTGAACTAGTCATGAGTGGGATGAGACGGATGACTTAAGAAGTCATGAGACGAGACGCAAGAAATGACTTTAATATTTCTAGTGAAACATTTACAAAGTCATGAGATGAGATATGAGGGATGACTTCAATACTTCCAAAGAAATATTCAAATAGTCATGAGCGGGATGTGAAGGATGTGTTGGTTAGAATATCAACGATGTTGTCCTTAGAGGAAAACTTTTCCAAAGAAAAGATTCCTTTTTGGACATTGTCGTGACGGAGGAGATGACGTACTTTGATGAGCTTCGTTCATGAGCAAACCACGGGGTTCTCGGTCAAGTCTATTTGCATCTCGGCTGTTACTCTTCACAGGAGTGTTGTTGGGATGGACGCCTCATTTGATTGGAGCTTGTCTCATCCATAGTGCTTGTTATCATGCCTTTCCGGCGCTTACGTATTCGGCTTCGGTTGTGGAGATAACAAGAGTTGTTTGTTCTTGAAGAATCAAGAAGTTAGGCAACAACCTATGAAGGTGCAAACTCCACTCTTTTTCATTCCACATTCTTTCCCGCATTATCATGGTTGATATAGACAATAATTTGTACATCAATCCCCTTGAGATATCATAATCTCAAGTGTATAGTGCCATTAAAGTATCGGAAGATACATCAAACACTTTAAGGTAAGAAGTTTTAGGATCCTTCTTACAAGTGGGCACAAAGACAGACACTAGACATGACAATAGGCCTACTTGCCGTTAGGTAAACCAATTTACCTATAATGCTCCTAACCTAGTGATATCCGCGCACTCACCTTCATCGTCTCTTGTGAGATTCATTTTTGCGGATATGGGCGTTAATGTTAATTAAGATTTTTCTAAGCTATGTATCTTATACATATAGTATACTTAAGTTTATGGGGATACTTTCTTCAGGTAGTATTATATACAGGCTAGGGAAGAAACTTGATTCACTCATCATTGCTCATCTCAAACTTGTCACGCATGATCTTTGAGCGATCATTGTACATTTCTGGACAAGTTGAGTTTGTCATGATAATCTTTGACAAATATTTGAGTCATGATGAAATGTGAATTTCGTTTCTTTGTGATAGTGCCTACTAAGTTAGATTCTAACTACACTATATGTCTAGCATTTCTACCAACAAAGGGTGTTTTAAGAAAGCGTACCTGAGCCTGAGGTGTTGCCCTTAAAACTTGAAAACTAGACTACCTTTGTTTGAAAGCTAGGCACATGAGACATGACTTGACTTTTGCGTCACAAGATTTGTTTGATCACAAATCATTCTCCATTTGTTAGACTTCAAATTTATTTACAACCATGTTTATCTAGCAAAACAGAAGTTCAAACATCTGGTCCCCAATATCTCATGGGTACAAAGTTGTTAGAGTTAAACATCCTACGCATTCGTTGCATTTGTTTAGGATGTGAGAATGGAGGACACATTTCCCATGGTAGGTAACTTTGAGATTGACGGTTACTCCAAGTTACGGGAAAGTCACTTGGATGATTTTGTCTTCTAAAGTTACCTCTCGGTAGAGGAGTTCTAGACCGAGGTTTGGGTGAATTTATTTTTCTAGGTGGAGGAGTCGTTGACCTAGTGTCGGGTTTTACAAATCCAAGTTCAGGAGTTGACGGGGATTTATAAAAGCTTTTGACTTCCTCTATGCTAGCGATAGGTACTTTAGTACCATTTACAACTATGTGACTTGGTTTAGGACTTAAGTTATTTTTCAAGATTGACCCAGTTCTGACTTCAGCACTAGACGGTACCACGGTACCACTAAATTTAGTGGTGCCGTTTGTACCTTTAGTGGTGCCGTCACCTTCAGACTCAGAAACTTCAGGTTTTACAAATTTTACTTGTTTAGTACTACTTGTAGAAGCCTGACTTGGGTCAAATCCTAAACCCGTACGGTCATGTTCATTATATCTAATGTTTTCAAGCATATCATTAAGTGCTTTAGTTCCTTCTTCGAACTTAGTGATTCTAAAAGCATTTTCTTTGAGTTTTTCGTTTTCTACTTGAACACTTATGCATGACCCACATCCTAAGTCTACTTCTTTATTTTTCTCAAGTCTTTTGACTTGATCCTTTAGTTCTAAAATTAGCAATTCAAGTTCTTGCAATTTTAATTTTAGTTTTTGTGTTTCTACCTAAAATCTTAGAGCTAAACTCGCATAGTTTATTGTATTCGTCATGTAACCTAGTGTCATCTATTGATGAATTATCATTACTATAGTAAGAGGAGTCGAAATGTACCTCATTAGAAGCTTGAGCCATTAGGCATGTTTCATCGTTGGGCTTCTTCTCTTCTTCTTCACCTTTATCACTCCAAGAGCCTCCCATGAAAGCTCGTTGGTTGTTGGATTTCGGTGGTTTGGGACATTCTCCTATGAGATGATTAGAATCTCCGCATCTAAAGCATCTCCTATCACTTGTCCCATTCTTTTCAACTCGGTTCTTTTGTGACGTCTTCTTTTCATCACGAGGTTGCCTAACGAACCTACCTCTTCTCCTAAAGAATTTCTTAAAGTCCCTAACCGCTAATGCATATTCTTCATCTTCACTATCGGAACTCGAACATTCCTCATCACTAGACTCCTTCTTGGCCTTTAATGCTAGAGATCTAACTCTCTCACTTTTGCCTCTAACTATATCGGAGTCTTTCTTGATTATCATCTCGTGAACTTTCAAGTTTCCTATTAGTTCATCGAGTGACAATGTCGCCAAGTCCTTTGACTCTTCAATGGCGGTGACCTTTGCTCTCCATTTAGGATGTAGAGCCCTAAGAAACTTCCTAACATAATTCTTGCTAGAGTAACCTTCATCAAGAGCTTTAAGACTAATGATAATAGTATTAAATCTAGCAAAAGCATTATCTATTATCTCATCTTCCGAAATGGAAAATTGTTCATATTGTTGAACAAGAAGATCGATCTTGTTCTCTTTGACTTGATTATTACCTTGGTGAGTGACTAACAAAGTTTTTCAAATATCTTTTTCCTTATTACACATGAAAATTCTTTCAAATTTCTTTTTAGGCAAAGCATTGTAAATCATCATTTTAGCCTCATTATTTTTGGCTAGTTTTCTTTTAAGTTCATCACTTTGTTTATCATAAGAAACTATTTCATCCTTTTTTGTTTCCGGATTCATTTGAATCGGTTTAAAGTCACCCTCGGTAATAACATGCCAAAGATCAATGTCTTTTGATTTCACATACGTTTCGAATCTTGTTTTCCAATAAATAAAAAAATCGGTTTCGAAAAGTGGTGGTCTTTGCATAGATTGCCCTTCTAGATATTTGTCGGAATCCATTGATCGATTCAAGTTTTAAAATACAATATACTTTAAAATCTTGACTGACGTGGCTTCTGATACCAATTGTGGAAAACTAGAAGGGGGGGTTGAATAGTTTTACCGGTTTTTAAGCTCTTTTGAAAACTTCTTAAAAGTCTACTTATTGAAAACCTTGATTCGAATCTTATGTGTAATCAATCAACACCAATATGAACTACACACTAAACTAACTAATAATAAGTAAAGTAAGTAAAGAGAAAAGATGGAAAGATCAAACCGGGACAAAGGATTTATAGTGGTTCGGCTATGAAGCACCTCTTCGCCCTACTCCACTCCCCGAGTACCACACTCGAGAGTTTCAAGCACTATGTCAACAACCTCCCTTAAGGCGGAGAAAACCGTACACGTCGCTTATCCTATTTCCGACACTAAGCTAGATGTCGAGTGCTAATCTTAGCTAGCACCAATCTACCACGATCCACTTGATCAAACACACTAGCCCAATGGCTTCAAGAGATCACCAAGATCTCGACACGATCACAATGATCAACACTCACTTCACTCAACCTATTCTATCTACTCTAGATCCTTTGATCAATCACACAAGCCCAATGGCTTCAAGAGATCTTCACTATCTCTTAAGATCACAATGATCTTCACTCACACTCTCACAAAAGAAAAATAATCTTGATGTATGCTATGATACAATCAAGTATGTAACAAATGTTACAAACAACCTAACAACTATAACTCTTGTATCTTCTTGGATACCTTGAGTTCTTCTCTTGCACTTGAAGAGGTATGATAACACTTTGTATCTTCTTGGATACTTTGTGTTCTTCTCTTACTATTGAAGAGGAATGAAGAGGATCACTTGATGGGATGATAGGATCACTCTTGAACAAAAGAAAAACTAATCTAAATGATCAAAGAAAGAAAGTGTGAAGAGGGTTTTGAACTCAAAAAGTTCTGTGTGAAAAAGGATGCCCAAAAACTGTGAATAGGGCTGCTATTTATAGGCAGAAAAAATCTGGCCGTTACAAAGGGACGGCTCCACTAAATCACCCATGGCTCCACTAAATTTAGTGGAACCGTGGAGCCGTCCCAGACAAAGACGCTCCAATTTTTGTCTTTTCTGGTGAAAACTTATTTGGGGAAGTTTGGAGCTGATTTTGGGGGGGAAAATAGCTGTTATGTAATTTAAACTTATTTTTCCATTAAAACATTTCTTAAATATTCAAAAATAATTTGTCATGTATATTTTTGAAAAAATGTTTTGTCACATTAAAATGTGAAGTCTTAAAACCAAAATTTACTTCTTTGATCATTTGTCAAGTTTGTAAATTTGTTCTAGAGTGGTTTGCGTAGAAACGGGATCTTCCGATTAAAAACTTGTTTACGTTAATTTTAATGTAACGTGATTTCACATTTTGTCATCCTCAAAACGTGAAGTAATCGAAAGATATAAATAAGGTTTTTAGAGCATTATTTGCATCAACAGGGAGTCTATTTCTAATGCTTGAGTTCTTTTTAAAGATCTTATTCGCCAAGCTCCTCATCACGGGATATATCTATGGCTTCGCGTCCAAACTTTCTATGATAATATTTCCCGGGAAGACCAGAAAGGAATCGACTACTCTATAAGAAGAAAAATATCAAATCTAAGCGCAAAAAAGGGATGAAGTCGCATTGAGGAATATGTTCAAGACCAGAATAATACCTAGGATGAACCATCTTCAGTAATGAGTATTTTTGAAATCTCACAAACAATTCAACCTACACGTGAAATTCGTCTAAAGGCTTTACAAGAAAAGTTATCATACCTCACAAGATCGCAAGAATCTCCAAAAAGGGAGAACCCATACCTGATTTTTAACACCTATGGAGGACCGTGTGAAGAAGAAGAATGTGGGAAGGATAGAACACCTGAGCAAGCCTTCCTTTCCAGACATGATATCTTCGACGACCCCTTTCTCCTAAGATACTATCAAGGTATGCCTTTTTTCTTAAGCATGTGAAGTCAAACAATTTCCAAGGGGTAGAACACTAGTCAAACTATCGATGGTAGAATAGTTGTTTAATAATTAAGGTTTATGTTTTTTGTGTTTTAGGAATTCAATCCTGTCTTTGTTCGAAATTTGTTAACAAGTACCGCTTCTTTTAGTTTCTTAAAAATTTGTCTATCTTTTACATGTTATTTATGATATTTGTCTAAATCTTACTTACTTAGGAATGAAACAATTTTCACATGTGATTTAGTACAATAATCACATGTGATTGTGTACCTTAATCATGTGATTTGTTTACTGATTACATGTGATTTGTACATTAATCATATTTGATTGTATCTGAATATAAAGCAAATAACAAACATGATAGGATTTATTATATTCAAAGTAAACAAAAATTCAATGTATTGAAGCAATCCTTTTGTAAATAATCCATAAGTAAACAAGAGTTCCATTTATTCAAAGAACTAACAAAAGCTTCGTGAAAATTCTAAAGAATTCAATATATTTTCAAGTAAAAGTTTTCAAGCATCAACTAGTTTTGCTTTTCGCCTTGCCTTTGGGTTTAGTGGACAATTTGTTTTTTTATGCAAGTTATTCTTCTCTCCACAATGTCCACAAGGCTTCATTAGTTTCTTTTAAAAATGAAGTGGTTTTTTCTCTTGCACTCTTTTTACGTTCTCCTTCTTTCAAATTCCCCTTGTTTCTTGCCTTTTTTGGATTTTTAAATGTTTGCTTTTCAGGTTTTGAAATAGCAAAAATACCTCAATTACATCTTTCATTTTTCATGAAGGAGGATTTGGCACATCAGCCTCCACTTCTTCTTTCATTGATTTCAACTTATCTACAAAAGCACCCATCTTCACTTCATCATTGTTAAATAGATATATACAATCGTCTACCACAAAATGTGCCTCATTTGTAAGTGTTTAAATTGTTTCATTTTTGCCCATGTCTTTTTCTTTTTCTTATCAATATAAGTGGTATTACATCCCTTGTCCAGTGCCTCAAAATATAATGTTTTGGAATGACATCAAAATCATGAATCTTGAAGACATAGAATATGTGTCGGCATAGAAAACCGTATCTAACAAAATGTCTACAAGAACATACCACCTACCCATCTTCTATAGTACGCAGTAACTTTTCAAAACACATGAAATAAATAATCAGATTCTAGAATCACATGTGATTCTATGCAGGACATACGATTTTAGAAGCATATCACATATGATTCAACTAAATCATATGTGATTCTTCTTCATAATCACATGTGATTCTGGTAAAAGAATCTGTCAGCTAATTAGTAGTTTATAGTTGCAAGTCATATACCTTATACTCTACCACTGTTTCGCTTTCCTCCGCTTGTTCTTTCCTAATTTCGCTATAAATGGTTCTATAAGCAGCCGTATTCTTGTCTCTAACCATAACAATCTCACAACCTTCATTTATTCTTAAATCTTGTATTGTACAAGACCATCATGCTTCAATTATTTCCTTTTAAACAAGCAAAAATATTTTCCTAGTATACACTCCTACTGCATGGCGTTCAATTTTTAACTTTGTTTCACACTTTGGTGCCGCGTCTAATGTTTTAAAGTCTAATGCTTCTTGCCTATAACGTTGCCTTTCCATTGTTGCTCCATAGGACATCATGAAATTAACTAGTGTTGATCCTGGGCTTGTGAAATTTTAAAGAGCAAGTTTTCACTCTCAGACCTTGAGGTGGTTCTCATCAATCTAAATAATAGAGAGTCTATAAAATAAGCTGGAATCCAAATTTCCCGAAGTTCTTTCATTATCCATTTGTGGTTTTGTAAACCAATGATGCAAGATTTGCAAGACCTCGAAACGAAGTTTTACAATCCTCTAGGCAGTGTACCTAATCGCTATAGTGTAGTATAGGTAAATCTGGTGGATTGATCGTTCTCTAGGGGAATAGTGTCGTTAGGTCAAGATGTATGACGAGATAGGTATAAAGGTGAGGGGTGATTCTTTTTGTATTTTTTATATTTTTATAAAAGCAGTAAAAATCTCGGTTTTGAAAGAGTAGGCGGAATTAGTTGCTAGTCAACTAACCCAAAACTAATAATTACTGAATTAAATAAATAAAAATAAATGAGAAAAGTGCAAGTGGTGACTTCTTATAATAGGGAAAACCGTGTTTACTTAGATTTAATTTTACTCCCTAGTTATCTCCTACTGATCTATCGAATTGTCACGTCCTTGTTTTAGTTGAAGCATTGTATTCCTTAATATCTGTCGTGGGGAGGTGCTGAAGTCCCCAACTCTATGAATCTTAGTCTCCCCTAAAAGCCTTAAAGTCTATTAAGTTTTCTAGGATCTACAAGCCGCAATTCACGCAATAAATACAACGAGAAAAACCAATAGTGCACTCTATGGTTGCGTTTTCTAAGATGTTCAAGCTAGTTACATGTAAGAGATCAACCAGTTTTCTTAGGCTAACGCGAGGCAATCGACTAAACAAGAGACAACAAATCAATAATCAACAACTAAGTTTCATTAGATATAACCAAGCACAAATAAACTTAAGCTAGCATGTTAAAGCAAAGAAAAGATAAACAATTAATCAAACAATACATAGACATATCGAATGATTAAAGGGATACTTATCTTTATTGAAACATGAAGTTTAAGGGCTTTGAAAGCCTTACAAAAGCTGTAAAATTCGTCCCAAACCCTACTTTAAGATATTCCCCAAAGATGTCTTTCTAATAATGAAAACCTGCGAAAATATATATAGGATTACAATTGTGACAGCGTCACTTGCAAAGTGCGATGCCGTCAGCTCTCTGTGATTTAGGGTTTCATCTTGTGCAATTCGTTGTTATGACAGCGTCAGGAATGACTTGAGGCCGTCACTTGTTAAATCGTCTGGGCCATCTCTTGTTAGCTTAAAACGTGACTCCCATCTTCAATTAACATCTGACGGCGTCAGGTTATAGTGTATTCAGATTCTTCTGGGGCGTCACTTGGTAGCTTTCCACTAGAAATCCAACCTGATTAACAAATGACGGCGTCGCGTTGTAGCTTGTGATGCCGTCAGACTCCCATGTCTGACAGAATTTTGCGACTTCATTGTTTTCTTCACTTTTTCGTCCAAATATGTCCAAAAATTGTCAATTTCCAAAATTCTCGTCCCAAGTACCTAAAATACAAAAAGAAACAATTTGAGAAAATATTTGATCATATTTATATGATTTTGGGGTTAAATGATCCCTTAAAAAGGTACCAAATAAATCCTTATCAACTAAACTCCTCAATCAACTTAGCCCATTTATCATCAAATTTCAACGGTTCCATGAACATATTCCAAATGATCTTGTTTAAACACTTCTTGAAATCAGTTTCAGTGTATATTGCTTTATAAATCTATTTTGATAAAAAGAGTTAGTGTCTTATTTTCAGTATAAATCACATGAGCTAAACAGTGAATTATATGTGATAAAAAAATGAATCACATGAGATTCTTAAAATGAACACATGTGATTCATGTAAAAATAGTTTTTAAGTCAGTAAAGTTACCTTTGACGGAATCTTTTGGGTAATATGCCACATGCAAAGTCTGTGTTTCAATTTAGAGAAAACGGCTTCAATAGCTCTCTTCATTGCTCCATCTTGATCTGTTACCACCATGGTTTGTTCTTTCTTGAAAGTAGTCATAAATAAGTTTAGTAGCGATGTGAATGATTCTGTATCTTCTCTTAAAATCATTCCGAATCAACGATGATACACTTTCTGTGATTATCGATGCTAGTGAATGGTACAAACACCATGTTGTACCTAAGAACATTTTTTTGTTTAGTATAAGTTTATTAGTAGATATACATAAACATTCTATGATGCGTAAGTAAATCACATGTGATTCCCTGTATGACTCACATGTGATTATTAACATAAATTACATGGGATACACCTAAATCACATGTGATTTTGTGTTAAAAGGGAAAACATATAAAAAAACACTTACTTGTTTCTCCTGAAGGTTGCATCAAAAGATACCATGTCTCCAAACTCTTTGTAGTTGCATTTGGCAACTTCATCAGCCCAAAACATTGCCACTAACTCGCTGTCTTATACCTTATATTGAAATGTAAAGTTCTGCACATACATCTTTCTATTTTTCATTTTGTTTATAAGCATTTTGCGTCACTTTCACTTATGAAGGCATTTATATCCCTTTGATGATTCTTAAAATCATCAGATGTCCCATGAACATACATATTCATACCCACATTTCATACTACTGTACAAGTTGTGAGCTCATGTTGCACCAATTTTTTATGTCACCGCTTTAACAACAAATTTTTTTTTCCTGTTGAGTCATCCTTCTTTGTTTCTTCGTAAAATCTTTGTACTATTTCGGTATGAGCATATGGTTGTGTTTATCAATGAACTTAATTAATTTATATTTTCTAAAAATGATATCTAATTCTAACGTTATACGACCTTTACAACCTGTTACATGCAGAGTTGTATTTCTTTTTTGTTTCTCACTGTTTTGAGGATCCAGAGTTTCGATATTAATACCTTGAGGAACACGTTATTTGTTACACATGATGTATTTGTGTTGTACCATTCCATATTTTCTTAATCTTTGTCCTCCTTTTTTTTTTTTTTTTTTTAATTTGAAAGCCTACCGATTCAGCATAAGTACTATACATCTCTATAGCTTCCTCTATAGTATTATAGAATGTTCGTTCTACTGGTATACAGATTTCTTCTATATGCGGCTCCCAATATATCGATAAGTATGTTCAAATAAAATTGGTCTTGATGATCTTATAGAATCTGTATTTCAAAAACAAAATCACATGTTATTTAAGATAACCAAACAACTGAATCACATGTGATTTACATTTACTCATAACAATACACTACAGCACTAGAATCACATGTGATTTACCCCATTTCTTGATACAAAACATTCAAAAGTAATAAAAAAATTCAATATAACATGAAACCAAATCACAAATAAAATTACATGTAAATCACCATGGTTCAGTTTTATAACAGCAAAAAGCACATTTGATTTACTCCATTGCAGATAAAAAATACATCAAAGTGTATATCACAGTGTAAAAACACAACAAAATATAAAATCACAAGATTTTACCTGCTATTTCTGCTAAATCTTCTACAACTTTTGCTTCATCATCTTTTGTATATCACAGTGTAGATCACAAGTGATTTAAAATTTCTCATAAAATAAATAAAACAAAATATAGAATCATAAGTGATTTACCAGCTGTTTCTGCTACATCTTGTACAATTTCTTGTTCAAGCACATCTTCTAATTCACTAACGTGCTTTTGTAGATCTATTTGTTTTTGCACATGTAACCTCTTTTTCTATCAATATTTGTTCGATTAACTGATTTTTAGCCATTTCTAAAGAATCTCAGTTCTACTATGGTAAATCGAAAGCATTGATGGAGGATAATAGGGGCAAGAAGGGGTGCTGGCCCCCCCTAGAATTTTGGTCACAATTAGCGATTTTCATGGAAATAGGGAATTAAGTAGTATTTTTGTGTTATGGCTTCCTAAAATTGTGGTTACAATGCGGGTAGACAATTTTTAAAACCAAAGATAACTTGTAAAGACATTGTGTGTTGACTTCTTCCAAGTATTTATTTCTTTTTCTAAGTATTTATTTCTTTTTTCTAGTAGAAGTTAGTTTATTTCATAATAACTTTTGCGTATTAAGCTTTTATGGATTTAAGAAAATGGTTATCAATTGGTAGCTCTAGCTAATCGGTTATGAATTTATGATAGTTTACTACGAAGTAGTTTAAATGTTTTATTTCTTATATTTGTTATCTTCCTGATACATAAGATACGTGAAAAAAACATTTCCTTACCCATTCAAAACTTCCCACATAAGCATACCATAAGGACAATCTTTAATGTTAGAATGTTACATTTTTTTTTGAAATTTTTTGCCCCCCCCCAATCAAGATGGTCAAGCTCCGCCACTGATCGAAAGTTTTTTCGGTGCTTTGTGTGTGTGTGTGTGTGTGTGTGTGTGTGTTTTTATGTGTATTTTTACTGTTAAACATAAGTATTATCGTGATTTTACTATTAAACGGAAGTTTTACGGTTAATCAAAGTTTTTCCAGTGATTTTAGAAGGTTATCTGATTAACCAGAATTTTTGTAGAAGACGACATGGATGAGAGAGAGAATAGATGTTTGTTACGGCATGTTAAATGAGAGGGTGGAATAAGGTATTTTATGTTTTTGTATTTTTGACATTTTTGCCCCAGCTGTTTTGATTAAATTTTTATCAACGCTGTTGTATGAAGTTCAAATGGATGGCCAGGATGGGCGGGTTTGTTCTTTTGAGATTGTGTGTGTAGCAGATCTCAACTCTTACCCGACTTATGATATTACCCATTTAATATGCATGTCGTGTTTTGTTTAGAACATATAATCTTGGATGTTTTTCTGCCAGTTTGGAATTGAAGGATCCAACCAACAATCTTCCCAAAAATATGCTAGCATCGCGCCCGTATATCATGAGAAAAAGATGAAAGAAACGGTATACCAAGATAATGAATTTCCCTACGTCAGACCATATCTCGTTAAGATTTGAAACATAATTATGATTGTTTCTACCAGCAAAAACGCCATGAATATATGTATTACCAGATGACCAAAGTTTTAGAAGTAATAAGCTACACCTGAGGAGCTCAAACATATAGGTACATAAGTCATTCAAGGATAGTTGAAGCCATTTATGTTCCCGCCCAATTCTAGGAGGACTAAAGCTGTCATTATCTAAAGAGTGCAAGGACTCAAGATGAAGATATCCAAGGGCTGTTATGCAACTTTATTCTAGCTGCTATATAATGTGTTAATTCAGAGTTAAATCTCATTATTGTGTATGTGAGAATAGCTATTATTCTCTCAAGTTTTCCAATGTTAGGTTTAGATCAAGTTTTATTGTAGCTTTTCAGTTTCTTTGTTTTTCATCATTTGTAAAGAATCTTTCAGCCAAGATTAGGCTTAATAATAAAATAAGTGAACCAAAGGGAGGTTGGTTGGGTTCAAGATCAAATCTATTTGTTAACTAGGCTTTGGTTTAAGAGTTTTTACATGGTATCAGAGCCAGGTTGCTCTATACCAAAGTCCTAAAACGTTTTATCAAGTTTTTTATAAAATTAGGATTTCTGGAAAATTTGGGGGTTTCGATCTATTCCTATAGATCTTGGTGTTCTGAGGGTAGATTTGTTAGTATTGTTGATAGATCTTTCAAATCTAAAGTTTAAATGGATTTTTCAAAATTTAAGGTTTCACTGATTTTTGGGGGTTTCTTGATCCTGGTGGTTATTTCTTCAATTAGATCCTAACTAAGTGTTCTTGGGTTCTAATTATGTGTCGGAGTTGATCAATTTGTTGATTGATCATTTTGTTGAAAATTAGGGTTTACTGTATCAAACCCTAATTCAGGTTGTCTGATTGTTTTAATTGGTTGAATCCAACTATATTGATTCAAATTTCAAGAATATTGAAATTAAAATAAAAAACCCTAAAAATTATTTTTAGGGTTTCTTGTGCTAAATTATTGGTTTTGAGTTTTTTTGTTTCTGACCTTGTTTTTTCCTTATTATTTCAGGTTGTTTTTCCCCTGTGTTATTGGTGTTGGTGGGATGTTCTTGATCCTTTGGGCTTTCTTGAGGTGTTTTCTTGGAAGCTTACATTTTCTGTAACACCACTATCTCCCTCTTTAGGTTTTTTCATAGGTTTTATAGAATTGCATGAGATGAAGTGTAGGTTAAGGGATTTATTGTTGATTGGAGTTGATTTTGTTGGGTTTTATATGTGGTTGTGGAGTTATAAGATGAATCTGTGCTTGTTTTATTTCATCTGGTTTGTTTGTTTTAGTTTTATCTGTTCTTGTTTTGTTTGTTCTATTTCTGTGTGGCTTTGTGTTGGTCATTTTAATCTGAAAAAATGGTTGATGATGATAAAGATAAATATAAGGACAAGAGACATGAAGTTGGTAGTAGTGAGTTAAAACTTGACATTTATGACCCTTTGTATCTACATCCTCAAGACACTGGTGCTCAGTTGATTACCTTCAAACTTGAAGGTACTGAGAACTATAAGGTCTGGTCAGCTGCTGGGCAGTTGGCTTTGCATACTAGAAACAAGCTAGGGTTTATAAATGGCAAATGTGAAAGAGATCCTACTGATGTTTTATATCAGGCTCAATGGGATAGGTGTAATTCAGTAGTTTTGTCTTGGATTTTGGAGTGTATATCTCAGGATCTTTAGAAGGGATAAGTTTTCTCTAAAAATGCTAAAACTGTTTAGGATGAATTAAAAGAAACTTATGATAAACAAGATGGATTGGTTATTTTTAATTTACACCATAAAATACATATATTAACTCAATCTGTTATGTCATTATCTGAGTATTATCATGAGTTAAACTCTCTATGGAGGTAGTTTGACTCTTTGGTTAATCTGCCTGCATGTTCTTGTGCTAATGCCTCTGAAATTAAGAAGCATTCTGACCTTCTTAGGTTAATGCAATTTCTTATGGGGCTTGATGATGGTTTTGGGTCTGTTAGGAGTCTGATTCTTACTTCAGATCCTTTGCCTGATGTTAAATCTGCTTTTGCTACATTGTCTAGAGATGAGTCTCACAGAAACAGTCATATGTCTTCTAAAAATGTTAAGTCTGGGCCTGCTGCCTTTGCAGCTAAGTCCAACAACAATAATAACAACTGGAACTCTAATAGAAACAACAATAATAATAACTGGAACTCTAATAGAAACAACAATAATAATAATGGAAGGGTGTCAAACTTGGTTTGCAAACACTGCAATAGGTCTGGTCATACTATTGACAGGTGTTTTGAGTTGGTTGGTTATCCACCTGGTTTTAAAAAGGGAAATGTGAATCAAAATCAAGCTAATAATGTTTCCAGTGTTGATAATAATAAGGGTGATAACAGTAAGAGTACCACTCATACTCTTACTAGTGATCAATATCAAAGACTGATGGCTTTACTTAGTGGTACAGGTGATACTAGCAAGGTTCATGCTAGTGTTGCAGGTACTTTTGTGACCTCTAATTGTGTTATAAGTTTTTTTTCAGTTGTAGATTATTTAACTTCAACTCTAATATAAGTACATATAGTACTTATATTGGTTGGATTATTGATTTAGGAGCTAGTCAACACATTACTTTTTGTGCTAAACATCTTTTTGATTTAATGGATGTCACACATCTCAATCTTACTATGGCACATCCCAATGGGACTGTTGCACAGGTTAAGCAAATTGGTTGTTATAAATTGGGAAATGATTTGATAATAAAAGATGTGTTGGTAGTTCCTGATTATTATGTCAGTCTTTTATCTGGTCATAAACTTTCTAAAGACAACAATGTTGTTGTCAGTTTTAATGATAGGACTTGTAAAATTCAAGATTTAACTCAAAAATTCCTGAAGGGGACTGGTAGTGAGAGAGGAGGCCTTTATTTTTTTGATGAAAAGCAAAAGTGAAATTTTTGATCATATTGTTAGGTTTTATCAGTTGATTAAGAATCAGTTTGAAAAAAGTATCAAAGTTTTTAGAAGTGATAATGGAACAGATTCTGTAAATAAAAAACTTGA
Organism: Artemisia tridentata subsp. tridentata; assembly: GCA_021014915.2. Classification (NCBI taxonomy): domain Eukaryota; kingdom Viridiplantae; phylum Streptophyta; class Magnoliopsida; order Asterales; family Asteraceae; genus Artemisia; species Artemisia tridentata. The sequence goes on from CP139508.1 coordinate 336,737,199, forward strand.
AATTTTTTTCTTAAATAATGGTATTCTTCATCAAACCACTTGTACTTACACACCCCAACAGAATGGTGTAGCAGAAAGAAAGCATGGGCATCTTTTAAATATAGCTAGAGCCCTCATGTTTCAGGGGCGCTTGCCTTTAAACATTTGGACTGAGTCAATTCTGACTGCAACTTATTTAATCAACAGGTTGCCAACTGCTGTGTTATCTGGAAAAATTCCGTATGAAATGATTTATAAAATTGAACCTAGTCTCCTACATTTAAGGTGCTTTGGCTACTTATGTTTTTCAACTGTGTTAAATGAGTCTGATAAATTTGGTGCTAGATCTGATAAGTGTGTTCTTATTGGATATGCTTTTGATATAAAATGATATAAGTTGTTTAATCTTGATCAAAAGAAATTTTTGTTTTCTAGAAATGTAAAGTTTTATGAAACTGTGTTTTCGTTTAAAAACAATTCTTTTGCTAAAGAATTTGTGTTTTGAAGAAAATGGTGTGAATGATTTAAACTTTTTTGATCAGGAAAATGAAAGCAGTCATAACAGCCTTAGGTCTGATGAGCCCAATGATGATAAGGGAGGTAGTGTAGATAGCAACATTAAATCTGCACCTAATATTAGTAGTTCTAAGCCTAATGTCAGCACTGTAGAAGAAGCTGCCAGTGACAGTAGTGATGTACCGACTGATACAGCAGATATTGCTGATACAACTGATACTAATGTTACTGGTAGTATTTATGGTAGGAAGGACACAAGGCAAACTGAGTATGCAACTGAAACTATTGTTTCTGAGGGTATACAAAGTGCTACTTTAGATGATGATGATTATACATCTGAGGGTGAAGACGTGGACATGTTTGGTCATTTGTTTGAGTCTCCTGATAAATTTGAGTCACCAGAACCAGCAGTTGGTCAGACTGTTAGGAGAACTAGTAGAATGACAGCCTTACCATCTAAGTATAGAGATTATGTACTTAATAAAAATCTTAAGTATGGTATTGATAAAGTGGTTAATTACTCCAACTTAAGTTTGGATAATTTTGTGTTCACTACTAATTTGAATAAGATTCATGAACCAACAACCTATGAAGAAGCTAGTAAAGATAGAAGATGGGTTGATGCCATGAATCAAGAAATTGAGGCTTTAAATAGAAATGGAACATGGCTAATAACTGAATTACCTGATGGCAGGAAAGCTATTGGGTATAAATGGATTTTTAAAGTTAAATACAAAGCTAATGGTGAGGTAGAAAGATTTAAGGCTAGGTTGGTAGCCAAAGGTTTTAATCAAAGAGAAGGTCTTGATTATGAAGAGACTTTTTCACCAGTTGTGAAAATTGTGACTATAAGATGTATTCTTAGTATTGCTGTGAATAATCAGTGGCCATTATTCCAGCTTGATATTAGCAATGCTTTCTTATATGGAGAACTAGAGGAAGATTTCTATATGACTATTCCAGAAGGTTTTTCAGATAAGAATGATAAAAGAGTTCGTAAACTGGTTAAGTACTTGTATGGGTTAAAACAAGCACCAAGAAAGAGGAATGAGAAATTAACTTCTGTGTTAATTGAAAATGTAGAGACCAATATCACGTTTAGGAGATTGGGGAAACATGAAATAATGGTTAAACATGGTAGAACTAGTTTATTGATTGGGGGAGGTGTGTATGTTTTCTAGAGAGAGAGAGTAAAGAAAACATACACACCTCCAAGTAACATGTGAATCCCACCTTCCTAGTTGTGACTAGGAAGGTATTTATTACCACAATACAAGTCTAACTTAGCCCTAATGTCTAAACTAGCCCTTGTACTTAAATGCTATTGCAATTCCCGACAATGACAAAACTTTATGGCTAACAATCTGTCCCCAAAGTGATGTCATACGGGAATTCTTACGACATTCCCTACAAGTAAAATTCAATACAAAACATGAGAATGATCTTCAAACTTCATTACTTCGTTCAGCTTGCAGATCTTCTCAACTGCCATTTCTTTACTTGCAGACGAACCATGTGAGCAAATCTAATTAGGGTTTAATTATGACCATTTCACTCTCCCCTAATTAGTGCTCTCCCCCAAACTGACAACCCTTTTGATGATTGCCATTCTTTAAATTTCCCCCTAATTAGTGCTCTCCCCCAAACTGACAACCCTTCTGATGATTGCCATTCTTCAAATTTGTCCTTTCGGGGGATTACATTATCAACATCTTCATCTCACCAAATGCATCCCAGTTTTCTTTCATATGAGAAAGCAGTCCGTAACGTACACATGAAATGATAAAACCAAAGTAACAAGTTTTACCTATTTCTCTCCCATGCTGGTTACGATTTATCGGAATCAGCATACTTATGTGCACGTGAAGTATTAACTGGAAGCACTTCATATAGTCCGTGAGAAGATGTAGATAAGCCCAATCTACTAATAATACCATCTATAATGTCTAACTCTTTATCAACCTCCTGTATAAAAAACAACGGTTGTTTGTAGTGACTACTGATAGAGAAAACCCACTATGACGAACTTGAGACTGAAGTAAAATAACCCAGACTTGTGACTTAAACTTGCACGATAGTGTGACTAAGAACCTATACTGAGCACTACAACGTAACTACTTATAGCATAGGTCGTTTCATATACCCATCCATCCTTCCTTAACTGTATATGAACTTCTCTAGAATTATCCACATCTTTGTGTGACACTGAGTACTACAACGTATCTCCTTTAAGTGATAGTTAACTAGGTCTTCGTCCATCCACCCCTTGACCTATGAAAACTAGATAACCCAAGACTTAATCACTACTCCCATGAGTGCCCAAACAAGGATCTCGAGGAATCATGCATCCAACCAACCCCGATATCTTCAAGATACTAAGTACACGTACCCGTGATATTCCACTTCAACTTCAAATAAGTAATAATGAATCATCCTTGTAGTCACAGCTGATAATTTAGCCATTGTCATTTGATTGTGAATCTTGATCATGATCTTTTTGGCTATACGTGGTGATGTTGAAGGTGTAAGCCAGTAATATCATTTGTGATGTTGGTGTGAAATATGCCATAAAATGCAATTCTAATGATGCAGGAAAAATTTGAGTTTAAAAAAATTTTACGCCAAATTTCGCCGAAAAAATTCGAATTTTGGACTAAAAAATTTGAATTTTGGGCCAAAATTTTCACTATTGTACCAGAATTTGAATTTCACGTAAAAATTGTCCGTTAAGTCACTCCTCCAAATTAAAAATTGTCCGTTAGTACAATTGCGAAAGGAAGGACCAATTGCGAAAGGAAGGTCCAATTGCGAAAGGAGCTTGCTTTGCGATAGTCTGAACCAATTGCGAAAGAAGGTGAATTTTGAAAATTGCACCAATTGCGAAAGTCTAGCCCAATTGCGAAAGAGATTCCGATAAGTGTCAATTGCGAAAATCTGAGGCAATTTCAATAGAGTGCAATTTCGAAAATCTGTTCAATTGCGAGAGTCTATGGCAATTTCGAAAGTGTATCCAATTGCGAGAATCTTGCCCAATTTCGAAAGATGTCAGTTTACCAACTCTACCAACTCTTGACTTTTTCACACTTCTCTAATAATTCACCCACTGACTGAGGAGATCTACCAACTCTTACCAACTTTGACTAAATATTCTTATACAAGAATATCTATCAATAAACAAAGATGAAGATCTAAATAACCCAATCTCACTCAATCTGTTATAGTTTTCACGATCTAATAATGTTGAACACAAAAAGTTCAAACTGAAAACCAAGAGATACTAAAGAACTATCAAGGCATCCCTTTCCAACTCGTAAAATCTATAACAAACACAACTTATAACCATAAAATTTGTGAACGATTCCCAGAAAAATCGCAACAGTTCACGTTTTTTTTTTTAATTTATTTTTAATTTTTTATTTTTTTTATGAGACAAAGAAAATGCAACTGATGAGACCTTAAGAACACAAATCGAACACAAAGAAGCTCACTATTTCGATGAAAAACTACCAAAAACTCGGATGATGAACAGTAACCGAGATAAACACACCATAAATCACATTTTTTACCTCAAAAACACCATGATTCGCCCCCGGTTATCTCTGATACCAATTGTAGAGACCAAGATCACGTTTAGGAGGTTGGGGAAACACGATATAAAGATTAAACATGGTAGAACTAGTTTATTGATTGGGGGAGGTGTGTATGTTTTCTAGAGAGAGAGAGTAAAGAAAACATACACACCTCCAAGTAACATGTGAATCCCACCTTCCTAGTTGTGACTAGGAAGGTATTTATTACCACAATACAAATCTAACTTAGCCCTAATGTCTAAACTAGCCCTTGTACTTAAATGCTATTGTAATTCCCGACAATGACAAAACTTTATGGCTAACAGAAAATGGCTTTGTTCAAAGTCCTAATGATTTCTCATTGTTTATTAAAAATGATAAAGATATTGTTCTTGTTTTACTCATATATGTGGATGATATAATTGTAACTGGAAATAATTTGAATGAAATTAATAATTTCAAACAGTTTTTGTGTACAAAATCCTTAATAAAAGATTTGGGAAAGTTAAAGTTTTTCTTGGGCATTGAAGTTTTGGATACTTCTAATGGTATATGTTTAACTCAAAGAAAGTATTGTACTGAGCTTTTGTCTGAGTTTGGTATGTTAGGCTGTAAGCCTTGCAGTACTCCCATTGAGGTTAATCCTGAGAACAAGAAAGTTGTGTCTAAGTTTGGTGATGATGAACCTTTGACTGGTATTACTAATTACCAGAAATTGGTTGGAAAGTTGATATATTTGACCATGACTAGGCCAGATATTTCATATGTTGTTCATTGCCTTAGTCAGGTTATGCATAATCCTATGAAGTCTCATATGAGACTTGCTTTTAGGGTGCTAAGATATCTTAAAAAAGAACCTGGTTTAGGCATAACCTTCAACAGATGTACAATAATAATTTCAGAGTCTTTGTTGACTCAGATTGGGCCAAATGCAAAGTTGCTAGAAGATCCATTACTGGGTATTCTGTGTTTATGGGTAACAATTTTGTTTCTTGGAAAAGTAAGAAATAGTAAGTTGTGTCCAGGTCCTTTACTGAGGCTGAATACAGGGCAATGTGTATTGTGTGTTGTGAGGTGATGTGGATTCTGAAGATTCTTAATGATCTTCAGGTAAATGTTAGTTTACCTGTGGAGATGAGTTGTGATAACAACTCTGCTATTTAGATTTCTGCAAATCCTGTGTTACATGAGAGAAGCAAGCATTTTGAGATTGACTTGTTTTTCTTGAGGGAAAAAATTGCAGCTGGGCGTATTAAGCCTATAAAAGTGAAGTCTGAGGATAATATTGCAGACTTGTTCACTAAAGGGCTTTCTATTACTGACCATAACAAGTTTTTTGTAGCTCTTGGTTTGCTTAATGTGTTTCAGGTTTAGCTTATGGGGGAGTGTTAGAAGTAATAAGCTACACCTGAGGAGCTCAAACATATGGGTCCAGAAGTCCTTCAAGGATAGTTGAAGCCATTTATGTTCCCGCCCAATTCTAGGAGGACTAAAGCTATCATTATCTAAAGAGTGCACGGACTCAAGATGAAGATATCCAAGGGCTGTTATGCAACTTTATTCTAGCTGCTATATAATGTGTTAATTCAGAGTTGTATCGCATTATTGTGTGTGTGAGAATAGCTATTATTCTTTCAAGTTTTCCGGTGTTAGGCTTAGATCAAGTTTTATTGTAGTTTTTCAGTTTCTTTGTTTTTCATCATTTGTAAAAAATATTTCAGCCAAGATTAGGCTTAATAATAAAATAAGTGAACCAAGGGGAGGTTGGTTGGCTTCAAGATCAAATATGTTTGTTAATTAGACTTTGGTTTAAGAGTTTTTACACAAAGAGAGTCTTCCTTCTTCGAATTCTCCCCCACAACTAGAATAATAGTAGATTACTAATCAAGACCACTCTTCTTTCCCCACCAACACTGCCCATCATACCTAGTTTCAACGCGGATATTACCCTGGTAATATTTGATTTATTATTGTATGATTCGATTTAGGTTGTTATATGTATGAAGGGTTGTTTAATCATTTTTAAAAATAAAATCCAGGTGGCTGTTTTGACATGGGGCTGTGTGGTAGATTTAATGGCACCCTTAACACCAAAGTTTAGTACATCTCTTCTAGTTTACTTATGATCCAAAAGAACTATGGGTTTCGGCTGACTCATTAGAGGCCCAACGATCATGATATGAATACTTTCATCATATAGGCACAGAAAAATAATTGGAAAGATGTTTACACGAAAGAAACTACACTTGAACAAGCTTAAAATTTAAAACAAAACATAAAAACTTAAAATTATAAAGTTTACACATATAACAAACAGAAACCATGCAACATGCTCTAAACATGTTTCAAACATACTACGAATTAACCACCCTGCAATTCTTCCTGATCTCACCATTACGTCCAGTAAGTGGACTAATATCACCCATCTTGATCATGGCAGCCGCGAAATCCTCATAGAACCTTTCAGGGTTTCGGCTATATTGCTCCACAAAGAAATCAGTAGCACCACCACTATGCAACTGCTGGTCTGACCTGAGCAAACCCTTTTCATTAATCAAGTTCCTGAAATAACTATTATCGAAATAGGCTGGGCTTTTAACGTCGAGTGGTGCAAGATTGTTGTCACCTAAGCCAGTTGGCAGTGGGCAGTTTGATTGACGTGACCTAGCGAATGAAGTGTCAATGTTGCTGTCGTTGTGAACACGTGCTCTAAAAGTTGTGCATCTTGCTTGTCCGATTGTATGTGCACCCGAGAGAGCTACTAGGTCCTTGACCGAAAGACCCTGTGCTTGGAATCGATTGATGAGGTTGCTTAGGGTGGATGATGGTGAGGGGATGACTCCGCTGTTGGCTGCAGATAGGCTTGCAGTTCTTGAGTCTCGTCTGCCTAGTTTGATCCTCCATGCAGGGCCGCCTAACTTTAGAGAAAAAAACTAAACCAGTCAAACTAAAGCAATTTTATTAGTTTTGATCTTGTTGTTAGTAGCATGCAGCAAGAAGTCACATGTTAAAGCTTACTAATAACTTATTATTTATTGCATCATGTATCTCGGTTTCATTTATAAAACTAGGCCAAAAACTTATCAGGTGATCAATGTTTTCTTGGAAACACATGAAACATCTTTAAATGATACTAGTAATATATAGACAACTTATCCAACATATTGAAAAGCATTTTCTAAAGAGACTCGCTTGAACCACAACGCGCGCTACTCAAAGGCTATGGTTAACAAAAGTCTATCAATTTTTTGAGCGCCAAACTCGTTTGTCCGACATATGCTGATAATTTGGAAGGTTTGTAAATAGTTACGATCATGCCAACTAAAGAAGCACACCAAATGGTACACACCACGACTGGGATATGTTACTTGTACAGCAAGTTAAATTAAAATTGACCACCTATCCTTATATATATGTTAAGAATATTCCTTTGGCCAAGTCAACTTTGCCATGCTAAATAAGTCACAAAAGGGGTGATCACATGATTTTTCATTCTACCATGCAAAAAAAAAAAAAAAAAAAAAAAAAAAAGCTTACTAATGTAGTTTCACTTACAGCAACAACGGATTCAAGAGCAGTAATTGCTAATACATCAGCACATGATACAACACCAGGACAAGCTTCTTCAACTTTCGACTTCACAGCATCGATCACGTTAAAGCCCCTAGCTGAATTAGCATTAGGCCCTGCTGTTTTCTCCCCAATGAATGAAGGTGCGTCGTCTAGTAGAACAGACCCGTCACACCCCTGCACAAAATTAAAATAGAAAACGACAAACACGTCTAATTAGCCTTGGCCCTCATGGTCAACTAAGTCACTCTAACTACAAATTGTATCAAATTCTAAACAAAGTACATACATTCACAAAACAGTCATGGAAATGGAGTCTAAGGAGGGAAGCTCCCATGCGCTTCTCCCTTGACACAGCAGATCGAACCACTGAGCCAACCACCTCAAAAACCCTGGGGCAACTTCTCGAGTAGAAGTCGTGTGTGAGCTCATGACTTGAAGAAGTAATGCTCATCAAGCATAAGACTGAAGCAACCAGTGCAAAGGAAATGATCTTGGAAGAAGCCATTTTTGTCACCTGAAAGTAGTGAGCAGTGAATACGTTGGAAGAACAAATTAAGGGTTACTATATATAGGTTCAAGGTATGCGTTTGGCCAGAGCAGGTAACCTAATAATCTGGACTAAATTGCATGGCCAGAAATTAGTTTAATAGCCTTTCTTTGAAAAAATCTTTTACGTGATAGGATACCATATGTGAATTTGTCAAAAGTAAGGCCCTTTCAGGCTTTCATGAAATTATATCAAACTAAATGGATAAATGTAAACGGCCAACGGGGCAAGGGATATTAATATATCATGCATGACCATGCATTACGTTAATTTTTTAATTTTTTAATTTTTTAATTTTTTTAACACATGCATAAATTTGTTAGATCGAGACCAGAGTTATGCGTTTTTATAATTTCATGTGTATATTAAAAGAGGCTTAGCAAGAAGGTATGTCAACAGACAAAAGTTTACAAAGTTGGAGAAAAAGCATAATGGTTATCACGTTAAACCATTTTGTCTGATTTAACGAATAACTTGGGTAAAGATTCAGTGAGAAGAAAAGTTAAAATGGGAATGATGATAAATAACTATAAACACACATTTGAGATGCATTGACTTGATTTAGAAGCATATCTATTCATTTAGATGCATCCCAATTAGTTTCGAAAGTGATTTTGAAGTAAAAACGATGCAAAATAGTACTAACATCAAATTTGACCCACAGAGGACGAAAAATACATAGAATTCGTCTAAGTTGATGAAATGCATATAATATATGTATATGCATCTAATTTTTTGTTAGAAAATATATTATAGTGCATCTAAAAGATTAGATATGCATCTAATTTAAGTCGATGCATCTCTAATGTGTGATTATTGTTATTTCTCATCCTTCTCATTTTAAGAATTCTTCTCATTTGATCCTAAAGGATCCAGTAAGAAGAAAAACTAACATGAGAATGATAAAAAGGAATTCTAGCCACACATTTTAAATAAAATAGAGAATTTTAAGAGGAAATGCAACTATTTTTGTAAGTGCATCTGAAATATGTCGTTGTGGTTTTTTTTTACCCTTCTTATTTTAATTTTACTTCTTATTAGTATGAATCCAAGTAAATTATAGAATCTTGATATCATGCCGTTGAGAATTATTAGCTTTAAAGTTTTGTCATATGTGTGAATTGCAATAGCATTCAAAGTACAAGGACTAGTTTAGTCATTTTGCTAAGTTAGAACTTGTAGCTTGTAATAAATACCCTCCTATGTCAATACTAGGAGGGTTGAGGATTCATTTGTAACACACGAGGTGTGTGTGTTTTCTAGACTCTCTCTCTAGAAAACATACACACCTCGGCAATCAATAAACCGAATATTCAATGTTTAATCTTTAGTTCGAGTTTATGGTGTTTCCTCCACCTCCCAACGTGATTCTTGGTCATAACAATTGGTATCAGAGCGAACCTGGGAGATTCTAGGCATAACGTGGAGTTTATGAGGTAACAAATGTGATTTTTGGTGTGTATTATCTTGTTTGTGTTCGGATTTTGTTTCACAGCAACAAAAAGGTTGCGTTTTTGTCATAAAAACGTGAGTTTTTTGTTTATCTTGAAATCGTACACATGTTGAAGATCAAAGGTTGTGTTTGTTTTTGAGGTTATTCGACTTGGTTCTGTCATTATCTTCAGTTTTACACTCAAAATCAGTTGGGGGATACTAGATTTTGGTTTGTTCTTCATTTTTGATCGTAGAAATCAAAACATTTCTTGTATAAGAATTGTTTTTGATTATTTTAAGTGATTGAAGTGCATTATTGAAGTGTGTAAAAGTAAGTAAAAGTTGGCAGAATCATGGCAGACAAGTATGAAAGTTGCATGGGTAGTAGCTAAAAGTCAAAAAGTATGGTGAAAGTGGGTGGGAATCTGCGTTTTATCGCAATTGCATAGCAGCCAGCGAGTTATCGCAATTCGTCTTGTTTATCGCATTCTTGTAGGAGAATTGCGATAGTTATCACATTTGGAGATTATCGCTATTTAGCTCTTATCGCAATTCGAACACAGATAAGAAGTTATCGCAATTGGAGCTGTGACAAACCTATCGCATTTGACCTATCGCATTTGACCATATCGCAGTTGCAACTCAGATACTTATCGCAGTTCACCATCAGACTTCGCAACTCTGAGTTTTTTGGAGGGAAAACTTGAGTAAAATTTAATTTTCACAGGAGACTTAACGGTCCATTTTTACGCGAAATTCAAATTCTGGTACAAGAGTGAAAATTTTGGCCCAAAATTCAAATTTTTTGGCCAAAATTCGAATTTTTCGAGAATTTTCGGCGTAAAAATTTCTTAAACTCAAATTTTTCCAGCATCATTATAATGTCATTTTATGGCATATTTCACACCAAAATCACAATTGAAATTATCGGACTGCACCTTCAACATCACCACGTATAGCCGAAAAGATCCTGATCAAGATTTACAATCAGATGACAATGGTCAAATTATCAGCTGTGGCTACAAGGATGATGATTCATTATTACTTATTTGAAGTTGAAGTGGAATATCTCGGGTACGTGTACTTAGTATCTTGAAGATATCGGGGTTGGTTGGATGCATGATTCTTCGAGATCCTTGTTTGGGCACTCATGGGAATAGTGATTAAGTCTTGGGTTATCTAGTTTTCATAGGTCAAGGGGAGGATGGACGAAGACCTAGTTAACTATCACTTAAAGGAGATACGTTGTAGTACTCAGTGTCACACAAAGATGTGGATAATTCAAGAGATGCTCATATACAGTTAAGGAAGGATGGATGGGTATATGAAACGACCTATGCTTTAAGGAGTTACATTGTAGTGCTCAGTATAGGTTCTTAGTCACACTATCGTGCAAGTTTAAGTCACAAGTTTGGGTTATTCTACTTCAGTCTCAAGTTCGTAATAGTGGGTTTTCTCCATCAGTAGTCACTACATAAAGCCGTTGTTTTTGATTCAGGAGGTTAGATTGGGTATATCGACATCTTCTCACGGGCTGATATGATTCCTTATAAAGGGCTTCCAGTTTGTATTTCACGTACACATCAGTATGCTGATTCCGATTAATCGCAACCAGCAGGGGAGAGAAATGTACGGGCTGATCTCTCATGGGAAAAATAACTGGGATGCATTTGGTGAGATAAAGATGTTGATACCATATTCCCCCGAACTGCAGGGCACTCAGGGCATTCAAAATATGAGGTTGTCAGTTTGGGGGAGAGCACTAATTAGGGGAGAGCACACAGGGCACTCTGAATTAAACCCTAATTAGATTTGCTCACTTAGTTCGTCTGCAAGTAAAGAAATGGCGGATGAGAAGATTATGCAAGCTGAACGAAGTAATGAAGTTTGAAGATCTTTCTCATGTTTTTGTATTGAATTTTACTTGTAGGGAACGTTGTAAGCAATTCCCGTATGACATCACTTTGGGGAGAGATTGTTAGCTTTAAAGTTTTGTCATATGTGGGAATTGCAATAGCATTCAAAGTACAAGGACTAGTTTAGTCATTTTGCTAAGTTAGAACTTGTAGCTTGTAATAAATACCCTCCTATGTCAATACTAGGAGGGTTGAGGATTCATTTGTAACACACGAGGTGTGTGTGTTTTCTAGACTCTCTCTCTAGAAAACATACACACCTCGGCAATCAATAAACCGAATATTCAATGTTTAATCTTTAGTTCGAGTTTATGGTGTTTCCTCCACCTCCCAACGTGATTCTTGGTCTCTACAAGAATTATCTCTTTTCTCGGATTTTTGTAACCAACCACTATGTTGCTTCTATGTCGCCAAAGTAGCCAAAACGTGGTTTGAAACATAACGTCAAAAAAAACTTATTGCTGTTGTTATGAAGGTCAAGCAGATCCCGCCTCATTTAACATCAAAAAAAACTTTTATATTTTCATTAATATCTATTTAGTTAACCAGTACCTAATGATGAGATTTAATGGTTGTTTATACGCATATAGTTAATATCTTCTTTAAAATACTGTTCTAAGTTCAAAGTTTCAAACTCGTTAATATCAAGTTATATAGGCATTTCGACATGCATGCATGGCCTAGTCTTAGTAGTTGCTAGATAATTAATAAAAGGATGATTGTACAAGTGACAATAATGGTAGATATATTAATAACAATTATCTTACTCCCTAAGTCGTCTCCTGCTGATACTTTTAATATTAGTCTTCATGGTTAACTTAAATAGCGTCTGGGTCTTATAAATATGGCATGTCATTATTATGACAGGTTAGGTTTGAACCACAGTTGTTGCGTCTATTTTCACCTCATTTTGGGTTGAGATGTGATATTCACCCACATTCGGTGTACTTAATTATTTTTTGTAGTAATAAATTTACCAAGTAATAATCCTTTTACCAACAAAAAAAGTCGTTCTCTCCCCCCCAGGCAATTTTGGCGACCCATTCTAAACCCTAACCACCGAATTAAATCTGATCGGTTTTTGACTTAATCTTGCATAATTCTTCTTTGCTTTATGACATTTCACTCGTGTTAATCATACATCATTACTAGATCGTTTGTTTGTTAAGTTTTTAAATCGTTAGGGTTCTATATTCATTCTTAGGGTTTTGTTTTTCTTAATCGTCGTTAAGGTTTTGTAATACTTTACGGATAGCAATCATTAACCAATTTAATCTCAGCATTTATTATCATTATGGAAGGTGATTGAGCTCCTGTTCATGATTTTCTAAATCCTAGATATCTAGGTTTCTTGTTACTGAAGTTTTGAATGTATACTTCGAGTTTCCTAGATCATTTTGTGTGTTTTCTGATTAGGGTTTTATTTTTTGTTGTTTTAAGCTACGTGGGACTGTATGATCTGATATGGAGAAAGGGTTTTTGAGTCATAAAGGGAGGGGGAGTGGTAAGGGGGTTAGAGAGAAACAAAATTCATAGGTTAATGATTCAGCCAATGAGAATAACCGTCTCAAGGAGGCGTTTGGTACTTCGTCTGCTATGAACAAGAATGTGGAACTTAGTTCGTTGAACATATCTGATAGTTCATGTGGGAAACCTAATAGTGAAAGTGATGATTTGGCATTTGGTACTTCGTCTAAAACTACTAATGCATCAACTGAAACCAGTGGACTTGTTCCGAAGGAAAGCACTAAAGAGACTGGATCATATGCAAGGTTCTTTAAAAGCGAATCGAGTGGGAAAAGTGTCAATTTTCAGAAGTTTTTAGCAGCGGCTAGCAATGGAGCCGACGTAGCTGTTTCAATGGACTCTATCAACATTATTCATGAAAAGTTTTGCAACATTGTGTATAATTTCTTTTGGAGCAAACGTGTCACGTACCCGGTGGTCGAGAACTATGTAAAGAATACTTGGAGTAAGTTTGGTCTAGTTAAATCAATGATGATTTCTAAACATGTATTCTTCTTCAAAATTAATTCTAAAGAAGGGATGGACACTATGCTTGAAAATGGTACGTGGTTAATTCGCAATGTGACATTAATTCTGAAAAAAATGGTCACCGGATGCGAATACTATGAAGGAGGATGTGTGTAATGTTCCAGTTTAGGTTAAGCTTCATGATATTCATATTACCGCATTCACGGAAGATGGTTTGAGTGGTATTCCAACCAAACTAGGCACCCCATTGATGCTTGATTCTTACATGTCCACTATGTGCATGGAGTCGTGGGGTAGGTCAAGTTATGCATGTGAGTTGAAAGCTGCTGCAGAGTTGAAACACTCCCTCGTGGTGGCGGTACCAAAATTCGAGGATGAGGGATATACTATGCACACTCTTTGTATTAAGTACGACTAAACACTTCCAAGATGCTCAAGTTGTAAGGTATTTGGTCACGTTCTTAATGAATGTTATAAGAAACTTGTCACGGACGCTATTAAGAATATGAAAGCGTCAAGGCAAGCTATACGTGAGGTTCAGATTGGTTCAAAACTAAGTTCGCTTCTCAACTTAAGGCACCAAGGAAACCAAAGGTAACTAATGATAAAAATGATTCTACGGTTGCTTCCACTTCGAACTTATTTGATGTATTAAGCCCTATGGTGGATGTGGAGGTAGGAGAGGGTCGTAAAGCTTCGGCATTTGGTAGTACAAGTAATACATCTCTTGCTGCAAAGATTAATGAACTAGAAAGTCAAATGCTTGATGGGAAGCTTATGCTATTGGGAGATGATGGGAAGCCGCTAAAACCTTATAGATCAAAACTTCCTATGCAAAAGGAGGCTATTGTGACATCGGTATGTGAAACTAGTACTACTATGAAAAATTAAGGGGAAGATTCAGATAGTGATGAAGTCGAGGATATTGGTGATGACATGGCTGGATATATGGCTAACCCGAATCGTGTTGGTGGAGGAGCTAATGATGCAAGTCTCCTTTATTATGAAGATTATGATGGTTATGATGCTTACGAGTATGATGTTAATGACTAAACTGAGGAGCAACTTGCTTTCTGTAACGCGTGAGACATCTGTATTTGTGCTAAAGTTAGGAAGTAGTTCTAGTTTTGTTGTTGGCGTTTTATTTTGGTAGGTTCATAAGATTGGTTTGTCTCTCTTATGATAGATTTTGTTTGAAGCATAATGTGTGTGTTTGTTTTCCTGTAATGGGCTGAGATGTGGGATACACCCTCATCCGATGTAATTAATTATTTTTTAGAGTAATATATTTTACCAGAAAAATCCTTTCCCCAAACATAATGGCAGATATATAATTTTTTATTATTATTTTTTCTGCAAACAATGAAGTTTATTGAATTTTAATGAATATTAAAGGCAAATAATCGATAATGTCATGAAGAACCAAAATACCATATGCAACCACCAATATTATGCTAAAAAAGATGTGAGATTAAAATAATAATAAAAAATAAATAAATAAAAATTCACCTTTTTATTAACTTTTTCGAATTTTTAAAAAAATTTTGAATTTTTATAAATTTTTTCCGATTTTTAAAAAATTTTCGATTTTTTATAATTTTTTTCGAATTTTTATAAGTTTTTTCGAATTTTTATAAATTTTTTCGAATTTTTATAATAATAATAATAATAATAATAATAATAATAATCACAAGGACCAAAAATGAAAAATAAAACGGCCGTTAGTAACACACTTGTTTGGTTAATGGACTAACGTTGTCATATGTTAACTGAAAAGATAACGTCGGTTAACGGAGTTAGAAAGCTGGGACCAAATTTTGCAAAATAGTTTCATTTTAGGACTATATTTGCAATTTTCCAGTATTTGGACTAAATCTGCAATTTCGTCAAACTTTAAGGACGATTTTTGCAATTAACTAGTGTAGCTGTGTAGCTACTAATTTTAATGACAGTAACGATGTAGTATATACATCTATACATATACTTTGCTTATAAAAACTTCAATTTTAAATATGCATATTTATATGTATGTCGATATGCATGTATACTTTTTTCGTTCAACAATAAACTAAGGTTGTTAATATCCGTATCAGAATGTCGTGGGTTTGTTTTTTTCATATAAATATGAAGTTGTTGAAACAATTTGTCAAAACCTAATCATTAGTTAACGCTTCCTTAGTTTGAAAGACATATAAAAATCACGGTTTGACTTTATCGGCCAAGATCGAATAGAGTTGTTATTTGTCTACTTTTACATTTTGACAAAACGAACTTTATCAATTCTTTATTTATAAATTTTAATAAAGAGATTTTACTTTGTTACTTCTTTTGTACCGCGTTATTTCAATCACAAAAATGACTTGAATTAATCATTAGCAGTAGCTTAGTAGCAGGGGGTGCAGTGAGGAGGCTTGGTTCCTCATTTGGGCCCCACGGGGTGCCACGTCACCACAACAAACCACAACTAACAACCCCCCTCCCCAAACAACTAACCACAACTTACTCATTTGGGCCCCACCACTATCTATTCTTAATTTTTTTATCCAAATAACCAAATAAACTAAATTCATTTCATTAAAATAAAAATACAATACATCAAATAATACAAACAATACAAATAACATTTAGAAAAAAAAAAAAAAAAAAATGGTTCTAAAAAAAAAGAATGGAAAACTGAAAAAAATAAAAAAAATACAATTGCCACTAAGTTTGGCCCACTTCCTTCGGCCCACTAAATAAAAATACTAAGTTTGGCCCACTTCATTCATTGTAAACACTAATATTCTCTTCTTCTTCATCTGCTTACAGTCTTACACACAGTCACACAACACAATTGAAAAAAAAAAACAAAAAAGGAGCAAGAAAACCGGAAAAAAAAAAGTACATTTGCAAATAGATAATCGAAAATAACGTTGGTGTGTCATATTATTTGCTCGTCGTGCAGGCGAGGAGCCTTGCTTCGGCGAGGCACGGCGGGAGGTGGTGGTGCAGCGGCGAGCATACGACGAGCTCCAGCTGAGCAACGACGAGGGGGTTGGCGAGCTGCACCCTCCGCTCTTAGTAGCAAAATGCTTATTACTATTGTTGAAGTAAAACCTTGCGGGTGGGTCCAACTTCTGTATAAGATCCTTCGGATGGTTTCCTCCTGATGGTATAAGCTCCTACACATAAGCGACTCGCTTTGGGCTTTGTCCCAAGGCCAACCTCCGGCGTGAGAATAAGTATATGATAGTATGAAGGGTGAAACAGTGAATGAGAGTAAATGCTATGAGTGAATTAGTTGTGAATCATAAATGAGGTGGGGGTATTTATACTACCCACACCTGTTACCTGTTTGTCTTGGAACTAAGCAAGCCGGCATATGCCTAGCGTAGTAGGTAGGCGTCAGATCACGTGGGGAACACGATCCCGGAAAATCTGGGATGGCGGCGTGACGGCGGTTGATGAGATTGTTCATTGGGTAAACGGTGGCGGTTGACCTTTCGGTAAGTATGTCCGGAAGTGAGTTTCCCGTTCGGACGAAATATGACGTCTGGACATGTAGGCTGGTCCGGACGAAGTATGACATCCGGACATATAAGCCAACATGTCCCCCCCAGTATTGGAGTATCGGCCTTGGGTCGATAGTGCAATACTTAAAAACTTGTGTCTTCCGGTACTTCCTGTGTCTTTGTCGCGTAATCAGGTTATGTAAACATTGTCCGGATGACTGAAGGGGCCTGTTAAACCTTCTTGGGCCGATTGACTTCCAGGCCCATGGGCCGAATAAAAATAATATTATCTTACCATGCATAGCTGTATGCCACGTGCGTTTTTACCGCAGAAATCCAACGCACCACAATCAGCCACGTCAGAGAGTACAGACTGATGCGATGTTTTCACGTCCTTCTAGGTTTTCCCTATATATACCGCTTTACCCTCTTCATTTTTTACCTTTCACTGTTTATTTCATTTCTTTCCGTCTTCCTCGGAGTTTTATATCTTGCTATCACCGGACGTTTCTTGTGCAACATCTTCAAGGGTTTTCGAGAGGTGCGTTTTATACTTCTCTTGTAATTATCTTGCATATATATTCCCCGACATCCTTTTAGTTATGGCAGTTAGTGAACCCGCTGAGATGAACGTACTGGAAAACCATCCATTAGCTAGTAAACCTGGGCCTTCGTCTAGTAAGGTTATCCCTAAGTTTGATATGCACGTACATACTTCTAAAATGACGCAAAAAGATTTAGATGATGTGGTATTAGAGTTTGGTATCCCTTCGGATCTGCGTCCCACTCTCCCCCCCCCCCCCGGACGATATGACCATGAATGAGCTACCGGACGATAAGATAGGTATTTACGTTCATCAGTTGAAGCAAGGGGGTATTAGGATACCTTTCTCCACGTTTTTACTGGCGGTAATACAATACTTCCGGGTGCACATCTCTCAGCTCGTTCTGATAGGTCAGAACAAGGTGACGCTTTTTGAGATTCGTTGCTATAGTTTGGATGTCCGGCCAACCGTTCCCTTGTTCAGGGTGTTTTATAGATTGTGTAAGCAAGGCCATTGGTTTTCGTTTGAGAGCCGAACGGGGAGAAGGGCTAAGAAATGCTTTGAGGAGGTACTTTCCTGGCTGAAACATTGGAAGGACCATTTCTTTTTGATAGACCGAAGGGCAATTCCGGATGCCATGCCATGGAGGCATAAAGATTCTAAAGTCACCGATGAGTTTTCGGAGACGCATTCCGATAGAGATGCTGAGAAGGTCGCTAGGAAAGTGATTCTTCTCAGGAAACCCCCAACCACCCTTCTATGGATGACGGGTCTTTCTAATGTCTTCAGAAATCCGGGATACGAGGCCGTTCTAAAGGATGCCGAGGGGCATGGTAATACAATATTTTCTTAACTTTATATCATGTACTGTCTATTATTTCTCGTCTTGTTCTTACCTTTCTCTTTTTTGTAGTTCTTACCATGTCAGAGTATTTAGAGCTTCCGAACTGGGAAGGAACTGAGGTCAGCAAGGGGGATCCTCTTCCGAAGGGACACGAAAAACCGAACCGAACTACCGAGCAGCTAGTCCCGGGAAGCCAGATCCCTGAGAAGACCCCACTTCAAAAAGTTGTTGAGAGGCCTGATCCGGAGGTGGTTGCTACGAGAGATGAGAAGGAAAGGAAAAAACAGGAGAGTGGACCTGTGAGCAAGAAAAGGAACGCTGCGGATCCGACCGCCGTCTCCAAGAGAAAAATGGAGAAGAGTCAAGTCAACGAGGGAATTATTTCCTCTGATCACACTGTTGATGCCACTTCTCTCAACCAGGCTGCGCCGCAGGGCACTGTAAATGTGGAAGAGGGGCCAGCGGGTGGTGAAGGACCCCGACCAGAAGGTGATGGAGGGTAGCTCATCCAGAAGGTGATGGAGGGATAGCTCATCCGGAAGAACAAACAGCTGAGACTGAGAATATCATTCAGAGAAACCCGGAAGAGCAACCTGATGAGGAAGCTCAGGCACATAACCATCTGACTTGGTTATTTTTATTGCAGATGACAATTCTTCCAGAGGGCGTGGTCGTTATCTCCCGGCTTGGTCCCTCACGGATGATGTTCGGTTCGAATCCTTCCGAGCCTGCCATGAGATGATGTCGCATCTTGCCACCCCCGCCGAGCGGGCCGCTCTTGAGGAGCTAAACAATAGTCAGCTGGTCCGCTCGGCTTATGTAAATGCTGGATCCAGGGTTGTCCTGCAGGCTGAGCTGCTGCGTAGGTTTACCCAGCTTATCACTGAGTATCAGGAGTTGGACCATGCTCATAAGGGCTGTAGCTCCTTATTTGAGAGACTAGCGACTGCCGAACAGGAGCGCGATGAGTAGGTTGGAGAGTTTGATCGGTTGTTGAAGGAGTTTAGGGCTTTGGAGACTGAAGTAGAGAATGAGCAGCTTGCTTCTTCGATCTGGGAGAAAGGTTTGGCGGATCAGCTGGAGGAAATGGAGAAGGAAAATAATGAATGGATGAGTGTGTCCGCTACTCGGGTTGAAAGAATCAGGAAGCTGGAGCAGGAATTGGAAGAAAAAACAAAGGTTGTGGTGAGATTGGAGGGGGAGAAAAAGCATCTGGTTACGGAGGTTGCTCAGTCGGAAGTTGTCCGTCATAATTTGGTAAAGGAATTGTTTCTGGTTGCTTGTCGTAGGTTGTTTGGTAGTGCTAAATATAAGAAAAGTATGGGGAGGGTTTACAGCTTGTCGTACACCGCTGGATTTTTGGACGGTGTTAAGGCTGAACCAAAAGAATTGAAGAGGACATTCAAAGACTTGTTCAGAAGATCAAGAACATCAACATGGAGGTTTTGGCTATATGGAAGGTGGAGTATCATAAGCTGTTTGAGGACGAATATCCGTATATTCGGAAGCTTTCGGAATCTTACCGTCTTTCCCTTGGTGATCTTATGAACTTCTTCCCTGATATACCTGCTCCCAAGACAAAGACTGCGGTTCTTAAAGAAGTACCCCCCGTTCAACAGGCCGGAACCTCATCCGGTGTGAAGGATACCATAGAAAAAGCTCCTTAACTTCTTTTGTTTTTTCTGTCGGATGAATGTAATCGAATAACATTGTAATTGAATATTTTTTGTATGCTTATCTGTTCGTGACCGGTGATGTCATGTTTTTGTACTGTTGAGGTTGTTTATATTTCTTGTACAAGTATTTGAAATTTGCTTACATATTTGACGACGGAGTGTTTTTCACCATCCGCTCCTTAGAGTCGGAGTGTTTTGCACCATCCGTTTTAGTTTGCCGACGGAGTGTTTTTCACTATCCGCTCCTTAGAGTCAGAGTGTTTTACACCATCCGTTTTAATATTCCGACGGAGTGTTTTTCACTATCCACTCCTTAGAGTCGGAGTGTTTTGCACCATCAGTTTTAATTTGCCGATGGATTGTTTTTCACTATCCGCTCCTTAGAGTCGGAGTGTTTTGCACCATCCATTTTAATATGCCGACGGAGTGTCTTTCACTATCCACTCCTTAGAGTCGGAGTGTTTTGCACCATCCGTTTTAATTTGCCGATGGAGTTTTTTTCACTATCCGCTCCTTAGAGTCGGAGTGTTTTGCACCATCCGTTTTAATATGCCGACGGAGTGTTTCTCACTATCCGCTCCTTAGATTCGGATTGTTTTGCACCATCCGTTTTAATTTGCCGACGGAGTGTTTTTTACTATCCGCTCCTTAGAGTCGGAGTGTTTTGCACCATCCGTTTTAATATGTCGATGGAGTGTTTTTCACTATCCACTCCTTAGAGTCGGAGTGTTTTGCACCATCCATTTTAATTTCACCGTAACGTAATCATAGAATATATAACACACTTAGGTTGGAAATTGTTCCCTTTGTCGTTGGGGAACTAAGGATTGCCATAAATGTTAATGAACTTCAGTTTACAACTTTTACATAAAATAATTCCGTAGGTTCATTGCGTGCCAAGTCCGGGGTACTTCTCGTTCATCCATTGTCTGAAGCTTGTACGAACCGTTATGGTAGGCCTCGACTATTCGGTATGGGCCCTCCCAGTTAGGTCCCAGCTTTCCATGGTTCTCTACCCTGCTAGCTTCGTTCTTCCTGTACACAAAGTCCCCTACTTTATATGCTACCGGACGTACCCTTCGGTTGTAATACTGTTTAACTTTAGCTTTATGGCTTCCCGAATAGCTGCCATCTCTCGTCTTTCTTGTAGCAAATCCATGTTTAAACGTTGTTGCTCTTCATTATCTTCCTGATTGTAAAGCATGGTACGATGGGTAGGCATTCCAATTTCAGCAGGGATGACAGCTTCGCTTCCGTAGGTTAAGCTGAAGGGGGTCTCTCCATTACTTGTTTTTAACGAGGTCCGAAAGGCCCATAGAACATTCGGCAACTCGTCAACCCATCCGGCTCTTTCTCTTCCCAGCCTAGTTTTTATACCATGCATCAGGCTCTTGTTGGCCCTTTCGACCAGGCCGTTAGCTTGAGCATGTGCTACCACCGTGTTTATCTGCTTGATTTTCAACTTCTCGCACCAACTCTTAAATGGGTCATTGACGAAATTCATTCCGTTGTCCGTGACTATTATACCCGGCAGTCCGAACCTACAAATGATGTTCTCCCATACGAATTTCTTCACATCTTTTCCTGTGGTTTTAAGTAGGTTTCACCTCTATCCATTTTGTAAAATAGTCAATGGCCAAAATAACAAATTTTACTTTCCCTGGAGCCTCCGGCAGAGGACCCAATACGTCCATTCCCCATTGGTAAAAGGGTCATGGTGCCATGATGGATGTCATTATAGTTTTTGGTAGCTTTAGAACCGGGGCATGAATCTGACAGGAGTCACATTTGTCAATTTTCTCCCTAGCGTCTCTGTGCATGGTCGGCCAATAATAATCTTGCCTCATGAGTTTGGCCACTACCGACCTTGGTCCGGAGTGCATTCCGCACGCTCCTTCATGGACTTCCCGGATGATATAATTTGCTTGCAGTGGGCCGACGCACCTTAACATAGGATTCAGGTATGACGTTTTGAACAACACACCGTCTTCCATCACATACTGGGGAAGTTTCATTCGTAATGCCCTTGCTTCATTTTGATCTTCTGGCCAAACACCTTCCTCCAGACACCGGATGATCGGAGTCATCCAGTTATCTTCCTCTTCTTCCACAATTGCTCCTACCTGTTTTTCTTCGGTTGAAGGCTTTTCCAACACCTCGACAAGGATCTCTTTGGTTAGATGATTAAAATCTACCGAGGCTAACTTGCTTAGCACATCCGCCTTTTGATTCTGCGTCCTCGGTATGTTGTGAATTTGGAATTTCTTAAAGCTGCCAATGTACTCTTTTGCCTTTGCTAAGTATTGTATCATACTCTCTTTAGTTGCCGTGAAGTCTCCGTTTATCTGGCTTGCGACCAGTTTAGAGTCTACCCTGGCCTCCAGAGCTTCCACGTTAATTTTCCTGGCGAGCCGCAGTCCTGCCAGGAGTGCCTCGTATTCTGTCTCGTTGTTGGTGCTTTTGAAATTTTGGCGGAGAGCATATGTGTGTTCGGTTTGACAGGGCCCGATCAACACAAGACCCACTCCGGACCCTTTCTTGTTAGATGCCCCGTCCGTGTACAATATCCATTCTTCCGGATCGGAGATGTCATGGATTTCTTTCTCCGGCTTTCTCAGATGTGGTTCTTCCGTTCCGACGGGGATTTCCGAGACGAAGTCCGCCATAACTTGTCCCTTTATTGCATTTCTCGGTACATAAGTTATATTGTAAGCCCCCAACTCTACGGCAAACTTGGCCAGCTTTCCGGACGCTTCTGGCTTATTAAAAATTTGCTTTATCGGTTGATCCATTATGACTTGGATAGGGTGAGCTTCGAAATACCTTCTCAACCTTCGGGACATGTGCAGTAGAGATAACGCTAGTTTCTCAATTGGAGCATAATTTCTCTCGGCCTCTTGTAATGTCCGGCTCACATAGTGAATGGGCAGCTGCTTTCCGTCCCTCTCAGTTAGCATGACCGCACTGATATCATCCATAGCCGCTGCAAGATAAACATACAAGACTTCTTTTTCCCTGGGCGTAGACAAGGATGGGAGATCTAATATTAGCTTTTTGAGGAATTGGAATGCCTCTTCAGCTTCCTTAGTCCACTTGTACTCCTCCTTATTCTCCTTGGTGATATTCTTCAATGTTTCAAAGAAAGGAAGGGACCTTTCGGCGGACCTTGCCAAAAACCTATTAAGGGCCTCTACCTTGCCGCTCAGACTCTGCATCTCCTTCAGAGTCGTTGGGGATTTCATCTGTGCAATTACCTTCGTCTTATTTAGATTCGTCCTTATGCCTTCGGAGGTCACCATGTAACCTAAGAATTTCCCTTCTTCGACGCCGAAAGAACATTTCTTCGGGTTTAATTTCATGTTAATCTTTCGTAGGTTATAGAAGGTCTCAGCAATGTCCGCCAACATCTCTTTTTCTCCCTTGCTTTTGATTACCATATCGTCCACATAAGCTTCTAAATTTCTTCCGATCTGACTTTGGAAAGCCGAATCAACGAGACGCTGGTAAGTCGCTCCAGCGATTTTTAGGCCGAACGGCATTTTTGTGTAGCAGTAAGTTCCCTGCTCTATGTAGAACGCCGTTTTTTCTTCATCCTCTTTCACCATCTGGACTTGATGGTAGCCCTTGTATGCGTATAAAAAATATTTGTACTTGAATCCAATCACTGATTCGATCTTCCAGTCGATTTCGGGTAACGGACAGTAGTCTTTCGCACATGAGGAGTTTAAATTCTTAAAGTCGATGCACATGCGCCAACTTCCGTCACATTTCTTTACCAGTACAGGGTTGGAGATCCAAGTGGGGTAACGAACCGGCCTAACAATCCCGGCTTTCAACCATTCCTCAACTTCTTTCAGCACCACCTGATTTTTCTCTGTGGACAGATTACGTTTCTTTTGAGCCACCGGTGTGTCTGAAACGTTAACATTCAGATGATGCCTGATCAGGCGTCGTGGAACTCCGGTCATATCCGAAGGTTGCCACGCGAACACGTCCTTGTTTTTCCTCAACAGTTCGATCAGGTGTTTCCGGCATTCCCTCGAGAATCCTGTTCCTATTGTGACCAGTTGTTCGGGATACGCCGGATTCACCAAAATTTCTTCCGTCCTATCTACTTCCGAATTGATAATTTCTGCCTCTTGTGGTACATCTACCACCTGTTTTTCCTCCGATCTTCTGCATTCCAGAACCATGGCTGCGCGTGCTGCCAAAGTTACCCCTCCCTTCGGTGTGAGAAACTTAATCATAGAATGGATTGTCGAAGGGATGGCTCTTAGTTCCTTCAATCCAGTTCTGCCCAATATCACATTGTAGGGTGACGGAGATTGCACCACACAGAATTTCATGGTTGTCCTCCGGAACATACCGTGGTCGCCGAAACACACCTCCAATTCAATCTTGCCTAGCGGTCTACTCGTTTCCCCGGAAAACCCGACAAGAGAAGTGCTTGTCTCTTTGAGCCTGGCTTTTATGGTCGAGCTGAGGTTACTGAAGCAGTGTTCGTACATAACGTTTACGGATGATCCCTCATCAACATATATTCTTCGGACCAAATACCCTTCAATATCACCTTCAATAATGAGAGGTTCGTTCGACAAATCTCCCGTCACGATGGGGGGACAAACTATTGGGACGTTCATCCAACCTTCATCGTAACCCCCGTATCTTCTCTTCCTACTCTCTGGCAAACCCCTTATTATGTTGATCACTATTGCTTTCCCCGTATCATTTCTTCTTGGTTGGTCTCTACCCCTCCCAGCGTCCCGCTACCGGAAATCTTTCAAAAGGTGGTCTAGTTTTCCGGACTCCAATGCAATCTCGAGTTACTTCTTTAACTGGAAGCAGGCGTTAGTAAGATGCCCTTTCTCTCTGTGGTAATCACAGAACTTATCCATATTTTCCTTTCTCGGCCTACCGCCAGTCGAGGGAGGGGCGGGTAGGTTTAGGTGGTGCTCCGTAGCCAGAATTTCCCTGGGGGGTTTTATCAACGATCCTAGACCAGGGCGATGATTACCCTGCCTAGGGGCTTCGTTTCGGCGGTAGTCCGGACGGGGGTGGTCATTGCGGTTGTAGTTATTCCTGGGAGCAACGTAAGGGTGGTATACATCCCTTTGGCGGTAATCATTTCGGCGCTCCCCTCGTAGTTTATCATTTCTGAAACCCTGGTTTCCCTTTCTGTTGGAATCAAAGCCTTCACCTTTCGGCAACTCCGTGCTACGATATGCTTCCTCCGACCTTATGAAATCATCTACCCTGGTAAACATTTCCATAACCGTGCGTGGCACCCTATCGAAAAACTTCTCAGCAAGGGCCGGACATTTGAGAACACCCATGAAGGCGGAGATCATCTCCGCTGATGTAGCTAGCTTCGTCCATCCAACTTTCTTTAAAATTCGGAAGGGATTCATGAGCTCGCCAGACGATTTTCGTAATCTCTGTTGGGTCTTTTGTACATTTCTTTCGGAGAGCAAACCTTGTTGAGAATTGCTCCCTCAACTCGTTCCAACTATCAATACTACCTGGTTCCAACCGTTATAACAACCCGTAATTTTTCAGGCTATTATTTTAATCAAATAATGCAAATTAAATGATTTTCGGCGATTTCTGATTTAAAAATGAGAGGTTATCTCGTTTTTTTGAAAAACCGACACCACACGCGTACCGACGACACATTAGAAAGGTTGGATCTTAAAATTTATTTTTAGGAGTCGACAAATTTATTTTTCATCCGTATCGGAAAAACGACTCCAGAACTATATTTTTCACGTTTACATGAAGCCGCGTTACCACAAATTAACCTTAATTAAACGGGAAACGGGGTACACTCAATACACTATAAGGTTAAAAACAAATAAAATAAAAACACACCCTTATCCCACACACGTGAGTATTCAGATTTTTCTGATCCCTTTTTCATCTCCTTCGATACATCCAACTCATCAAATCCATCTAAACCCTAACATTAACTGGATCAATTGGAGATAGCAAGAAAACCCACCCTTTTCTCCTACTACTCTCCTTTTCCTATTCACTCTTCACCACACGCAATCAAATATTCCCTATCCCCCATCACCATCAAGCTAAGGTTTTAGCACTTTTATTGTCTTCCCAAAGCCACATCGAGACCCAAACCCGCTCCTCTTGAGCCGAATATTATCAAGTCCAAGGTATAGAAAGGAGAGTTAACCCAAAATGGTGAAACCCCATCTTTGGTAAATCGAAAGTGAACCAAGAGTTTGCCATGGATTGTTCCTTAAGAAGCTTGATTTCCAGGAGAAGCAAGTCACACCAAGAAACTCCAAACTCACCTAAATCAATATCTCAGTCGAGTATAATCAAGGAAAAGGGAGGGTGTGATAAGCTTGGAATCAAGTGGGGATTATCCTGTGGTGACTCTTGAATTTGACCCATCATCATCTCTCTTTGTAAGGTTTAATCTTTATCCTTGTTGTCTTGTTCTTGAACTCTCGAATGATATGTATAAGCCTTGTGATTTCCTTTGTTTTTTATCTAAGTCACTCAAATTTATATTGATACTGTGATGCTATTGCTTTTGAATTCATAGTGTGTATGTCGAATTATGTTGGTGTGGTGTGACTTGAAAATGGTTTTTAAAACTAATGTTGGCTCAAAACCTTGAATCTATGTCGATTGATAGCCTTGAATCGGTTAAGTGTTTCCCACAAAATGCTACTGTAAAAATATTGGATCTTTGTTTGAATGAATGTGGGTTATAAGTCGAGAACTAGATTAGTCGAATGGTCTTAAAAACATGCTACTGTGATTTTTTTTTGTTGCTTGAATGTGGGGAAATTGATGTAGAGATCCTACTAGCCAAATTGCTTGGTTATAAATTGTGCTCACAAGATGTTTGTGTTTACGTCTAAAAGAAAGGTCTATTTTTAAAACAAATGAGTTAGTGCTCATAAGCCTTTAGTCTTGTGTCGTGCTTGAATTCAAAGGACTCACTGAATTTGTGTTTGTGATGGTGTTATAGTCGAGTCGAGTAGTACTCAACTCGAGTCTTAGCAAAGCCATTCAAGCACCTCGAATGAATTCCAAAAATTCCATTCTATATTGTATTCTTAAGCCATAGTTAGTTAACACTTGTGTGGAGTCGACATTCTAGTCGATTTCAACATCACACACGAGTGTTTGGTTCATTGGTTCCTAATGAGACCAAAAGGCTAGTGCCTCTTGTACCAAGAACTTTGGTCAAGCTCTCGCCTCAACCCGTTGATCCTTGCTAAATCTACTCCAAATTATGAGCCGAATGAACTTTTTAAAACAAATGCCAAAAACCATTTCTGTGTACTGTTGTTGCATTCTCAGCGAGGGAATAAGAAAAGGGCCAACCATGTGTGGGCTTATCTATCAAACTTAAAAACCTGTACATCTTTGTGTATGGGCTGAAGCCCATCAAGTGACTTGGATCATTTCATTTTTGGAGTCTTTGTCCTTAACAGGCCGCTGGCCATGATACAACTAGAGGCCTAAAGTTAAGCCCGGTTCACTGTTTTATTATGTAGGCCACAGCCCTTCCCCCTCCTCGACACATTTTTATTAAACTTGTGATCATTTATATATACTTAACGACTACATATAAAAGAACTCGACAATAAATAAATATCGCAACTTGAAGTTTGAAAATTATTACATACCTTACGGATAAAAATATAAACTCGACACGAATTTTAAAATGAGGACATTTGCGAGACAATTGATTTCAAACACTTAACTTTTAAACGATATGTATATATGTATATATGCGACGTGAAAATATTTAAAATGGAAAGACATAAATTTTTACTATTGACAACGTATATATATACGAGCAAATAATTAAAATGAGAAATCATAAGCTAGCTAAATGTTTTTCCTAACTTACAACTCGAAACAGTCATGTCAAAACTTATATAAGTCCAATAAATAAGAAACGATTATTTTCTTTTAAACTTCAAATTTATTAAAACAACATTTTCTCAAACACGAGTTATAACTCACCATATATTAGTGAAACCTTTTTTAACCTCACATTTTTCCACAAAGACCACATGTATGTATGTATGAAAGTATATATACACACGTACATTCATTTAAACGCCAACAATCCTATATATCGTTCACGTTGACATTCTATAGTTATTATTCTTCGTGCGTAGTTTTTCGATCTTTGTCAATTCAAAGAATCAATATTCCTATTCTTTTGTACGTTCGTACACCCCAATGAGCCAATAACTACAAATGTTAAAAACATAGTTTTAACTTAATCGCTGCCACACCAGCAACACCAACATGAACTCTTTAAAATAATTGAAATTCTTTGTTGGGTCCATCAGTACCCAAGAATACTTAAAACAGGATTTGGACACAAATTAACTAAGTGTTAACTTAAACCGAGAACAATTCAAGTCACTGAGTGAACAGTCACTCAGTGAGTCATCTTTAGGATGCTTAAGGCGAATTCAAGAAGAAGGATTCACTACTCAGGAAGGCGGTACTCCCTGAGTAGGACTTAAGCCAAAGAAGAAGATGATGGTTCAGTGAGTGTTGGACAAGAACTCACTGAACCCCAGTCTCCTTAACAACATTAAGTGATTGAAGACTGAAGAACTCAACGCCTGAAAGAAAGGCGGGAGGATCTGGGAAGAGTTTAAGATAAGATCAAATCTTATCTTGTCAGGAAGAAACTTTCCCTAAGACGGCTAAAAGTCGTGGAGTGTCAGACCAACCACTCCTAAAGACTTTATAGTCCATTCCCATTGGTTCTTGGAAATGACAATTACTGTTGTAATTGTCAGACACGCTTGCTTCAACAAGTTGTAGTTTTTTAATCACTTTTACTCTTTTATACTTGTGTATAAATAGGTTCAGAAGGAGAGAAGTTGAGTGTGTTTTGTACATTGAAAGCCTTAGACTTTTGCAAAACAACTTCTCTCCTACAAAGAGTAACGTATCCCTGAGATAGCTCAGTGGGTCGAATTGTTACCACTTAAGCATAGCTTGAGTTTAGATAGGAGACACCATACCTTGTCTATTCAATCCCAAGTGTTTGTTCTGCAAAACACTTGGGTAATAGATTCTTTGATTCATTTCTAATAAGAATTTAAACGTTGAAAAATACTTTGTGTTTTTACATTTACGTTTCATTAACTGATAGAAAGAATCATTACATTGTATTAGTCATAAACACAAATAGATTAACTTTCTAGTTAACTCTAAGCGTGTTAAGGGAACAACATTCTTGAACTCGAATTGTGAACTAAAACAAACCTTACTAATCTAGGTCGCGTGTTGGTGCTGAACTTTATCTGAACTATTGTAATATCTGACTGCTATATGCCGAGGTGAGTATTCACAGCCCCCTTTTTTTTACCTGTAAGAGATGACCATCTTGATTGTGTGGATCTATTCGGTTGGTCTTGGATCTTGAAAGATCAAGAAACCCATGGTGGGAGTTAGTGAGATGAAGAACTAGAGAGAGGTGGGAGAAACTCAAAAACAGAAAATTAGATTAATGTGAATGAGAGTTCCAACCCTTCCCAAGTGTGGGAAGGGGTATTTATACTTACTAATATTGGTGCCCCTAGTGGGCTGTGGAGTGAGCTGACAGTGGGGAAAGCCCCGACCCACTCCACAAATATAAATACGACTAATACTATTAATACTAATACTAATAATACTAAGCTAATATAAATAAGCCTACGAGCTATGTAAATGCTAAATAGATACTCGGGGTGACCGAGCCTTCATCTGAATATTTATATTCCTAACAATCTCCCCTAAGGGAGGTCACCCCGGAAATAATAACTTGAATTCTAGCATTTTATCTTCTGAAGTTGTCTTCATAGCTCGTAGTCTTTGATTCTTCATTGTCTTGAAACTTTGTGCATTCAGCAGTGTTCGTTTGATGACCGTTTGATCGTCTTGGATGATCTTTGAGTATTCTTCGACTTTATCATCCAACATTTGTTTCCAAGTCATCTTTCAGCAGTATGTTTCCATGTGATGTGTAAATCTTTGAGCCGACATGCTCACACTATTTGGTGTCATGATCTTTAGCATCAGAGTTTGCAGAAGTCGTGTTAAAGGTCTTTTAGGTTGATCATGACTTTGTTGAGTTACAATGATGATGTAGTGTGAACATGTGGTAGAGGATTGGCATCTTTTCTGCAACCAGCTACAGCATTCCACAGCTACAACCGCCAGAAGTTCCTGCATACGACAGTTAGCAACAAATCGACCGGTACTTACAGGTTCGGACTTCGAGATTGTTAACAGCATAGTGTGAAAACTCTCTCTAATCCTTACCAAGACCGTTCCTAATCGAAAACCCACAGAGGGCTTTTTAAGATCGAACCGTAGCACATCAACGATTAGGTGAGTCGCTGGAGATCACTCCACGACTGTAGACCGTTTGAAACCGCCGCGATCACTAAGCGTAATCCCCAGGGAATTACCGAAGTGACCTGCTTTCAGGGCTGCTTGATGTTGACCCTGGCAGGAATTTCCATTCAATCATTGAGAATTACATACGTAAATTCTCTCATAAATGTTCTGGCAGATTGCTAAGATCTGCGTAGGACTCTTAAGTTTACAACTGGTGTCCTTAATGTTGACCAACCAGTGTAGAAGTAGCATGTGTTCCTATGAGATCTTATTTTGCATCTCGTGGCTCTAGACTCTATTGTGCGTTTTGATTTGGTGATCGGAGGCTGGAGAGGACTGCTACCTTTTCAATATCATCTAACTCGGAGTGAGAGAGACGATAGAAATGTATTGAGCTCCATGACAATTGAAACAAGAGTCCTTTGAGGGACCTTGAGTGGCTAGGGAGGGTTGTGCAGCGTATCACTGGGTCCATGATACTTTGTCTTCAATGCCATCAATCATCTAAGTGATTCTGACAGCATATGAATTGACCCGGTTTCTGCCTAAGTTGTAAGGAGGGCTTCTTTCTTTTCACCCTTTATCTTTACAATTCTTTTTCATTCTTCAACCCCTTCAGTGCTTACCGAGACTTCATAACTAGCACCTTGTTGGGTTTGTTCCAGTGCTAGCTCCATCTCAGTCGGCACTTTTCCCTTATCCACTTTTCTCCTTTTTAATCATACCTAAGGACTTCTACACTAACTAGTGGATTGTCCCTGGGTAGATCCCTCCGGCTCTGGCGGGATCGTGGGAACTTGAGCCTAACCTAACCATCCTTATAACTCCATGCATTAATTAAATGGCCGGTCTTTGGTATTCATCCACGATTGCCAAACCAAATCTTTGAAAAATCTCTCAAAGTGTTCATGATTCTGAAACACATTTTTGCAAACACTTGAGAGTTTTATATTTTTCAAATGCTCCCCCTCAACATGTGCTCGGTTGATTGTTTTATAAATTTGCACATGTTAGGTAGAGCTCGCACTTTTTGAATTGATTGATTTTCCAAGAACATGATCATCGCGAGACACGCTTACATCACTAGTGAACTAGCTTGAAATTATTACCCGTCCAGATCACATTCAAGGAAAATCGCTCGAAATCGGTACATTCTACTCAGACACGTCCTTTGCGAGACACACTTACATCACCAGATAAACTGGCTTGAAATTATTACCCGTCCAGGACATGTCCTTTCGACTACTGACTTTAGCTATCGTCAATTCATTGGTGAAGTCTGAGCCTTGCTCACATAAGATGCATGCCAAATCCTTTGCTCCCCCTCAATAAGTGCATTGGTATACAAAAGAGTTTAGCACTTATGGAGAGCTTACTTTCACATCCAAAACATTTTGCTCCCCCTCAATATGTGCATTGATATATAAAACAGTTTAGCACATACGGGAGAGCTTACATATATGTCCAAATCATCACATTTTATCAGATTTCATATTTAAATCACATTCTCTCCCCCGATCAAAAATTTCAAACCATTTGAGATTTGTGATCCCAATTGATTTAAATAAGTTAGAAAAATGTGAGAGAAAATGTGTCCGATTTAATGTTTTTTGATAATGGAACATACTATGCTCCCCCTTAATCTAAGAGGGAGATTCACTACTTCTAATTTTGCACAAAGTGATTGTTAATGACACGAATGATATTGACCTTTTTGCACAAATGATGTGATCATCCGCTTCTCTGAAGGAGTCATTGGTCAACATCGATTATCCATCCACCAACAAGAACGTACAAGTATTGTAGATCCCCACTTGGCGAGATCGGAACAAATAATGCTTTGTTTCACTGAAGGTGGTGGTGGTGATGACGGTGTTGTTGTTGTTGTTGCTGCCGATGTTGTTGTCGTGGTGAATTCCGAGCCAATCAATAGAGTTTGAACGTCTGATCAAATGGTTAGAATGGGAACTGGTACATTCATTTTGGCTATGGAATCTGCATAAGAATATCAAGACAGATATACATACATACAGATACACTATTCCTAAATAGCTACCCTTCAGCAGCTTGCCACATTATAATACCAAATTCATTTAATCAAACCACAGTCAGGAAATACGTCAAACTACTATCTATCATGAAGAGCAATTAGCAATCATGAACATGGCAATTCACACAGATTTCAATATTCAATTCAGGATCTTAGGAACATGATTCAAACATGTTAGCTATATACCTAAGCGAATCCTGAGAACATATGCACAATATCAACAACAATTAAGCAGCAATTGACTTAACAAAAGTCAAACAACGTTTGAAACTCATTCATTCAGATCATACAAATGTCGTTGGAGTATTCAAAAACATCAAACACAACTGGTTTTCTAACTTCTTTTAGGTTTTGAGTCTTAAAGTAATTAGGGGATTAAACGAGGATTCCAAAGTAACACAAATGAGCCTTCTAGATACATAAAGCTAGGAAACTATAAGCAAGTTGCACATAATGTCCTAAACTTTCTAGCAACTAACACGTTTGGCCATTTGATATAAAGTTTTTGCAAGATCCTCTTCAACTAATACCCCATTACCTACAAAACCATTTCTAGCAAGTATGAGTTAACCAAGAAATCCATTTGATGATATAAAATTTGAATTCACTCTCCCCCTCAATCAATGACTCGTATTCTAGTTAAAGATTTGTAGTCGTTGATTGAGTGACAAATTTTATGCATAATCCAAGTTTAAACAAATTTCATACAACACATATTCACCAAGTGTCTCACAAATAATTTTCAGAAGAATCATAGAATGAAAACTATTTGTATGCAAAGAAGATTTCTCTTCCTTTACCAGAAATGATGCACTGAAACGTACATTAGATCGAAGAAACATGGATATAAAGTAATCCATGCCCAGGTGAACATCACCCAGTTGGAGGAACAGCCGTCTTTTTGGCGACGTGCTTTCCCCATTGTGAAGCGCGGGTTGCTATCTAAAGTAATAGCAAGCCATTTAGACATGTTTTAAGAATCCATTTTAACTTCTGCTCGAGCTTCATTTAAAGACCCGTGCCATTATTGAATGACATTTCTAAGTCCGTAAATGTTATCGATAAACAGAAGACATGCCTAGGTGAAACTATTTTTGGTATTTTCTAATTTTTTAATTTTTATGGGTTTTCTGGTTTTAAGTTTCTCTATTTACAATTAGCAAGATTTCTATATATCTATTTACAAAAAGGTATAAGATATGAAAAAGAAAGTAAGAAGCAAAATATATACAAGGATACGAACCAGAAACCATTACTCCTCAGCATTCTGAATCTTCTTCGCATTCATCACTTGACTTGCTGAAGAGCAATGTGAGCACTTTTAATCAGGGATTGATTCTGGCTTTTCACTCTCCCCGAATTAGTGCTCTCCCCCAATCTGACAACCTTTCCTGATGAACACCCATAATAGGAAGAAGAAGAAGACTTTGGATGAACACCCATAATAAGAAGAAGTCTTTTGGTAACCAAATGCATGCCGTCTTTAGTCTTCTAACACTCCCGTCCTTGAGAAAAGCCGTCTAAAACCTTAGGCCTCTTTTCGTAAGTTTAAGTTGAGCCTCAACTGAAATCTAGCTTAACCCCACAACTCATCAAACAAGAACTGTCATGAGGTTAAGCTAAACCACAAATTTAAGCCCAATAACAACTTGATTTCAGCTTAACCTCACAACTCATCAAACAAGAACTGTCATGAGATTAGGTTAAAATCAAGTTGGACCTAACCTTAAACTACAGAACAACTTGAACCTAACTTAACTCCACAACTCATCAAACAAGAACTGTCATGGGATTAAGTTAAATATCAAGTTGTAAGAAAAGAGCTCAACATTTTTGAATGTAGAGAAGACTGAAGACTCGACCTTCTTCAAGATTGCCCAATGTGGAGGAACAGAATACCAATCATCTTCATCTCACCAAATGCCTTCCAGTAATCTTACATGTAACCGATCAACCCGCAGCTTACACATGAGACGATAACACACAGCAGAGAATGAAGAATAGACTTACGACTCGACCTTCTTCAGTCTTTAGTATAACACCAAAGTAACAAGTTGAACCACTGATCATCTATAGTATGTATCCTCTTGGATATTAAGCCCTGATCATGTGAACCTGTTGTGCGTCCTTGATGTACACATTCTCTCTCCCCTGATGGTTACGATTAATCAGCCCATGACGTAAAAGCGAAACGATAATACCAAGGTGACAAGTTGAACCACTGATCATCTCTGCGGCTTTTCAACACCGGGATACACGATTAAGCTCGATCACGTGAACCTTTTGTGCGTCCTTGGTGTACACATTTCTCTCCCCCATGATGGTTACGATTAATCGGAATCATCATCAATATGTGTACATGTAGCCTGATGACGTATACATGAAGCATTGACTAGAAACCCTTTGATACTGATTGAATCAGCCCATGAGACGATGTCGATTAGCATTCCCTGACCATGTTCTTCAACACCTTGATAGACGGAAGAAGTAGTGTTGGAGAAACATGGTTTGCACGACTCCTGAACTGACGTATTCAAGAGTCGTATGACCATTTCTCAATCATCAATCAACATGTAGAATAATATTCACCCTTTCCCCCCCTCAAAAATTGCATATGCCTGCCAACTGCAATTTTTGATGATTGAACTAGTGAATATTAATACCATCAACGGTAAGTAGCTCCGCTTGACGATTCTTGAAGACTGACATGTTGTTTATTCACCCTTTCCCCCCCTCAAAAATTGCATATGCCTGCCAACTGCAATTTTTGGTAGAACAAGTGAATAAGAATATACTCCTATATGCACCGATCCACTTGAAGACTGAATAAGCACGGAAAGAGCATAACAACTTGTTGATGAGAATGGCCATAAATAAGAAGATTCCTCTTCTTTTGAAGATAAAGTGCACTCAAGCGTACACTTTTCTTTTCTTGATGAACGAGGCCTGCACTGATGTGTACAGACGTCATAATGATGAAGAGCGAGGCCTGCACTGATGTGTACAGACGTCATTACTCTCTCTTTACTATTTCTCTCATCAAACTCGTTACTAACCCCATTATCATTTTGTCGGCTTGAAGTCGTGACCACTGATGGAGAAAAACCCAATATGATGAACTTGAGCCTAAAGTAACATAACCCGAACTTGTGACTTAAACTTGTATTAATGCGAGACAACGAGCGGTGCAGAGACTTCGTGCAACATCGAATCCCTAAGTACTCTATACTCTTCAACCAACCAACCATCAAGTATAAGACGTACATCACCTCTTGGATATCCACAACTTCGTGTGACACTGAGCACTACAACGTGACTCCTTAAAGTGATAGTTATTTTGAAAAAAGAGAGAAAGAAAAAATAACTAGATATCCAAGTCCTCGTCATTGTAAATGTTGAAAGCTCGAACAAGGATCTCGAAGAATCTTCATCCAACCTCCCCGATATCTTCAGATACTAAGTACACGCACCCATGAAATTTCACTTCAGCCTCAAATAAATAATACTGATCTAACGCCGTAGTCACATCTTGTCGATTAACTGCCCCCGATCCAGCCATTTGTGATGTTATAGCTGAACTTTGATAATGGTTTTAACCCGATCATGGTCAAGAGCGCATAGCCCATCATCACGGAATTTTAAAAATCTATGGTTTAAACCGAGAAATAAGTTCTTTCGCGGGATTTTACAAAACCAAGAAGAAACCGTGCGACAGTAACAGATTGGATGTGGCATGACTGATTCGTTTATGGTGAATATCAGTTTGGGTTAGGAACATCCCATGAGAATTACTGAGCACATCACAACTTTGAAAACTTTCGTCCAACTAACCAACCTCGAACACAAACAACTAATTGTGACCACTTGATGAAGGAAACCCAATATACCAATACTGCGAATGAAGTAGAATTACTCAAATTTGTTACCTAAGCTTGCATTGTTGTTGGAAGAACGGTGTCAAGTCTCTAAGTACGTAATGTTATCCTGACAAAGTATGAGACTTTCATCACCTCTTTCGATTATCCACAACGTCTTCTACGTGTGACACTAAGTACTACAATGTATCTCCTTTAAGTGATAGTTAACCAGGTCTTCAACCATCCACCCCGACTTCTGGAAACTAGATAACCCAAGTCTTCAACTTACATCTTAAGCACGAGCAAGTTATCATTGAAATCATGCATCCAACCATCCCCGATTTCAAGATAAAAATAGGTAGACTCTTTCGTGAAATCCAACTTCACCCTCAAGCAAGGAATGCCAAATTAACTTCGTAATCATTTTGTGCGGTTGAATAGTCAAAGGGAGAAGAAACATGCGCTAATTCTTAGCAGTGCCCATGACTCATAGTCAGTCCAATCAAACATAGCTGTTTGGCCCAGCTGCTTGGATGATATCAGGTGCAGTGCATGGAATAGTTTTCGTACTGTGTATAGGATTTTACAGTTCTTGAGATTTAACCGAGAAATAAATTCAAGAACAAACTGCACAACAGTAAGTATCAGACCGCTGAAATCTTAGGCAAATAGCTAAGCCCCAAACCGCTGAAAGCTAAACCACTGAAACTGGAACCGCTAATATTCAAACCTCTGGAGACTGAACCACTGAATCCTGAATCGCTATGATCTGACCCGCTGAAACCAGAACTACTAAGATTCAAACCGCTGGAGACTAAACCGATACGATCTGACCTGCTGTAACCGGAACCGCTAAAATTCACATCGCTGGAGACGGAACCGCTAGGAGACTCGCACTAATTCTCCCCCTCAAAAAGGGCATGAAATGACCTTTTTGCCAAAAACTGAAAGTTCGTGATAGTTGTGAATTTGTCAGGCACAATACATGGAATGAGACACATAAAACTACTGCAACGAAGATGGTGGTTAAGACTCTCTTGTAGTAACCCCTTGCTAGACTCCTCATCAATGATTTGGTAGATTAATAATTCATTGAAGCTCGTAATATGCCAAAACCGCTTGATGAAATGTGTTTAACTTTAGAGTGAGTAAAAGGTTAAAACACGTCTCCAAACAAATCACCTCTTGTCTTTAAGTCTGACCACCTCTTGAGAAGATCTTGTACTACAATCCCATTAGAAGCTTGAGAAACAACAATCACTTGATGAAGCTTGATAAAGAACAAGTCCGCGACTTAAACTTGCACTAAATTGTGATTTAGAACCTATACTGAGCACAACAACGTAACTCCTTTAAATATAGGTAGTGATATATACCCAACCTTCCATCCTTTATTGTATATATCCACTTCTTGAACATCCAAGTCTAATCACCTTAAATACGCTCGAGCAAGGGTCATCAAACATCATGCATCCATCCACCCCGAGATGTTTGTGACACTAAGTACACCAACCCGTGAATTAACAAACCAATCAAGTTACCATAATTTCCCAATTCCTGCCGATCTCGAAGCACAAACTTATCCGAAAAAAAATTAGTCACACCCCGTAAGTTTTATTAAGTCTAAATCCACGTCCAGCCTACTTGTCCAAAATTAAATTCACGGGATTTTACAGCTTTTGAGATTTAAACCGAGAAATCAAATCTTTCGCGGGATTTTCTAAAATCTACAAGAGAAACCGTGAAATCAACAAGAACAACTAAGAGTGAGTTGCAAAACTAATCTTCACAATTTAAAGTCAAAGAAGTCAAATCTCAACTTGATCAAATCGCAACAAGTCAAGTCGCAGTTTGTCTAATCGCAACAAGTCAAATCGCAATCAAATCGCAATCAGTCAAGTCGCAACAAGTTAAGTAGCAACTTGTCAATTCGCAATTAACCAAATCGCAATTCGTCAACTGTAACTCAAATTGTAAAGATTAATTTGCAGGCTTACTCAAATCACCGGCATCAATAGAGCAGCTCTGCCAAATCCACAACTCTGATCTCACGTTGACATTCATAAACCTAAATACTAGCCATGACGTGTGTATCCTTGTGGAATTTTATACGACTAAAATACCACTCTTTTACGCCAAATAATTTACCAAAAATTAGCACAATGCATTTACAATACATTGGTAAATATATTCATTTCAACCCAATTTATTTTGATGAGTGTTTCGGATAAAAAAAAATACCAGCTCATGTGATATAGAATTTAAGTCCATGTTAATCCACAATTCCAAGCCCAAATCCAAAAGAGATTCCCTATTCATCATTTTGGACCAGCACCAAACATTAAACACAGCCCATTCTAAACTAAACCTAAAATGTTGGGTATTTAATAAGATCCCTAATCCCTAATCTTAGTTTAATCCGCCCCATCACACTCACCACATATCACAACCCTAATCACTCCCTAAGAAACCACGCCCCCATCTATGCAGTCATAAAACACATCTGATCTCCTTCACTTCTCCAACATAAAAACGCAGCAAAACCATCCACATAACTTCATCATACTCCCACGAATCACAAACAAACGCATTTAATCTCCAATATACAAGAACGTAGCTCCTCCTTATAACTCTATTAAAACAACGCAACACCTTATTACTTCAAAAGGACCAATAAAAGTTGCACCTCAAAAACAAGCCTCCCTTATATCTCCAAATTAAATCAACTCGTTACTGCTCAAATCAAATCACACAAACACAACATGTTTTGTGAATAACAAACGAGAACCGTAGCATAAGTGGTCTTCAAGATTTCTATAAAGAGATCTCGAGTAGGTTTCGTTGTTATGATTTGTTTCTTGTTTTGTTGTTACCGAACGAGATAAAGAAGGTAACAGATTTGTTACATTTCTTTTCTTGGTAGATTCGGATATTAATGGGGCTATGCTCTTCAAAGATCAATGATGGTTAATATTATTTTCGTGTTATGATCTGTAAAGATCAATGAATAATAGTGCCACACGAAAATCAAACTGTGATCATTTGAGAATTTTTAAAAAGTTACGTGTCTTGTTTTTTGAGTCTTGAGGTTGTTTGGAGAAGGGATTGAAAGTGATGAGTTGTGATAGGATTGGATTTGTAGTTGTTGGTTTTGAACGAGGCTGAGAACAATTGTGTATCCATAGATTCATGCTTGTTGTCTTTTTCATTTTATTTTGTTTTCATTTTCGATCTCTATTCTTGGACTGATGATGGTTGAGACCTGAAGGCGATAAGAATATGTTATTAATGGTTGTGGTCTTAGTCTGCTTCATCTCCTTTCTTTTAAATCTTTTTGAGTACTTTGACTTTTCTTGACTAGTCAACTGTGGTAAACCGCCAGTCAATAAACTGCCAGCCAATAAACCGCTAGCCAATAAACCGCCACAGTCAATAAACCGCCAGTCAATAAGCCGCCAGCCAATAAACCGCCAGTCAATAAACCGCCAGTCACTAAATCGCCACAGTCATTAAACCGCCAGTCAATAAACCGCCAGCCAATAAACCGCCAGTCACTAAGCCGCTAGGACAAGTCAAACTGCTGTTGACTGGTCAAACAGTCAAACCGCTGAAGCATCAAACCAAACTAGTCACATTCAGTACTTTTGTCTTCTTTCCGGTTTTGGTTAAGCTCCAAACTGTACTTCCAAAAAAAACTGCCAACCCGCTACAAGCTTTTTCTTTTTGTGTTGTTCAACCCGCTAGCAAGAATACCATGTGCAAACAAGAATATTGCAAACCCGCTTTTTCTTTTTGTGTTGTTCAACCCGCTGGCAAGAAACGACTATTTGACACAAAACAAAGTGACTCAAATGAATGCTTATCAAGCTTAGCAAGAGACACAAATGGTCTAGTGTTGTACGAACCAAACTAAAAGGATGACCAACTTATGTAAACTGTTGAAGCCCAAACAACAAGTGGATTTGAAAACAAAAATGTAAGATGATGTAGAGCCCAAGAAACATATACCAGTTTTGTTAAAACCGTGACTATAAACAATTTAAGATACTATCGTGATTATAACAAAACACCCACAAACAAAAGCCACAGACATATACATCAACGTGTTGAGATGCACAATTTGCAATAGACTAAGAACCAACACAGTTAAAGCCCAAGAAATAATCAAACATGTAAACAAAAATGAGCTTAAACTTAAATAGACACCAAGAAAAATAGATGGCAGAAGACCCCAAGAAAAATAGATGACAGAAGTAATTTTCGAGAACAAGAACATAGGATTCGAACAAAATAAAAAAAGAAAACCAAGAAAAATAGACACAGCGAATCCAAGCACAATCAATCGACCCTAACCATGGCTCTTGATACCAATTGTAAGAGATGACCATCTTGATTGTGTGGATCTATTCGGGTGGTCTTGGATCTTGAAAGATCAAGAAACCCATGGTGGGAGTTAGTGAGATAAAGAACTAGAGAGAGGTGGGAGAAACTCAAAAACAGAAAATTAGATTAATGTGAATGAAAGTTCCCCCCTTCCCATGTGTGGGAAGGGGTTTATATACTTACTAATATTTGTGCCCCTAGTGGGCTGTGGAGTGAGCTGACAGTGGGGAAAGCCCCGACCCACTCCACAAATATAAATACGACTAATACTAATAATACTAATACTAATATTGCTAAGCTAATATAAATAAGCCTACGAGCTATGTAGATGCTAAATAGATGCTCGGGGTGACCGAGCCTTCATCTGAATATTTATATTCCTAACATTACCGCTTTATTTGTTTGGGGTGGAATGCATGACTTAAATTTTTATTTGAACTTATGACATATATTTTTACCTGAACTCTTAGAAATTGACTTTGAATCTTAAGACATTATTTTAAGCTTATGACTTGTTTTGAAATTTATGTGCCGTACATACTAATTATAAAGTCTTCCATGTTCGGAGCAGTGCAAAGTCTCCCATGTTCGGAGCATTTTAGACAATAATTCTCGCCATGTCGGTGAGTGACAATAATTCTCGCCTAGGTGGTGGAGTGACAAAGTCTCCCATGTTCGGAGCAGTGACAAAGTCTCCCATGTTCGGAGCAGTGCAAAGTCTCCCTTGTTCGGAGCAGTCTTTATTTATTATGTACATGGCATTTTTATTGTGAACTTGACAAACATGTGTGTTTGATTATAAAATGTAAAATTTTCTATATAATGGTTGTGTAACCATAGGTTACAAGTCTTGTATGGGCAGGACTTGTAACTGAGTGGTTGACACTGTCTCTACCATTTGCACCATTTTCAAAAACCTTGGACTTCTTTTGAACAAAACCTGTATACTCACCAACTATTTTCATAGTTGACCCGTTTTCTCATGCATTTCAGGTGATCGCCAGTAAGTGTATTTTATGAAGACATTAGCATTAAGGAGTCTTCATCTATCATGTCTAGTTGGATGAAATAAAATGTTATCTTTCAGAAACAAACTCAAATGTTTCAAAGGCCGTTGTTGGCTAAAACAATGTTGTATTAATGTATTGTTTATTTAAATTTAAATTATGGTATTGTACTATATCTCTTTTGCGATGTATATTGATTTCGTAGCACCCCAGGACCCGAATGCTTCCGTTATACCACATTTTGGGGGTGTTACACTTGGTTCCAACCGTTCGAACCATCCTCCTGCAACTCCGTCCAATGTTTGCTGAAACATGCGACACCAAACCAGCATCGGCCATTCCCCCTGCTTTGTTGCTCCGGTGAATCTGGTGAGGTGATCATTCGGATCCGTTGACCCATCATAGAATTTCATGTTCAGCGGCATTATGTGGTTCGGACCAGAGAACTCTACAATCCGGCGAGTAAACAGTGACCTCCATACCTCCTTGAAGGGTTTGCGAAGGTCATCCTCCTTCCCCTCGTCTACTTTCTCCTTTCCCCGATTCTTATCTCCTTCGTCTCCAAAGTCGAGCCGTATTGGCCTGAGAATGCTTCCGCCTTTCTCATTATGTTCCTTGATCAGCTCCGTCAGTGACGCCACCTGGCCAAGGATCAAATCTTGGAGACTGGGAGAGTCATTGGCCGAGCGGTCACTGTTATGCTGGTTATGATTATTGTTGGGCCCGTCTTCTCCGTCTTCGGGCTTTGGGGTTCGAAAAGAGGGATCAACCATTCTACTGCTTAGTTAGACTGAATAGCGTGTCCCACGGATGGCGCCAATTTGTTGAAGTAAAACCTTGCGGGTGGGTCCAACTTCTGTATAAGATCCTTCGGATGGTTTCCTTTGGATGGTATAAGCTCCTACACACAAGCAACACACACGTTAGACTCGCCTTGGGTTTTGTTCCAAGGCCAACCTCCGGCGTGAGAATAAGTATATGATAGTATGAAGGGTGAAACAGTGAATGAGAGTAAATGCTATGAGTGAATTAGTTGTGAATCATAAATGAGGTGGGGGTATTTATACTACCCACATCTGTTACCTGTTTGTCTTGGAACTAAGCAAGCCGACCTATGCCTAGCTTAGTAGGTAGGTGTCGGATCACGTGGGGAACACGATCCCAGAAAATCTGGGATGGCGGCGTGACGCCGATTGATAGGATTGTTCATTGGTTAAACGGAGGCGGTTGACTTTTCGGTAAGTATGTCCGGAAGTGAGTTTCCCGTCCGGACGAAATATAACGTCCGGACACGTAGGCCGGTCCAGACAAAGTATGACGTCCGGACATATACGCCAACAACTATCATCACTAAATGTGAGATATTTCGAGTTTAATTCTTATTGACCACACCAATCTTGCCAAAATGGGAGGGTTCTACCCGGTTGGTATTTGTGTGGCGGTGTGGATTGTGATTTTTTTTTTTTTTTTCCCTTTCTTTAGAATGGCAATATTAATATTTCTTTAAGAAAAATACTAGCAAAACAAACTTTAAAGTACAAAGTTGTAAGAAAAAGTAATAACAGAGCAATTAACATAAAAACCTATCACTCAGAGAGCAGAATCTCGAATTCCGTCATATCACCGAGACAACTTAACAAATCTAAAGAAACACCACTTCGGATAGAGACGGAAATACTCCTCAAACGTGAAAAGAAGCGAAAGTAAACCTCTTAAACGCCTTGCGAGCCACCAATATCTTCATCAATATTTGAATCGTCTTTAAATCTTGTGAATTAGTATGTTAAAAGGCCAAAAACTATTACGCCAACTTACCAAAAAGGAGAGAGTTTCACCCGCTTATATTTGTGTGACTGTGTGCTCAAATTTTGTGAGTTAGTCTATTAAAAGGTTGAAAACAATGATTAAAAAACAAAAGAAAATATCCTTTAAACGACTATTTATTAGTCTTAATATATGTTGATTGCAATGTTGCTCATATTAGTCTTTGTGTTATGAGATATGTGCTTAAATTTAAAAGGCTTTTTGTAAAGTTAGCATGATGTTTTGATTCGGATTTTAAATGGTAGACCTTGAAGATGCTTAAGATTGGATATACGTGGGACCATATGGTCTTATGATCTCAACCCATAAGACCTTGTGCCACCTAATAATGAAGAACATACAAAGTTTTCATGTGAGAAGACCTTCTCCCCTAATGAATCTATGAACGAGTGGATTAAGCTTGTAGACCTATTTCTATTGAAAATCATTTGTGTTTCACTAATTGTCTATGTTTAGTTGAAACTTTAATATAGGTTTGAACATTGTTTGATCACACAAATAAACCTAATTTTCAAACACTTTATAAAATCAAATATTAATTAGAAAAGCACAATTTAAAGTGGTGTTTAAAAAGACTATTGTAGCACATTTTGATAATTGTTAATGTTAGATGATTAAGACCCTCCACATCTAACCATACTGTAACCCAAATTCCACAATTGCACCATCTTGAGTTATCATCCTATTCAAGTGAATTCTATTTTAAGTAATACTACTATTATCAAATTATTTTCTAAAATAAGTAGTTATTTTATCTATTTAAATATTTTATTAATTAAAAGAAATTTAGGTTAATATTGATAGTTTAAACGAAAACCGAACAAAAACTCACTTACTTACAAAATACAAATGAACGTTTTAAGTGTATTGATTTGACAATGGCTTTTTTGGGATGATAAAACCGGTCCTTACTATAAATATAGTACACACGATTGGTGCACTTGCCATTTGTGTGTTAGTCTTAGTTTGATAACTTTTTAGAGAAGGAGAAACTCGACCATTAAAATACTTTAATCCATGTTGCTCTTGTACAAGGAATAATCAACCAACGAATGCTCCAAAGATTGTACATTGATCTTCACAAAATGGACATAAATGCATATTTGGGTCGACCTTTATTTTATTCAGATTATATGTGTTCAAAGTGTGTCTTTCTTAGCTCTAAAAAAATCACAAACTTTTTTAGGTACTAATGTGTTCCATATCATCTAACATGCGTGGAACGCATGACACGAACTTAAGTCTCCCGAAGCCTCAAAACCCCATCTCCATCCATTATACCTTTGTGTTAACAAGAGGCCTTGGATCGATATCACGTTGTA
Organism: Artemisia tridentata subsp. tridentata; assembly: GCA_021014915.2. NCBI lineage: Eukaryota > Viridiplantae > Streptophyta > Magnoliopsida > Asterales > Asteraceae > Artemisia > Artemisia tridentata. Next base: position 336,782,116 of record CP139508.1, read on the forward strand.
GCCGATTGAATTCATCTAACTCTCTTGCAACTCTTAACTATCTTCACTAAGCCAAAAACATATTCACCACATCACCCGACTTATGAAATTTACCCCTTTAATATGCATGTCGTGTCTAGTTAAAGACCATATAATCTTGGATGTTTATCCGCCAGTTTGGAATTGAAAGACCCAACCAACAATCTTCCCAAAAATATGCTACTACCATCACGCCTTATGATAAGAAAAAGATGAAAGAAACGGTATACCAAGATTATGAATTTCCCACCCAACTTTCATTACGTCAGAGGTCAGACCATATCTCTTTAAGATTTGAAACATAATTCTGATTATTTGTACCACCAAAAACGCCATGAATATATGTATTACCAGATGATCAAAGAGTCAAAGAGAGTCTTCCTTCTTCCAATTCTCCCCCACAACTAGAAAGTAGTAGATCACTAATCAAGACCACTCTTCTTTCCCTGCCACTATTGGCTACCAAAACTGCCCATCATATATACCTAGTCTCAGCGGATATTACCCTGGTAATATCATTCAAGTTTTCAACAATTTTTTTGGCAAAAAACATTTGAATATTGATTTATTATCGTATAATTCGATTTAGGCTGTTATATGTATGAAGGCTTGTTCAGTCATTTTAAAAAATAAAATCCAGGTGGCTGTTTTGTATTTTGTAAAAGTTAGTTGAAAAAATAAAAAACTTTGCCAAGGAAATATTTGACATGGCATGGGGCTGTATAGTAGATTTAATCGCAATCACTCTTAACACCAAGGTTTAGTACACCTCTTCTATTACTTATGATCCAAAAGAACTATGGGTTTTGGCTGACTCATTAGAGGCCCAACGACCATGATTTGAATACGTTCATCATAAAGGCTCAGAAGAAATAATAACATGGAATTTTATTCTTCATTTTTACCATCAAAAGCGCATAAAAATAATTGGAAAGATGTTTACATGTTGGAAATTACACTTGAACAAGCTTAGAATTTAAAACAAAACATACCAACTTATAATCAAAAAGTTTACACATATAACAAACAGAAACCAACATGCTCTAAACATGTTTCAAACTTATTCCGAATTAACCAACCTGCAATTCGTCCTGATCTCACCATTAAGTCCAGTAAGTGGACTAATATCACCCATCTTGATCATGGCAGCCGCGAAATCCTCATGGAAATTTTCAGGGTTTTGGCTATATTGCTCCACAAAGAAATCAGTAGCACCACCACTATACAACTGCTGGTCTGACCTGAGCAAACCTTTTTCAGTGATCAAGTTCCTGAAATAACAATTATCAAAATAGGCTGGGCTTCTAACGTCGAGTGGTGCTAGATTGTTGTCACCCAAGCCAGTTGGAAGTGGGCAGTTTGATTGACGTGACCTAGCAAATGAAGTGTCAATGTTGGTGTCATTGTGAACACGTGCTCTAAAAGTTGTGCATCTTGCTTGTCCGATTGTATGTGCACCCGAGAGAGCTACTAGGTCCTTGACCGAAAGACCCTGTGCTTGGAATCGATTGATGAGGTTGCTTAGGGTGGATGATGGTGAGGGGATGACTCCGCTGTTGGCTGCAGATAGGCTTGCAGTTCTTGAGTCTCGTCTTCCTAGTTTGATCTCCCATGCGGGGCCGCCTAACTGTAGAGAAGAAAAATTAAACCCGTCAACGTACAGAAGCAATTTTATTAGTTTTTGTTAGTAGTATGGAGCAAGAAATGTTAAAGATAAGATTTAATTATAGCATCATATATCTCCGTTTCATTTATAAAACTAGGCCAAAAACTTATCGGGTGATCAATGTTTTCTTGGAAACACATGAAACAACTTCAAATGATAATATATAGACTACTGATCTAATATATTGAAAGGCATTTTCTAAAGAGACTCGCTTGAACCACAACGCTACTCAAAGGATATGGTTAACAAAATTCGTCGTCAATTTTTTGAGTGTCAAACTCGTTTGTCCAACATATGCTGATAACTTGGAAGGTTAGTAAATAGTTTAGATTATGCCATCTAAAGAAGCAAACCAAACGGCACACATGACTGGTATATGTTACTTGTACAGCAAGTTAATATTGACCACCTAGCTTTATTTGTTAAGAATATTCCATAACGGCATGCCAACATATATTTTGGCCATGTCAACTTTGCGATGCTAAGTAAGTCACAAAAGGGGTGATCACATGATTTTTCATTTTACCATGCAAAAAAAAGGGTGATCACATGATTTTTCATTTTACCATGCAAAAAAAAGCTTATTAATGTAGTTTGACTTACAGCCACAACGGATTCAAGAGCAGTAATTGCTAATACATCAGCACATGAAACAACACCAGGACAAACTTCTTCAACTTTCGACTTCACATCATCAATCACGTCAAAGCCCCTAGCTGAATTAGCATTAGGCTCTGCTGTTTTCTCCCCAGTGAACGAAGGTGTGTCGTCTAGTAGAACTGACCCGTCACACCCCTGCGCGCACAATATTAAAATAGAAAACGATGAACACATCTAATTAGCCTAGCTTGGCCCTCATGATCAACTAAGTCACTCTAACTACAAATTGTATTAAATTTATGAAAAAAGTACATACATTCACAAAACAATCATGGAAATGGAGTCTAAGGAGGGAAGCTCCCATGCGCGTCTCCCTTGACACAGCATCTTGAACTACTGAGCTAACCACCTCAAAAACACTCGGACAACTTTCCGAGTAGAAGTCGTTTGTGAGCTGACCCGAAGAAGTAATGCTCATCAAGCATAAGACAGAAGCAACCTGTGCAAATGAAATGATCTTCGAAGAAGCCATTTTGTCAGTTGAAAGTGGTGAGCAGTGAATATGTTGGAGGAACAAATTTAGGGTTACTATATATAGGTTCAAGGTATGCGTTTGGCTAGAGCAGTAATCTAATAATCTGGACCAAACTGCATGGCCAGAAATTAGTTTTTTAGCCTTTTTTTTTTTAACTTATCTGGACCAAACTGCATGGCCAGAAATTAGTTTAATAGCCTTTCTTTGAAAAACTCTTTTTCGTCATGATAGGATACCATATGTGAATTTGTCAAAAGTGAGGCCCTTTCAGGGTTTCATAAAATTATATCAAACTAAATGGATAATATTGTATTTGGCCAACCGGGCAAGGGATATTACTATATATCATGCACGTCCATGCATTACGTTATTATTTTTTAACCACATGCATAAATGTATTAGATCGAGACCAAAGCAAATGCGTTTTTATACTTTCATGTGGGTATGATCACGGTCCAAAAACCGGACCGGACCGGCCAAGACCGGACCGGACCGAAGACCGAGAACCAGAAAAACCATAGACCGAGACCGGACCGAATGTGGTCGGTCCGGTCTCGGTCCGGTCGGTTTTCGGTCGGTCTGGTCCAATTAGGCAAGATTTGGCAAGTTTTTTCGGTTTTTTGGTCGGTCCGGACCGGACCGACCGGACCGAGGACCGAATTAGCCAAAAAGCTTAGACCGAGGACCGGACCGAATGTGGTCGGTCCGGTCCGGTCCGGTCCGGTCCGGTCGGTTTTGTCGGTCGGTCCGGTCCATCCGGTCCGTTTGCTCACCCCTGCTTTCATGTGTATATTAAATGAGGCGGCAAAAGTTCAATATAGATCTCATATTTATAATAAATTTCATAAACTAATCTTATCCATTTATTTTTTTGATCAAAACAAAAAAAATAAACATTCACCCTTTTTTTAAAAATTAAATATCTCGCAAACCGTTAATCGTTACGCGAAAAAAATCATACTATCGCGTTGTGAATTAAATTATCTTTCTATATATCTGCACTTCTATATACATTCGACGAATTTTTTTTTTTTCAAATTTTTTGCCTAGAAGTATAGAAAAGTGCATATCTATAGATAGAGAAATTAATTCTCGTCGCGATGGTGGATTTTTTGTAGCTCAAAGATTTACCGTTTACAAGATATGTTGTTTTCAAAAAAAATGTGAAAAATAGTTTTTTATTAATTTATATAAAAAATGGGTAGTTAAAATTGTTTATTTGAACATATGACAAATATGAAATTTATATTGATCTCAACTCTAAACGAGGCTTAGCAAGAAGATATGTCAACATACAAAAGTTTACAAAGTTGGAGAAAAAGCATAATGGTTATCAAACCATTTTGTCCGATTTAACGATAACTTATATAGCTGTATAGTATGAATCCAAGTAAATGATAGAAGCTTGATATCATATCGTTGAGAATTATGTCTTTTCTCGGATTTTTGTAACCAACCACTATACCCGTTGCTTCTATTTCGCCAAAGTAGCCAAAACGTGGTTTACATAACGTCAAAAAACTTATTGCTGTGTTGAAGAAGGTCAAGCCGATCCTGCCAGATTTAACATCAAAAAACTTTTACATATAGTTTTATGAATATATATCTATTTAGTTAACCAGTCCCTAATGAGGATATTTAATGGTTGTTTATACTCATATAGTTAATATCTTCTTTACGTACAATACTGTTCGAAGTTCAAAGTTTTTCAAACTCATTATATATATAAGCATTTGGACATGCATGCATGGCCCAATGTATTTGCTAGATGATTACGAGAAATAAATTGCTGATTGTACAAGTGACAATAATGGCAGATACGTATATATTTACATATTTTTTTTTATTTTTTTTTTTGTAAACAATGAAGTCTATTGAATTTTAACGAATATTACATGCAAATAATCTTACAATGATAATGTCACAAAGAACCAAAATACCAAATACAACAACCAACATTATGCTAAAAAAATAGTAGAAATTACAATAACAACCTATATGAACTACAAGCTAGTGATAATGCTAGAATGCTACTAGTATTATGCTAAATGTACGATTTTTATAACATATATAACTAAGATTTAACTAGTGTAGCTAATAATTTTAATGACAGTAACGATGTAGTATACATCATCTATACATATACTTTGCTTATTAAAAGAACTTCAACTTTAAATAGCATGTTTATATGTATGTGGATATGCATGTATACTTTTTTTCGTTCAACAATAAACTAGGTTTGTTAATATCCGTATCAAAATGTCGTGAGTTCGTTATTGTCATAAATATGAAGTTGTTGAAACAAATTTGTCAAAACCTAATCATTAGTTAATGCTTCCTTAGTTTGAAAGACATATAACAATCACGGTTTGACTTTATCGGCCAAAATCGAATAGGGTTGTTATTTGTTTAATTTTTGACAAAACGAATTTATATCAATTTTTTATTTATAAATTTTAATAAAGGGTTATCAGTCATAAATGTATGTAACTTATCACTTTTTTTCTCCGCTTTGTTCTAATCACAAAAATAACTTGAATTAATCACTAGGTGGCTTAGCGGCAAAAGAATCATTACTATCATCACCAATTGTGAGATGTTTCGAGTACAATTCTTTCTTGACCACGCAAACCTTCACCAAAATGAGAGGGTTCTACCCGGTCTGTATTTGTGTGCCAGTGTGCATTGAGAATTTTATTTTTTGACAGCAATATTTTAAAAGGAAATACTAGCAACAAATTAACTAGAAAGTACAAAGTTGCAAGAAAGAGCAATAACAGAGCAGTTAACATAAAAACCTATCACTCGAAGATCACAAATGTCGAATTCCATCACCAAGAAATGAAACACCACTTCAGATAGAGACGAAAGCACTACTCAAAAGTGTAAAGAAGCGAAAGTAAACCTCTTAAACTCCTTGTGAACCACCAATATCTTCATCAAAAATTGAATCGTCTCCAAATCTTGTGAATTATTAGTATGTTAAACGGTCAAAAACTATTACGCCAACTTACTAAAAAGGAGAGAGCTTCACGTACTCGATTTGTATTTGTGAGACTGTGTGCTCAAATCTTGTGGTTAGTCTATTAAAAGGTTGAAAACTATGATTAAAAAAAGAATATAACACTTGAACGGCACTATTTTGTGAGTAGTTTTAATATATGTTGATTGCAATGTTGTCATTCTAATCATTTTGATACGTTGTTTTGATAGATTCATAGATTTGCTCAAAAATGATTTCTTGACCTTAAACTTTCAAGTCCGGTACATTGTAGTTCGAACGGATTAGCTAAAGCCACATATTTTATCTGAAGTTGTGAATTATTTTTTTATTACCGCGCATGTATCCTATAAGATAGATTATGATTAAATTTATCACATGCAGTGAGACTATGATTGAGCTGGAGTACTAATTTAGGGTTTATTATTAGATTCTAGATTTTTATAATATTTGACAATTTCGTTGATATATTTTCTTTTTGTACCAGGTCAATATACAAATATTTGGGAAAGATCGTTGTCTCGAACTTCTACGGTAAATTTGTTTCTTGAATAATAATGTAGGCTAGCTAATATCTTATTTTTATCATGATGAATCATGATTCTGATTTGTTGAGCCCATGTTATCAACCTTTAAAAACACATCTAGAAGACTAGAACAAACTCATCGTAACAAAATAAATATAAAAGATATTATTGTACGTTTATGTTGTCATATGATTACATATTTCAACAGTTACAAACCCCATGTATAAATAAGTTATTACTGTCAAATTTTCTTCACAAATTAATCACACGCATAATTATAATCAAGTCCAACACCGAAACGACTTGTTTATGTTTATTAACTTTTGCTATCGGAAATGTCAGTATAATCAGTTTAATTACAAGAAAACAAATAGAAGATTGGTAACCTATATGCTAAATTGATTAAATAATGTAATAAATTCATTAAAATAATAGCTCACCATGAATTTTCACTCAGTTGCACTTAGACTTGTTCCTGTTTGTTTAATTATCCTATAGAAGAAATTGTGTAGAACTTCTTCTCATTTATTAAATTAATTATTTGATAAGACTCGTTATTAGGTTGCATGCATGATGCATATTATCTCCGACATTTCTTCAAAATTATATAACGGAACTTAATTTCTTTTGCCAACATTAAAGGATTTTACCATCAATACAAATCAATATTGATTTTTCGAATCTTTTTCTTAGCCTCTCACAAATTAGTCACGATTATGCTCAAGTGACGTCTTTTCATTCTTCCCTTTTTTGAAGTGTCTCATACTCTCATTCCATATATTTCTTAGTGGTGTTGCTTTTTTTTTTTTTTTTTTTTTTTTTTTTTTTTTTTTTTGGGTTGGGGCATCTCTTGACAAGTGTCATATGTGTCATATGGGCTTTTTGTTAAAAATTGTGAGTAATGGTTGGGGCGTTGAATGGTACCAATTTCAAACATTACTTTATATATATATATATATATATATATATATATATATATATATATATATATATATATATATATATATATATATATATATATATATATATAAAATTTAAAATAAGAATTTCATACATTAAAATGAAACAACAATTAAAGAGTTACATTAAAATAAAACAACAATTAAAATAAAAAACTTAAAAACCTAGATTAAAAACTTAAAGATTAACAGGTTCGGTTATTCCATATTTTTCTTTAATTTTCTCTATTTTCAGCAACATCAAGTCTCGTATCAAACCGGGTTCTGTTGGTATCGGTTTTGACAAGTACTCAATATCTTCAGTTAGTTGACGATCCTCCTCCAACTTGATCATCTTGTTTCGTGCTTCAATCTTCGCCGCTAATTCTTCGTTTTTTTTCTCTAAACGTTGTCAGCTTAATTCATATATATCATCAATTCGGGTTCTCACACCCTTGAATTCTTCTTCCATAACATCCCTATTCATTGGTTGTTTGTCTCTATCCTTATTCCTACCCATTGGTCGGGTCATGTCTTCGAAAACATCAACATCATCTTCTTTGTTTAAATCAAAGTTGACATGTTCGTCCGACGATTGGCTCTCGTCGACGGTTGACGAAGATGTTTTGGATCTTTTCGCACGCCTTTGACGGCCATCGCCTACCGGTTTCCATTTTGGGGATTCCCTTAAAAGTTTCCAACTCGGGAAATAGTTAGTAAAGTTACCTTCGGTCTCTTGGAACTCAAGCAAAGCTTCCTGTTGCACTTGAGCATCATGTAAATTGCGTTGTATGCCGAACACTTTTGGTTAACGTCCCTCCATTTAGACGTTAAACAATCTCTTCCGCTCGGACGGCAACGTTTAAGGCGAATGTAAATTGCGTTGTATGCCGAACACTTTTGGTTAACGTCCCTCCATTTAGAAGTTAAACAATCTCTTGTTCGTTCATCCTCGGGCCTCGCACGTTTAAGGCGAATGTAAATTGCGTTGTTATGTTATTCATATTCCAACAAATATTTGTTACAATAGCATATATAAATTTTCAATAAAATAACTAAAAGTTACATTCTTACCATGATATCAGAATGTGTTCACCATTTATCTTCTACAAATATTGTCGCCATCCAACTTACAACATGTCATCATATTAATAGGAAAATCAAAGTTACAAATTTGTAACAATGTGTCGATTGTATGTCTTCTGCAAAAATTGTCGCAATCAAACTTTCAACAAATCCTCACATTGAGGAAGATCAATCGACACCTTGCTTGCATTACTGATCGTGTGCCTCATACAAATATTGTGGCTATCAAAGCTGCAACGTATCATCACATTTATAAGAAAATCGACGCCTTGCTCCAATTACTTAAGCCAAAATTAGATGCTATGTAGAGTAGTAAAGCTTCTATGATTTGGAGATTCAGTATTTGTTTGCAATTGAATGAGACACACATGAGAAATGCAAGTGAGCTATTTATGCTTAAGTCTCATTTAGGGCATGTTATACAAAAGAAAGTGATAGAATGGTTCTACCAAAAAACGAATATACAGGAAATCCTTTTTGACGACATGAACAGGTTATTTAAATACAAAAGAAAATGATGGGAATGCGAAGTTTAGTCTTCACATAATTAAAATTTGGTTATCAAAATGTGTCTTTATTGCTACAGTTATGACACGAACTCAATATATTAACCAAAACGAAGTTGGAAGAACTCAACAAACAACCGAAATGAAGCTGAAGTGTTGTGGCAATTATTTCGAAGTGCATTTATGACAAAAACTCAAACTTAGGTAACAACCGAAATGAAGTTGAAGTGTTGTATTACACGTCTATATTTATGCTTTGAAACTTAATTTTACTACTCAACCTTTAAAACTCCCCATTTATAAGACCAAAAGTAGTGGGCCGTTGAAGCCCCTCAGTTGCCTTTTCAACGGGTGTTGGACCACCCTCTAGCACCGTTGAATCCCGTTGAATCCACTTAAAACCAACGCTCATTGATCCAACAACGCGCGTTGATTAATTTTTTAAACAAAATATAGCTGTTGAAAGTGGCTTTAACGGCTAGATTTGAAATAAATAATCATTTAATTATTTTTATTTTACCTATAAATCTTACCATTTTATCTTCTTTTTTTTACACCTTATTTCTTCATTCTACACAAGAAAAATATGAAATAACCGAACCCGTTAATCTTTAAGTTTTTAATCTAGGTTTTAAAGTTTTTTATTTTAATTGTTGTTTTATTTAAGTTTTTAATTGTTGTTTTATTTTAATGTATGAAATTGTTATTTTAAATAAAAAAAAAAAAAAAAAAATTAAAGTAATGTATGAAATTGGTACCATTTAACTACCAACCATTACTCCCAATTTTTAACAAAAAGCCCATATGACACACATGACACTTGTCAAGAGATGCCCCAACCCACAAAAAGAAAAAACAACACCACTACTCTTGTTCTAATAGGGATCGAATCTTTTAGTACATATAGATAAAATGACCTTAGAGTATCTCAAAATGTTTAACTCATTTAAAATTCATTAACGCTTTCTCAAATCATCTACTTCAATGCATAACTTATTATTTTCAATTGACTGCACACAAATGAAATTGAGCAAGATACCTGATACTTGTAAGCACAATAGATCAATTTTTTGGTCTAATTTATGTTTTGTGAAACAACCCTTCTCTGTGTTAATACTCTTATTGTTTATTTTCCAATGCATCCCCTCGTATATAATACTTGATATTAAAATTGGTTTTGTTTGTATGCTCTACTATGCAAAAGTTCTTTTGGGATCTCCACCAAAATCATATTTTGTACAAATTGACACAAGCAGTGATGCCTATGGGTTTGCTAAAACTCATGTATTGACTGTTCTCAAACCAATGTATGATTACTGATTTTAATGGGTTTCTTTCAAACTAAAGTTAATGACTTTTTGAATACTAATTTACTTTTCCGTTAATATATTTCTATAACATAACTACTATGGCGAGTCAGTCTCATCAACAAGTTATCTGATCTCATGTTCAGATACGCTTTGTTCAAGATCCCTCGCTACATGTACTAGTGACCATCAAGCTCAGTGCAGCTACAAACTCTATTATAATAGTGGCACTAAAGCATTAGGTTACTATATTACCGTTGTCATCCATTTAAACATAAATGGAACATCACATGCTCTACCCGTCATTTTCTTTGGGTGAGTATTCAATACGCCTCCACCTTTTTACACATTTTCTAATTTATTTTAGTAGGAAGTTTATTTATTTATTTATTTATTCATTCAACAGGTGTAGCACATCCATAGAACATTCCCAAAGAGGACTTGGCGGTGTATTTGGATTTGGTAGAGTTTTTCTATTACTAACCAAAAATATTCTCAAAGAGTTACTCCTCAACGGTTCAACCATTCTCTGGCTGAAAGTGACAGTGTCACTGGTGGGGGTATATTGGTAATTGGCTACCCACAAGAGTCGAACATAGTGTAAACTCCACTTGTTCCATTTGTGTAAATTCTCTTTTGGTACCATTTTATCTTTGTATATTTATTAAAAACACATGCTTTTAATCCCAAAAGAATCACTATGAATAAAATACATCATAATTTGAAAGTATTCAGTTATTAACAAGGTCATCTCATGTCTTTATGTGGCCTAAAGCGAAAATACAAAATGAGACATTTTTTTATAAACACGTTTTGTTGTTAATTTAGATAATTTAAGGGGCTTGTCAATAATTAGTTGTATCGCAAATTTTGATATCCGAATTTCCTAATGATAGTTTTATATTAAACCCATCATTTTAGCTAAGTTTCTCAATTTGGATATCCGAAATTTTGGATTACAGTTTTATACATTAGAATATCCAGTTATCTATATTTTTGGAATGTATATGAGTTCTGAAATTGACAATTCATATATCCAAACTTTATAATAAATTCCGATTAAAGTTTCGGATATTCGAATACAGATAGTTTTTGAACACCCAGAATATACATCAAGAAATCCTAAAAATTTGGATTTTTATTAAATAGGAGGCATAAAACTCAATATAAAAGGACGAAACTTAATTATTTGAGGCCTAAAGCGGTAGCTTTAACAACTTCACCCTCTAGCCATCCCTAGTTATTAAGGTAGACCAACTCATAAATACGTTAATGCATGCTTTCAGGATAATCTTTTATATAAATTTGGAGAGCATATATGTAAATGGTTAAACCTTGCTGATTAATCAATCTACATTTAAGCAAGGAAGAAACAGAATTGACTTAGTAACAAATTTTGAATACCTGACTAGAGGAGCTTACTTGTATCTTTTGGATGTTGTAAGCACAACAGATCAATTTTTTCGTCTAATTTACGTTTTGTGAAACAACCCTTCTCTGTGTTAATACTCTTATTGTTTATTTTCCAATGCATATCCTTGTATATAATACTTGATATTAAAATTGATTTTATTTTTAGGGTCTACTATGCAAAAGTTCTTTTGGGATACCCACCAAGATAATATTTTGTACAGATCGACACCAGCAGAGATGCCTATGGTTTTCCTGCAAATCATGTACCGACTGTTCTCAAACCAATGTATGATTAGTGACTTTTATGGGTTTCTTTCAAACTAAAGTTAATGACTTTTTGTATACTAATTTACTTTTTCGTTAATATACTTCTATAACAGAACTACTATGGCGAGTCGATCACATCAACAAGTTATCTGATCTCATGTTCATATATGCTTTGTTCAAGAGCCCTCACTACTTGTACTAGTGACCACCAAGCTCAACGCAGCAACAAAATCTATTATAGTAGTGGCACTAGAGCATCAGTTTACTATATTATCATTGTCATCCAACATAAATGGAATATCACATGCTCTACCCGGCGTTTTCTTTGGGTGAGTATTCGATACGCCTCCAACTTTTTCTACATTTTCTAATTTATTTAGTAGGAAGTTTAATTATTTATTCATTCAACAGGTGTAGCACATCCGTAGAACATTCCCAAAGAGGACTTGACGATGTATTCGGATTTGGCTGGTAGAGGTTTTCTATTATTAACCAACTATATTCTCAAAGGTTACTCCTCAGGCGTTATACCATTCTCTGGCTAGAAGTGACAGTGTCACTGGTGGGGGTAATTGGTAATTGGCTACCCACAGCAGTCGAACATAGTGTATACTCCAATTTTTCCATCCGTGTAAATTCTCTTTTGGTAACATTTTGACTTTGTATCTTTATGATCCGTTGTGATCAACACGTATTTTTCTCCAAGGAGTACAGTGGAAGTTGTATTCCCGGGTCGTTATCTCCAACGAAGGCGTGAATGGAATTCGTGATCTCGAATCGTGATTGCGTGTGCTGAATGGTGAGAATAAAAAGATTTTGGGTTTTCTACGCTAAGATATGTGAACATAAATTAAAAACAATTTAAAAGGCGAGAAAAACAATTTAAGAAAACAAACAAGATTAAAAACGTAAAAGAAAAAACTTAAAAACGCGAATTAACGAAAACGGGAAACGAGAACGAACCTAAAAACGTCAAAATAATGAAATAAAAACTCTACTGGTACAAAATTATTTTTCCTACATCCTAAATGACAAAAGAAAATTTTACAAAAAAGAAATATATTTTTTTTGACTTTTCAATTATTAATTATGAATTTAAAACTAAATAAAACTATTTAAATTATTTAAAAATAGAAAATGAAAACAGAAAAATCTGGAAAATTCTGAGTAAATCTAAAATTAAATTCTTAATCCATGAAAAATAAAATCAGAAACTTATTGAACCCAAATAAGCAGATTGGGCCAATAAGCAGTTTGCAAATAAGCTAATAATAAGCTAAAGTTAACTAAAAATTACAAAAAGCTCAAGAACTGATTAATACACTAAATGAAACTTAAAACATCAGAAAAATTCCAAATAAGCACATGGAATTAAGCAGTTAAACTGCTGATCAGTATGCAATAAGGACAGAACCAAAGAGGCTTATCAGCCTACTTTGAACAGCTAAATAAGCTAGGGGAAAGCTTATTGGGAAAAGACAAAAGCAGAATCAAGATCCTTATACTACAGACTAACTACAAACTAAATATGCCCAAAATGCAACATCAATTGCTACCTTAAATGAGCACTAGATCAGATGCTATAAAACAAGAAATCTGTGCAGGGCAAATGTGCAGGACAGAACAGGTTCTAGGGGCTAACTTGCAGACTAAAATAAGCTACCTAAATAAGTTCAAAAGGGTTAAATAAGCTAAAACAGATTAACATCATCCTACAAACTACCTGTAAAACACAAATCAGAACTTAAGGACAACTATTACTGGCTTAAAATTAAGATAGAAAAGGGCCTGAACAGACAAAAAAGAGAAATTGTGCAGAAAGGGGAATTTGCACCTAACTCTATTGAAACTACATGAAACAGAACCAACTTCTATATCCAACTTAAAACACCAAAGGGAACATTTAAAATGCTAAAAATATGAGTCCAAATAAGCTCAGCTTATCTGAGCTTATTTTGGCAGTTTTGGGTTCTAAGCTTGGACCTAGAAACACAAAACCTTAATTCATATTAAATCAGCTTAACACCTAACATTAACAGCTAAACTAACCTAAAATAAGCTTAACCAAACTTAATAAAATGGTACATGAACAGTACAGAAGCTTATATTACTCAGAATCACACTAAACCAAACACTCCTTAACTGTATGAACTTGCAATTTTACACTATGTCCTACTAATTTTAGCCATAATTAAATCTACACTATTATTATCTAAGCTACTAACAATCATAATAAGCAGAAAGCACAAACAAAGAAGCAGTAAATTAAGCTGAATACAAATAAGCATTAAATAAGCTAAAAAAATGGATTAACTCACAAAATGATCCTGCTGATCCTGAATGATGACAAGAACTAATAACAACCCATGCTTATCCAATAAGCTAGAAAATACCCAAATAAGCTGATCAAGTCAGCTTATCCTTCAAATTGAGCTTATTTGACTTTCACAGTTGACTTTGGTTGACTTTTTTGGGAAATTGAACTTAACACTGAATTAAAACAAGTGAACCTTTTCTAAAGCTAAAACAAGCTTTTGCAAGCTTATTAAACAGAACTGGAAGCTTAAAATGGTTTTGCACAATAATAATTTTAACACAATAAATTAACTGAAAATTGAAATTTTGCTTAAATTTAGAATCTGAACAATACTGATGAATTAAAGTTTAACTGAGCATACAAGAACTTGAATTACAAACTTGAACTAAGATTTAAACTAAAACAGGTAATTAAACATTCTACACTACTAAAATGGTCTAAAAACTAGTGACAAACTTTTTCTTCTGTCTTCTTTTCTTTAAATACCAATCCAAAAGCTTCTTTAGCTCCCTTGAACAAATCCCATTCGTCCAATTATCTTTAAACAATCTCATTCGTTGGATTCAGTTTTGGCGGGAAACTTTGAGATAGTGGGATTTATCTTATCTGAGCACGTGAAGCTTGGTACTTGATTATCTAGGGGGAGGGAGGCGTGTAGCAGTGAAAAAGCATGGGTTGTAATGTCAGGGGAGGACATGGTGTCTGGGGAAGTGGAAAAGGGATAAGCGGTTTGGCGGGATTGGGTTTTTGGAAGGGATAAGGTTTGACTTGGTCAATGGTTTGAGTGTTTAGCTAAAACGCGGTAAAGGGTTTATGGATTGGGCCATTGTTTTTGTTGTGGGCTTTTTACGTTGGGTTATGGTTAGGTTTAATTAAGTTTTAAGGTTAGGATATAGTTTGGTTTAGGTTTAGAGTTTAGGGACCTATTGTGTAAAATCCGAAAGTTCAGGGATCAATCTTGCAACATTCTGAAAATATGACCAAGGACCAATATTGACCCTTTTGATATTTCTGAGGGTTGACTTTGACAATTTGAGCGTAATCCCGGTCCAAACTCGTAATTTCCTTCCCGGCCTCGGCTTTTCACGCTTTTCCAATCCTGTACTCGGTTTTGCCCGTTTTCGCCCTGTTTTCGATCCTTTTGTACCTGAAACACATAAAAACACAAACCACGAATATTTGCAGTATAATATGGTCTATTTGGGTGTTTTTGGTATTTTTATGGTCTAAAATGGGTGTAAAATGATGAGTATTTACACACTCATCATTTTGACTTTGTATCTTTATTAACAACACATGCTTTTAATGCTAAAAGAATCACTATGAATATAATACATTATAATTTGGAAGTATTTAGTTATTAACTAGGTCGTCTCATGTATTTATGTGCCCTAAACCGAAAATATAAAACGAGACATTTTTTATAAAAACTTTTTGTTGTTAATTTAGATAATTTAAAAGGCTTTTCAATAATTATGTATAGCAGAAATATTGATATCCGAATTTCATGATGATGGTTTTATATTAAAAAAAATTATTTTAGCTAAGTTTTCTCAATTTTGATATCCGAAATTTTGGATGAAAGTTTTATACATTAGAATATCCAGTTATCTATATTTCCTCATATATCCAAACTTTATAATAAATTCCGATTAAAGTTTCGGATATCCGAATATGGATAGTTTTTGAACACCCAGAATATACATCAAGAAATCCTAAAAACATAAAACTCAATATAAAAGGACGAAACATAATTATTTTAGGCCTTAAAATTATGAGGCCTAAAGCGGTAGCTTTAATAACTTTACCCTCTAGACATCCCTAGTTGTTAATGTAGACCAACTCATAAATATGTTAATGCATGCTTTCAGGATAAACTTTGATATAAATTTGGAGAGCATATCTGTGAATGGTCAAACCTTGTTGATTAATCAATCTACATTTAAGCAAGGAAGAACCAGAATTGAGTCAGAAACAAAATTTTCATACCTGGTAGAGGAGCTTACTTTTATCTTTTGGATGTTGTAAGCACAATAAATCAATTTTTTTTGTCTAATTTATGTTTCGTGAAACAACACTTCTTTATTTTAATACTCTTATTGTTTATTTTCCGATGCATCCCCTCGTATATAATACTTGATATAAAAATTGGTTTTGTTTGTAGACTCTACTATGCAAAAGTTCTTTTGGGATCTCCACCAAGATAATATTTTGTACAGATCGACACCAGCAGAGATGCCTATGGGTTTGCTGCAAATCATGTACCAACTATTCTCAAACCAATGTATGATTAGTGATTTTTATGGGTTTCTTTCAAACTAAAGTTAATGACTTTTTGTATACTAATTTTACTTTTTCGTTAATATATTTCTTTAACAGAACTACTATGGTGAGTCGGTCTCATCAACAAGTTATTGGATGTCATATTCAGATACGCTTTGTTAAAGAGCCCCCACTACCTGTACTAGTGACCATCAAGCTCAGTGCAGCTACAAAATCTATTATAGTGGTGGCAATGAAGCATCAGGTTACTATGTTACCGTTGTCATCCATTTAAACATAAACGGAACATCACATGCTCTACCCGGCGTTTTCCTTGGGCGAGTATTCAATACGCCTCCACCTTTTTCCACATTTTCTTTTTTATTTTAGTAGGAAGGTTATTTATTTATTATTCGTTCAACAGGTGTAGCACATCAGTAGAACAATCCCAAAGAGGACTTGATGGTGTATTCGGATTTGGCCGGTAGAGTTTTTATGTTATTAACCAACTATATTCTCAAGGGGTTACTCGTCAGGCGTTCTACCATTCTCTGGCTGGAAGTGACAATGACGCTGGTGAGGGTATATTGGTAATTGGCTACCACAGGAGCCGAACATAGTGCATACTCCACTTGTTCCATCTGTGTAACTTCTCTTTTGGTACCATTTCGTTTTTGTATCTTTATTAACAACACATGCTTTTTATGCTAAAAGAATCACTATGAATAAAATACATTGTAATTTGAGAGTGTTTAGTTATTAACAAGGTCGTCTCGCATCTTCCTGTGGCCTATAGCAAAAATACAAAATGAGACGTTTTTTATAAAAACTTTTTGTTGTTAATTTAAAAAATTAGCTTGTCAATAATTAGTTATATCACAAATGTGGATATCTGATAACATCAAATTAGCCTGATATTTTATATATCAAATTCCCGTGTTATTGCCTCATTTATATTAATATGGTACTTAATTAGTTCATATTTGTATTTCAGGTTAATTGAGGCGTTGGAGTGAAAAAGATACGAGAAAAGGCCTAAAGGGACAAAAACATATCCAGAAGATAGTTACGGCGTAAGTGGCACGATTGACTTACGCGGTAACACATTAATAAGGTTACGGCGTAAAAATAGAAGAAATATTTACGAGAGTTTTACGTTCGTAACCTAACCTTAAGGTTACGCCGTAATTGACAAACGTGAAGGCTACGGCGTAACTTGGTGATTTAGTTACGCCGTAGTAAGTTTACAAGCTGTGGATACGGATATGCTGACGAAGACTTACGGCGTAAGTAGTTATTGGACTTACGCCGTAACTTGTACCTTGGGCGCAAAGGAGTTTAAGTCCAGGGGCTGAAAGCGGTCAATGGATATGAAGTTTATTTATTACAAGGACCGAAAGTAAAAATAACAAGTACGATGGAGGACTTTAGTTGGTCAATTCATATGATGTTTACAAGGACTCTTCATAATAACAACAAGAACGAACAGGGACTAAAGACGGTCAATCCTTGTTACACTTAACGGAAGTTATATGTCATAAAGGACCGCTAATAATTAAGTCAAGAACGATGAGGGGTTGAAACCGTACAATTTTTATAAGTATTACACTTATAAATATACAAGGACTTGAAATGAAACCATACGCTACTTAAGGGGCTAAATGCGGACAAGGCCATGAAAGTTCTAAAATGAAGGAAAAAATAAGTACGAGAGTTCTACGCCGTAACCGTTTTTTAGATCTGGCGAATATTTTTTATATTAAAATATTTACGGCGTAACTCACATTTACGGTTATGCCGTAACCTTGTTGAGGCCTATAAATATAGCCCTAATTCAACACTTTCAAGTATCTTTTTTCATCCCTCTCCAAGGGACGATTAGGGCATCATTTCAAAGCATTTTCCAGCAGAAATCAACCACTATTGAAGGGAGAATTCACTTGCAATCATCATCATCATTAGATCTACATCAAGTAATTTGTATCAAACATTATGTCTAATTCAATCATAGTTTTATTCATTGTTGTTTATGCAATTTTCAGTATGATTAGCTAAACACCTTTGGTGTTAGCCTAGTTATGAAATTATTTATGGCATGATTTAGTTTTCTCGTTCTCGTATCACTTTATGTGCATATTTTCTTTGCTTATTCGTGGACACCTTTGTTTCGGTAGTATTGATGTTTGGTAGTATCTAGGAAGCTAGGAGAATTGACCATAGGACCCTAGACGAATAGGCTGCGAGTAGTAGTAAAAATTGACCATAGGACTACCACTATCTTGTGTGTGAATTGACCATAGGATCACCTACCAAAAGGAGATACTTAAGAAGTTAAGGGGAAACCTAAGTTCCGAGAGGCCGGGTTTCCTTAGAATAAGTCTAGATTGTAGCTGGTACTTAGTGACTGGGCTAAAGGTCATCGGACGAACTCTGGCAATCGTATGGTTATGAAATAAGGACCTTTGGAACATAGGCTAGATGAATTTACCCAAGGATTCTAGCGAAATTTACCCCCACATGAAGCGATAAAGAACATCAATAGGAAAACTTATTTATGGCATAACAAGATTAGTAATTAGGCAAGCATATTTCTTCCTACTGATTATCTCTCTCATTTTAATTTGCTTTCATTTTACTTCATTTCATTAGTTTAATTAATCAATTCATAAAACCCCCTTTAAAATCCGTGAGATTAGAACTTAGATTAGATCCACACGCATAGCTCTTTGAACAACCTCGGCTTTACCGATTACTACACTACACACGACCGGGTACACTTAGGTAGACCTTAGGTAGACGAGAAATTATAAATAGTAAAACCTGGTCTGAAATCCAACATCAAGTTTTTGGCGTCGCTGCCGGGGAACTATATAGGGTTTTAATTTGAGTTTTGTAAATATTTTGCTTTTATAATTTTAGGCTTTTTATTTGTTTTTTTGGATTTTTGTTTTTAGTTTTCTTTCTACCTTCTTTTATGTTTTCTCTGTTTCTTTGTGTATTTCAGGAAATTATGGAGATGGAACCAGATATTAATGAAATGACGTTGAATGAATACTTGGAGTATGAGCGCGAGAAGGCAAATACATTCATGAGGAATCTTCGATCAAGGAGAGCTACTACTTGATCGCATCCCCTTGAACCTTCCTTTCAAACTCCGCGACCATTAACCAATACCAGTTCTACATTTCCCAGTAAGAGGAACAAAGTGGACATTGGTAGCATGAGTATAGAAGAATACAATTTGTACATGGCTACGTAATATCCGATGAAGTATGGAGTGAGGAATCCCACTTATGGTTTTAAATCCCAATTTTCTGATCAATCAGCATACACACCTAATCCTCATCCGATTCAAGAGGAGATTCATAATTGGTGTGACAATGAAGAATTTGAGGATGTTAACCATGGAAATGGTGATCTTTTTAACCTTCCTATTTCTCCCGTTACTAATATTTTTGCTAGTGTTTGTGAACAGGATATAGATAATGTTGATGTCGACACTGCAAAGGAGAAAGAGGAAGTCCAAGAGGAAAGTGATGAAGGTAATATGTATGACATTTGGGATATCATGGTAGAGGATATAGAAAGGCTTAGGCGACTACTAACACCTACCGTATAAGACGAACCTAACCCAAAGCCGATGATGCAACCATACATGCCGCCGGTTACATATCCTAATCAATTAAAGGATGTGAGGAAAGATGAACCAAGCAAGGAGCAATCAAGAAAGATAGAAGCGATTAGCTTACGGGATGAAGAAGCAATTCCGCATGCTTATGTAGAGTCAACGACAACACAAAATGGTATCACTTCTAACTTTTCTTTTATCTCTATTACTAACGACCTTGCTAGTTGTCCCAAACAGGTTACCGAAACTGTGAATGACGAGGTACAACCTTTAACCTCAAATATCACACCTCCCGATGATGGTTATGTAGCACCAACTACCAACCCAATTTTGGATGAGCCTTTAAAGGAATTCGAATATGAGCTCTTGGATATTACCGTGATTGACGAGGAAGCCGAATGTGACCTTACAAAGGATGAGAAGGAGCTTGAGCATTTTCTTTCAAAAGACCCTTTTTTATTCTCTACGGACGTAAAGGTACACATGGCCGCTGTAAAAACAGATGTGGCATCAAAGCCAGTTCGTCAACAACGACACGAAATGAACAAATCTTCCAAATCATCAACAAAAACGGGTAAGGAAATAAGGGAAATGACATCTCTTACAAGGTATAATCTCAATTTATCATTTCCCTATCCCGTAGCAAATTTACGCCCTCATGGTGTTTATTGTTATTTTCACCCACACTTGATTTCAAGTAAGGCGATTAACACGCTTTTACTTAGTAAATAAGGGTGGAGTCAAGCTCGTGACTCAAACAAAAAGAAGCGCTTCGTGGGAGGCACCCCATGCCTATCTTTTTATTTTTTATTTTTAGTTTTAATTTTATGAGATTTTATGCCTGGTATGTCATTTGTGCATCATTTTTGCAGATTTCTATAGTAAAGAAATACAGGAGAAGTGCTGGAAGGATCTCTTATGGCACAAAAGAGGTCAAAAATTTCTGGAATTGACACCAGAAAGTATCTACGGCATAGCTTATGTTTCATGCTATATCGTAACCTGTTCCCAGTACGAGCTCATTGTCAGGTCATATTACCTACAGCGTAACTTAGACGATGTAGTCACGCCGTAACTTCTTCCTGTAGCTAGCCATTTTCAAATATATATATATATATATATATATATATATATATATATATATATAGATATATATATATATATATATATATATATATATATATATATATATATATATATATATATATATATATATATATATAATATATATATATATATATATATATATATATGGGATGTTTAAGTGAATTCAGGAAATTAAAGTTTGCTCATGGATCTCAAGGCGAGACACGTTTACACGTGTATCTTCAATCATTCCGAGCAAATCCAGTGGAGTTTTCCGTTCCATTTCTAACCCTTCTTATTTTCACTTTATATGGTTAGTGTGACCCAAGTGGGGGGAAGAGATTAGAAATAAACACCCACTTGATTATAGTTGCCTTTATTTTTCTAGTTTTTAGTGAAAAATGATTCATTCATAAAATTATGACAAGTTTTTCATAACTTAACTAGTTTAATCTAGACTGAGCACACCTACCATATTATTTACATTGTGTGAGTATAAGCCTTTCTGTTTTCCCCTTATACATAATACCATAAATATGAGTGTGCCGGTGGCTATAGTAGACTTCAGAACTTGTCACTGCATATCTTTTCGAGACCATTATAATGAGCATTACACTCAGGTAACTTGGTGTGATCGGTGTAGCCTGGATATAAGGCAATTTTTAGGATTAACCCCAAATAGTCAATCCATTTATATTATGTTTCTGTATATTGACTTCTCACATTGATTAGTCAATCCCCCTGTGAAACCTGTTTTGTTGCACTCATTATTAGTGCAAGATACCCCAAGTAAACCCGTCTGAGCCATTCTTTTCATTTTGTTCACCCATTATATGTTGTTTCGTTACACCTATCGCCTAGCCTACCCTGTAGTTTCTTTAAGTCCATAGTCTCGGAGCTGTTAGTCAATTTTGGTTCCACTGATGGAAGTCGCGGGTTTTGAATAAAGGGTTTTGGAAGAAAATTGGATTTTGATGATAGTTGATCTTAAGTGGGAGGATACTTTATATGTTTCCTTTTTCTTTTTTTTTTTTTTTGTATACCTTGTCTTACATAAAATATATTATATATATATATATATATATATATATATATATATATATATATATATATATATATATATAGCATGCAAGCAACTCTTTATTAGCTGATAGTATTTAGTAATATAAATCAGCCTATTTGTCATTTAGTATTGTGATTAGTATTCCCGCCTTTTTCTACTGGCATTGTTTGACTTATCCGCTTGATGGTATTTAGCGGGTAGCACTAAAAAACCCGTGCATTTCTATCTCTCCTTTCTATTTAAGTTTCAATTTGTACAATGGGGGCATTGTACATCTCAAGTGGGGGGAAGAGAGATAGAAATGAGAGATTATATGCTTTTTGGTCATAATATGTGCTAATTTTACCCAAATTTTAAAATTTTTTGTAGCACATAATTTTTTTTTCATTAATGATGAAGGCCGAGTTGATGTAACTTTTTGCCTAGTTTAGGGAGATTATGAGGCACTACACGGCATTTTATACGCATTAACTCGTGTATTTGGTGATTTTGAAGACCCTTTGGCTCTTGACCCTCGGGTTTTGCCTTATGAGATTGATTGCGACTAGTGACGGGGCGATTGTGGACTTTAGGAAACTATTTGTTTTGTGTTTTTTATTTTTACACCCATTTAATTGTTTTCACATGTCTTTATCCTACCCTTGCCATTCCTTACCTTTAGCTTATTCGAGTTAAGGAATTGAGCAGTCACATATATCTCGTTCATGGATTTGGGCGAGCATTTGTGGCTTTATCGCCTTTTCTGGAATAATGGTATTAGCAGAGATTGATTAACCCAGTAAACCTTATTGTTGTCTCAACCCTTTGCCTTCTAGAATAGCTGCATCTATAGACTCTAGTGGTGGAGATTAGTATCTTTGCCAAGCTTATGATAGAATACTCGCCATGACTGAGCAGTTGAGTGATCACCCCAAAAAAAAACACATAGATTAGTGAGAGACGAGTGTGATTTCAATTACCTTTTCGTGAGGTGCTCGGTTTGGAAATTTCTAGCTTAGGTAGTTTTTGAACACATATCTTCCAAGAAATCTTGGGAGATATCCTTTTAGAAATGATTTAAAAAGGTCTACTTGAGGGCAAGTAGAGTTCAAGTGAGGGGATATTTGATAACATCAAATTAGCATGATATTTAGTCTATCAAATTCCTGTGTTTATTGCCTCATTTATATTAATATGGTACTTAATTCGTTCATATTTGTATTTCAGGTTAATTGAGGCGTTGGAGCGGAAAAGATACGAGAAAAGGCCTAAAGTGACAAAAAAATATCAAGAAGATAGTTACGGCGTAAGTGGCACGATTGACTTACACCGTAACATACATTACAAAGGCCAAGGAATTTTCTAAGTCTCAATAAGTTTACGCCGTAACACATTAATAAGATTATGGCGTAAAAATAGAAGAAATATTAATGAGAGTTTTACGTTCGTAACCTATCCTTAAGGTTATGCCATAATTGACAAACGTGAAGGCTACGGCATAACTTGGTGATTTAGTTACGCCATAGTAAGTTTACAAGCTGTGGAAAAGTATATGCTGACGAATACTTACGGCGTAAGTAGTTATTGGACTTACGCCGTAACTTGTACGTCGGGCGCAAAGGAGTTTAAGTCCAGGGGCTGAAAGCGGTCAATGGATATGAAGTTTATTTATTACAAGGACCGAAAGTAAAAATAACATGTACGATGGAGGACTTAAGTTGGGCAATTCATATGATGTTTACAAGGACTCTTCATAATAACAACAAGAACGAACAGGGACTAAAGACGGTCAATCCTTATTACACTTAACGGAAGTTATATGTCATAAAGGACCGCTAATAATTAAGTCAAGAACGATGAGGGGTTGAAACCGTACAAGTTTTATAAGTATTACACTTATAAATATACATGGACTTGAAATGAAACCATGCGCTACTTCAGGGGCTAAATGCGGACAAGGCCATGAAAGTTCTAAAATGAAGGCAAAAATAAGTACGAGAGTTTTACGCCGTAACCGAATAGGAAAGTTACGGCGTAAATTTTTAGTTCTGACGAATATTTTTTATATTAAAATAGTTACAGCGTAACTCACAGTTATCTCTCTCATTTTAATTTGCTTTCATTTTACTTCGTTTCATTAGTTTAATTAATCAATTCATAAAACCCCCTTTAAAATCAGTGACATTAGAACTTAGATTAGATCCACACGCATTGCTCTTGGGACTACCTCGGCTTTGCCGATTACTAAACTACACACGACCGGGTACACTGCCCGTTAGTGCATAGGTAGACCTTAGGTAGACGAGAAATTATAAATAGTAAAACCTGGTTTGAAATCCATCATCAATATCCGAATTTGCTGATTATGGTTTGATATAAAAATTATTATGTCAGGTAGGTTTTCTCAATTTGGATATCCGAAATTTCGAATGACAGTTTTATATATTAGAATAACCAACTATCTATATTTTTGGAAAACGTGTTTATGAGCACTAAAATTTTCAATTTATATATCCCAACTTTATAATAAATTCCGATTAAAGTTTTGGATATCCCGAATACGGATAATTTTTGAACACCCATAATCAACATCAAGAAATCCTAAAAAGTCAGAGTTTTATTAAATATGAGGCATAAAACTCAATATATATGTTTTGTGAAACAACCCTTCACTGTGTTAGTACTCTTTTTGTTTATTTTCCAATGCATCTGATGCGTGGTTTTGCAACCTTACAACAGGTTTTACCTCTCGAGGGATCTCAAGAGGCTTACAACCCCACCAGGCAGTGTACCTGACCGATGTAGTATAGTGTAGTGGTAAGTACGGGGGATTGATCGTTCTCCACAGGGAATAGTGTTCGTTAGGTATGAAAAACTACTCTAATAGGTCTAATGGTGAGAGAAGATTCTTTTTATGTTTTTATAATTTTTTATGAAAGCAAGTAAAATCTCGGGTTTGAAAGAGTGGGCGGAATTAGTTGCTAGTCAACTAACCCAAGTTACTACAAATGCAAATAAAATAAAATAACAGAAAATGAAAAGGTGGTAAAACTTATGTGGAGAGAAATGTGTTTACTTAGATTTCCTTACTCCCTAACTATCTTTTACCGGTTTATTAGTGTGTATTAATTGCGTGGATGACGGGTGTATTCCTTAATACCAATCGTGGGGTGGCGTACGTACTTCCCCAACTCTACAAGCTCCTACTTCACTCCTATGTCGAGCCGGCTAGGAAGCTCCTAACATGGGATCACTAGAATTCGCTTGTGCATTAAATACAACCATAAAAACCTTAGTACGCATTGGTTCATGTTTCTTAAGACGTTCAAGCAAGTTACCGAATAGGAAGTTAGCCAGTTTTCTTAAGCCTAACATAGATGAACAATCATCCAATACAACTAATAACACACTAATAACCAATAATCAATAGCTAGGTTTCATTAGATCTAAGCAAACACAAGATAAATCTAGCCTAGCATGTTAAACAAAAGACAAGAACAAGATAGAATCAAACAACACATAGACATATTGAATGATTAATTGATAACTTATCTTCAATGTAACATGGAAGATCTCAAGGCAAAAAGCCTTGAAAAAGCTGCTAAAATTGTCTTAGGGTTTTCACACACAAAGTTCCCCAATAAGTTCCACACTAATGACAAAAAATTGCAAAACTATATATAGACTTTCAGATCTGACGGCGTCACGTTATGGAGTGTGACGCCGTCACCTCGCCGCTTTTAGGGTTCCCGGATGGCCTTCTTGACGCCGTCCCTCTTTAGCTCTCCAAAATCCGTTCTGGCTTATCAAGGCTTGACGCCGTCAGACTTAGGGGTGACGCCGTCCCTCTTTAAATTAAGCCGTGACGACCTTGATCACATTAAAGCGTGACGCCGTCAGAATTCCATGCAAATTTCTCTGGCTTATCATGAGTAATTTTCACATCCACCACTTTTGCCAAGCCATGACGCCGTCCAGAACAAATCCTGACGCCGTCAAAGGTAATTTCCAGCACAATTATGAGACTTTGTCGTTTTCTTCACTTTTATGCTCCAAAAACGTCCAAAATGCCTCCTTTTCCAGATTTCTCCTCAAAAGTACCTAAAATGACAAAAGGAACGATTTAGGGCAATATTTGATCAAATAAATACGATTTAGGGCTTAAATGACCCCTTAAAAGCGGTACACTTTTCGCTTCATCAAATACCCTTACACTTGAGATTTGCTTGTCCTCAAGCAAATGCGTTTTTATTCTAATCAAAATACAAGTTAGGGGTCATTTAATGCTAACATAAAAGTAATTACAACAAATATTCGTTCCACTTTAATCATAATAAGCACGGAGATTACAAACTAGCACCTCACAAGTAGTGTTTAGATACTCACATCTCTCAAGTGTCATCAAAATAAATCTCATAAATGAAAACGGATAATATCTCTCACTACCTGTCATAGCAAATAGATTACCATAGGCTTGGGAAAGGATCGAAGACCTCCTCCACTAGGCGTAAGCACCTAAGATAAACTATCAAAGAGGGCTTTTAAATGGGTTATAACGTTAGGTGTAGGGAAAAGGAAAACACGGTTTTGTTGGATAAAGGATATTTTACTGGTGGCGAGTTAAAGATCTTGATTAATTACATGTACTATACAATGTTGCTAAGCCAAGACTCGACTCAATCTTAAGCTAAAAACAAAATAACAAAAACATAAAATAAACATAAAATGAAACGGGATGGTAGTCCGTATGTTTTTTCTATTTTTCTTTTTCTTATTTTTTTGTATTTTTCTTGATTTTTCGATTTTTTTTTTTTTTTTTTTTTTTTTTTTTTTTTTTTTTTTTTTTTTGCATACACTTTTGCCCTACCATCCAAAATAATACATCATAGGGGCGTTGCATTCCCCTTACACTTGAACTTTTACATAACTTTACAAATAACTATTCTAATGACTCGAATTAAGATAATTAAAACACTTGGAGTACTTTTAAAATATTTAGCACATATGGGGGTAATAAATGATGTTCTTCCCCATTACTCCATTACACTAGTACTTTACCCATGAGTCCCAATCGTCCCAAAACAATATGTACAAGGATATGACTCGACTTAGCAACCATGTAATCAACTAGATAATTAACTTGGGTTTAAACAAATGTTGTCACAATAATGCACTAAAAATGAGTGCATACAAGGTAGGCTAAGGCGATTTGGGTGTACATTTAAGTGGGGTGTAACAAATTCTTCCTTTAAGTAAAATGCTTAAAGGTCGAAACGAAAAGATAGGCTCTGAGGGGGGTACTAGGGGTATCGTGTACTAAAAATGAGTACAACGCAAAGGGTGTGGGAGAATTACTTGACCAATGTAGCCAATGTAATTATAACAAAAACACAGGTGTAAAACAATGGGTTAATCCTAATGCCTCTTATCATGTAGTAAATCTAACTACACGAATGTAGTCTCACTTGTGGCCTCGGAATGGTCCTAACGCAAGTTCTAGAATCTAAGTGCTACCGGTACACACATCATAGCATAAATGCTTTTCCTACTAATTCTAGGGGCGAACCTCACATATTTGGGGGTGGAAAATTTTTTAGTGGTACGGTTTTTGTGCTAGTCATATAATTCCTATCCATGAGACGCTCATTAAGATCAAAGTTTCACTCCTAAATGTTGTAAAAAAATTTAAATTTGGCACTAAAATTACCCTAACAAGTATTTATCTCAGTTTTATTACACATCTACCATTAAACAAACAAAAATCAAGCGTAATAGCATTCTCTAATCGTACTTTTACCCCCCCTTACACTTAAGATGAACATTGTCCCCAATGTTCAAATAACAAGATGTAAAAGCATAAAGTAAAAGAATGAAATCAAATACTCCCCTGATTCGCTCGGTGGATAATGAAGTAACACGGTTAGATCTTCTTCCAAAGAGAATGTAGAAGCTCCAAGACTAAAGCATCGCCAAAAGCTTGATTCCACCTACATTTCCTTGTCCAAAATAACCTGTTAAACCTGAGAAAACAAACACGAAAACCTGCATAACATCGGCGGGATAAACTCTATATATAAGGATATAATGCTTGTGGAATGATAATTTTGCAGATTCCTGGAGATTATAAGTTAGAGATTTAATAAAAACTTTTTATGAAAACAAAACTTTCAAAAATTTTCAGAAAATTAAACCTAACGCCGTCAGGTTGTAGATCCTGACGCCGTCAGAAATAATCTGACAGAATTCTCATGTTACGTTTCCGGAAAAATTTTGGAAAAACCTATACCTTACTTCCTGGAAATCCTGCAAAACATCATTATGACTCGATACAAGCATTTGACTCAAACAAATACTAATATGTATGTTCATTTATTACTATTACGATTCATGTTCATTTGTGTTCTAATAAACCGATTTAGATTTCCCTTACACTTAACTTTTGCAAAATACCTTTATATGTAGTTAAGACGAAGTTAAAAACAAGATAAAGCATTTTCACAAATTAGTTTTTAACATGAATCAATAATAATAAAACTTAAACACACATACGGAAACAAATAAAATCAAACAAACAAATAAATAAACACACAAAGCAAATAAAACTTGGGTTGCCTCCCAAGAAGCGCTTTTCTTTATTAACGAGTCTTGTAGCTAGACTCAAAGTCACGTACATTACGTGATTCCATCATTGGTCACGGTTTCTAGGTCATCCTCATGTCCGGTTCTAAATTCCGGTCCTAATTTTAAACAATCCTTGTAGAAACCGAATATCCTTCCCATAACATAGTCTACTCCTTTACTTCTATCTCTATCATTCCTATAGTAGACTGCTTGCTTAAGCTCCTTCTCAACATTTGACAAGTGTTGGAATTGTTCTATCTTATATGGCATTTGGTAGTTTACCTCATCGGTCTCATCCTTAAATCTAACTATCCCTAAGGAAGGTTCATAAGTCATTCTAGAGACCTCAACAAATGGTTTTCCAAAAACCACTTGAGTTAAGGATACATCGACTATTGGGCGGATATCTTCAACAATTACAAAGTCGGTGACATAGGTGAAGTTTCCTACATAAACCGGTAATCCCTTAACTCTTCCCGTGAAGTTACTCATCCAACCCTTGTCAGGGAACATCCTATACCCAAGTTGATTTTTCATTATCAAGTTGTAGTGGGCTCTAGTCATGATGTTTATGGGTGATCTAAGGTCGATGTAGGCTTTCCACACATGCAAATGTCCGATGTTGCATGGTATGTTGAGATTAGAAGGGTCGCCTATTTCTATGATTGGTCTACCTAGGAAGTATTGTGTCTCGGGGTCATCGAATAAGTTTGTATGGTATGCGCGCTCTTCCTTAGTGGGTAGCCTATTGAAGTAGTCCTCATCATCATCTACTTCTTCAATCTTACTTGTCCTAACTTCCTTATCAACCTCGACTTTCTTAACCTCATCCTCAGGTTCACTATTATCCTCATTCCTATCAATTGGTTTGATAGTGACAATGTTGACGAAGTGGACGTGTTTGGATGAAGAGGGGTCTTTTACTTGGGGTCCGCTATTTGTGTTCCTAGCGTCCTTATGTGGAGGTGATAACACTTGGTTATTGAGAGCTTTCAATAAGTTGTCAATTTTATTGGTCATCTCCATTTGTTGTTGATTGAATTCGGATTCAAACTTAGCTATACGCGCTTCTTGAGATGCCATAAATTGGACATCAATCCTTCAAAGTTATTGGTACTACCATAATTGTTGGAAGGATTGTTATTGAAAGTACGGTTCGAGTTGGAACCGCTTGATTGGAAACGATTAGGTGGGTTGGAAGAATTGGTTTGTTGTGTGTTTTGGTTTTGTTTCCACCTAAGGTTCGGGTGATTTTTCCATGAGGGGTTGTATGTATCACCGTAGGGGTTTGGCTCGGGTTTGAAAGTGTACCACTTGTCTCCCGCTCCGTCGGTACGCGAGGATGCGTAGTCCGCAAAAGCTTGTTCGGGGAGTTCCATGCAATCATGAGTGTCGTGGGGACCACTACATAATTCACATGAAGAAGTGATTTTGTTCACTTGGCTTGAAGGTTTAGGAGCCTCGTAGGATTTCATGAGAAACTTGACTTGGTCTTCAAGTTCTATGATCCTACGGTCGGAAGTGCTTGAATTGTTCGAAGGCAAAGATATTGCCTTGACCGTTTTATTCAAATCATGGGGATCACTCCAACTTTCGTTGTCATAAAGAGCAAGATCCTCTAGGAGAGCCCATGATTGTTCCGCACTTAGATCACGTAGCTTACCACCAGCCGCTTGGTCAATGGTTTGCCTCGTGGAGAGATTGACATGGTCATAGAAGATTTGGACTTGGAGCCAAAGTTCTAAGCCATGGTGAGGGACTTTTTGGAGTAAGTCCTTGAATCGAGTCCATGCCTCGTAGAGGGTTTCGCCTTGACGTTGTTGGAACATCAATATATCATTCCTTAGCTTGGTAGTTCTTCCCGGTGGAAAAAACTGAGCAAGGAAACGAGTGGTGAGATCATCCCAAGAGGTGATGGATCCTGCGGGTTGACGCTCTAGCCATTGACTAGCTTGGTCCCGCAAAGAGAATTGAAAGAGACGCAGTCGGGTCGTCTCTCGAGTGGCAACATCAAGGTCTATAGAATCAACGATTTTGAGAAAGTCCTTGAGATGTTGATTAGGATCTTCAGAACGAAGTCCATGGAATGCGCATCCGCTTTGCACCAACCGGATGGTGTCGGATCGCAAGGGAGTGACATTGGCTCTTTGAGTGAGCTCAATGGTGTTTCGATAGCCATGGTGGCTAGGACGGGAGTACTCTCCTAAAGTACGGGCTCTAGGAGGTGGTGGTGGTTGTTGTGGTGGTGGGTTGTTGGGATTAAGGATATTACCATCTTCCATGATGTCGAATGGTAATGGTTACGAACAAAGAAACGAAGAAAATAGATAGACAAAAGAAAACCTAGAAAAATAAAATAAAAATCTCACTAGAAAGGAATCTAGTGAGTAGACCTATAAAATAAAAATTCAACCTAAACAATAACTATTCCCCGGCAGCGGCGCCAAAAACTTGATGCGTGGTTTTGCAACCTTACAACAGGTTTTACCTCTCGAGGGATCTCAAGAGGCTTACAACCCCACCAGGCAGTGTACCTGACCGATGTAGTATAGTGTAGTGGTAAGTACGGGGGATTGATCGTTCTCCACAGGGAATAGTGTTCGTTAGGTATGAAAAACTACTCTAATAGGTCTAATGGTGAGAGAAGATTCTTTTTATGTTTTTATAATTTTTTATGAAAGCAAGTAAAATCTCGGGTTTGAAAGAGTGGGCGGAATTAGTTGCTAGTCAACTAACCCAAGTTACTACAAATGCAAATAAAATAAAATAACAGAAAATGAAAAGGTTGTGAAACTTATATGGGGAGAAATGTGTTTACTTAGATTTCCTTACTCCCTAACTATCTTTTACCGGTTGATTAGTGTGTATTAATTGCGTGGATGACGGGTGTATTCCTTAATACCAATCGTGGGGTGGCGTACGTACTTCCCCAACTCTACAAGCTCCTACTTCACTCCTATGTCGAGCCGGCTAGGAAGCTCCTAACATGGGATCACTAGAATTCGCTTGTGCATTAAATACAACCATAAAAACCTTAGTACGCATTGGTTCATGTTTCTTAAGACGTTCAAGCAAGTTACCGAATAGGAAGTTAGCCAGTTTTCTTAAGCCTAACATAGATGAACAATCATCCAATACAACTAATAACACACTAATAACCAATAATCAATAGCTAGGTTTCATTAGATCTAAGCAAACACAAGATAAATCTAGCCTAGCATGTTAAACAAAAGACAAGAACAAGATAGAATCAAACAACACATAGACATATTGAATGATTAATTGATAACTTATCTTCAATGTAACATGGAAGATCTCAAGGCAAAAAGCCTTGAAAAAGCTGCTAAAATCGTCTTAGGGTTTTCACACACAAAGTTCCCCAATAAGTTCCACACTAATGACAAAAAATTGCAAAACTATATATAGACTTTCAGATCTGACGGCGTCACGTTATGGAGTGTGACGCCGTCACCTCGCCGCTTTTAGGGTTCCCGGATGGCCTTCTTGACGCCGTCCCTCTTTAGCTCTCCAAAATCCGTTCTGGCTTATCAAGGCTTGATGCCGTCAGACTTAGGGGTGACGCCGTCCCTCTTTAAATTAAGCCGTGACGACCTTGATCACATTAAGGCGTGACGCCGTCAGAATTCCATGCAAATTTCTCTGGCTTATCATGAGTAATTTTCACATCCACCACTTTTGCCAAGCCATGACGCCGTCCAGAACAAATCCTGACGCCGTCAAAGGTAATTTCCAGCACAATTTTGAGACTTTGTCGTTTTCTTCACTTTTATGCTCCAAAAACGTCCAAAATGCCTCCTTTTCCAGATTTCTCCTCAAAAGTACCTAAAATGACAAAAGGAACGATTTAGGGCAATATTTGATCAAATAAATACGATTTAGGGCTTAAATGACCCCTTAAAAGCGGTACACTTTTCGCTTCATCAGCATCCCATCGTATATAATAATTGATATTAAAATTGGTTTTTTGTAGGCTCTACTATGCAAAAGTTCTTTGGGATCTCCACCAAAATAATATTTTGTACAGATCGACAACATCAGTGATGCCTATGGGTTTGTTGAAGATCATGTACCGACTGTTCTCAAACCAATGTATGATTACTACTTTTTATGGGTTTCTTTCAAACTAAAGTTAATGACTTTTTGTATTATAATTTTACTTTTCCATTAATATATTTCTATAACAAAACTACTATGGCTAGTCGGTCTCATCAACAAGTTATCTGATCTCATGTTCAAATACGCTTTGTTCAAGATCCCCCACTACCTGTACTAGTGACCATCAAACTCAGTGAAGCTACAAACTCTATTATAGTGGTGCCACTAAAGCATCAAGTTACTATGTTACCATCGTCATCCATTTAAACCTAAATAGAACATCACATGCTCTACCCGGTGTTTTCTTTGGGTGGTATTCGATACGCCTCAACAATTTCCACATTTTCTATTTTATTTTAGTGGAGGTTATTTATTTATTCTTTCAACGGGTGTAGCACATCCGTAGAACAATCCCAAAGAGGACTTGACGGTGTATTCAGATTTGGCCGGTAGAGTTTTTATGTTATTAACCAACAATATTCTCAATGGGTTACTCCTCAGGCATTCAACCATTCTCTGGCTCGAAGTGACAGTGACACTGGTGAGGGTATATTGGTAATTGGCTACCACAGGAGCCAAACATAGTGTATACTCCACTTGTTCCATATGTGTAACTTCTCTTTTGGTACAATTTTGTATTTGTATATTTATTAACAACACTTGCTTTTAATGCTAAAAGAATCATGATGAATAAAATATATTATAATTTGAGAGTAATTAGTTATTAACAAGGTCGTCTCATGTCTTTCTGTGGCCTAAAGCGAAAATACAAAATGAGACATTTTTTATGAAAATTTTTGTGGTTAATTTAAATAATTTAAGAGGCTGGTCAATAATTAGTTATATCACAAATTTGGATGTCCGAATTTCCTAATGATGGTTTTATATAAAACTTATTATTTTAGCTAAGTTTTCTCAATTTGGATATCCAAAATTTTGAACGACAGTTTTATATATTAGAATATCCAACTATCTATATTTTTGGAAAACTTGTATATGAGTTCTAAAATTTTCAATTCAAATATTATAACCTTAGAATAAATTCCGATTAAAGTTTCAAATATCCGAATACGGATATTTTTGAACACCCAGAATCTACGTCAAGAAATCTTAAAAAACCGGAGTTTTATTAAATAAGAGGCATAAAACTCAATATATAAAGAGGAAACATAATTATTTGAGGCATAAAGTAGTTGATTTAACAACTTTACCCTCTAGACACCCCTACTTATTAACGTATACCAACTCATAATTATGTTAATGCATGCTTTCAGAATAAACTTTGATATAAATTTGGAGAGCATATTTGTAAATGGTCAAACCTTGCCGATTAATCAATCTACATTTAAGCAAGGAAGAACCAGAATTGACTCAGAAACAAATTTTGCATACCTAGCTAGAGGAGCTTACTTGTATCTTTTGGATGCTGTAAGCACAATAGATCAATTTTTTTTGTCTAATTTATGTTTTGTGAAACAAACCTTCTCTGTGTTAATACTCTTATTGTTTATTTTCCAATGCATACCCTTGTATATAATACTTGATATTAAAATTGGTTTTTTTTGCAGGCTCTACTATACAAAAGTTCTTTTGGGATCTCCACCAAAACAATATTTTGTATAGATCGACACCAGCAGTGATGCCTATGGGTTTGTTGCAGATCATGTACCGATTGTTCTCAAACCAATGTATGATTACTACTTTTTATGGGTTTCTTTCAATCTAATGTTAATGACTTTTTGTATACTAATTTTACTTTCCGTTAATATAGTTCAATAACAGAACTACTATGGCGAGTCGGTTTCATCAACAAGTTATCTAATCTAATGTTCAAATACGCTTTGTTCAAGAGCCCCCACTACCTGTACTAGTGACCATCAAGCTCAGTGCAGCTACAAGCTCTATTAAAGTAGTAGCACTGAAGCATCAAGTTAATATGTTACCGTTGTCATCCATTTAAACATAAATGGAACATCACATGCTCTACCCGGCGTTTTCTTTGGGTGAGTATTCGATATGCCTCCAACTTTTTCCATAATTTCTATTTTATTTTAGTAGGAAGGTTATTTATTTATTTATTCTTTCAACAGGTGTAGCACATCCGTAGAACAATCCCAAATAGGACTTGACGGTGTATACGGATTTGGCCGGTAGAGCTTTTCTGTTATTAACCAACTATATTCTCAAGGGGTTACTCCTCAGGAATTCTACCATCCGTAGAACAATCTCAAGTGACTGTGTCTCTGGTTGGAAGTCGTTGTTCCGCAACATCTCTGTGAAAACGTAGATGGGGGGGGGGGGTGTGCCATAATATGAAAAATGCGAATTATAGTCTTATGACTAATATAAAGCATATAGTGAAACAATTTGTCACACAAGCATAAATATCAAGCCACAACGCAAACAATAGTATGGTGCAAGTATAAAAGTAAAGCAATAAGTAAAGGAAAGTGCAAAACGGACACGATGATTTATAGTGGTTCAGTCACGGAGCTCCTCTCCGCCCTACTCTACTCCCCGAGTACCCAACTCGAGAGTTACTTCACTAAATCAACAAGCTCCCTTCTTGGTGGAGAAAACCTTACAAACGTCGCTTACACTTTTTCCGGTACAAAGCTAAAAACCGGGTTCTAGTTCGAGGTAGAACCAACCTGACGTCGCCTATACAATATTTCCGACACTAAGCTAGATGTCGAGTCCTTTTTCAGGTACAACCAAACCCGTTATGTTTTATGGCCCAACATAACAAACCTTGCGTTTTATGGCACAAACACATAAACCATCTAATCTAGTTTGGTGAATATATTGTGATGATACAGTGATGTCTACAATGATGATCCATGACACAAATGTCTAATGGATATGAATAAATAATCTAAATGGACTTTCATTGATAGGAAGTCTTCAATGGATGAAGACCACAAGTTCCCTAAGCTTGTTGTGATAGATATTCATATATGTATGCTTGTAGTGGATGATGACTCAAGATCTCTGAGCTTGCTTCACAGGATCATTTTGGGAGTATGCTTACAACATAATGAAAGTTAAAAGCATTATGATCATGATAATGAGGGTGATTAATGTATGTTACTACTGATCTAAATGTATGAAAACATAGTAGAGAGAATGTGTATTCAAGTGGTTGAGAAATGAGTGAACATTGGGCTGCTATTTTTAGCCAACAAGCTCAGCAACCCACGGATCACACGGAACCAAAAAATTGGTTCCGTCCTTGTTATTTTTTGCTTCTGCGGGTGACTGACACAATATCTACAAAATATTGTTTAAATCTTTCCAAAATATTTCACAATCTTTCCAAGATATCTTTTGTCAAATCTTTCCAAAATCTTTATCAAATCTTTCCAAAATATCTTTTGTGATCTTTAGAGATTTAGATGACACTATGCATGAGGTAATAAAAGAGTGTTTTCCTTTTTATGAAAAATACATTTAAACAAATGTATATACTTACTTAAAAAGGTAAGTTACTTGTATATGAAAAAATGTAAGTAGCCTTTTGTAAAATAAAATATCTAGTCGAGTGATTGTCAAAATAAAATGTATTTTGCCAAGTGTAAGTAAACTTTAGTACTTGTATGAATATTATAGTTAGTTTACTTGTACAAATAAAAGTATATATTTGTTAGACATTTTACAAAAGATGTATTTGTATAAAAATACTTGTGAATGCAAAATGTAAAATGAGGTTCGAAATAGAATGGTTAACCTATTAAAATACTTAGTCACTCTAAACGTATTTTAAACATTCTAAATGATTTGTTAAGGGGTTTGATCATAATGCCACATAACAAATATGTACGAACCTGTGTTGTAGCATACGAGGACTTGAGATGTCGAGAGGTGTTGAATGTATGTTGAGACAAAATATGATTACGAGTAACTTATACATTTTACGTTATGTATCAAGTTACATGTTTGTCATCAATCAAAATAAACGAGACTGTATAGATTAAATATCGTAATATTTTCACTAACAATCTCCCCCTTTTTGATGATGACGAAATATGTAAACGTGATAGATAGTAAAATATAAAAAGTTACTTGTGTCTGTATTACCTTCTACATTACCTTCTCCGTTTATACTCTTCTCCCCCTTTTTTCGAAACAAAAAGGGTGTGTCCTTGGAGTTTTTAACTTCATTTCTCCCCGAAAATGCGAGCTTGCATCATCCATAGTGAAGTTAAATTGTCTACTCCAATCCCCTATGGTTGTTGCATCTCCTAGGTTATTGCCCTTGTTTGGTAGTAGATCCATGGATCAAATTTATAGGCTTATCCTACATCAAGGTTAGTTTTGTGAAACATATATTTATACATATAAAAAAATATGAGAAATGCATGATGAATAAAATGCACATAGAAAACAATACACGTGGGTAAGCTATGTTAGACTATCTTCTCCTCCTTTTTGTCGAAACACAAAGGTGTGTCGAAGAGTGAGAATGTTGATGAATGTGTGCATGCTCCCCCTTGATCGAGGCGTCAAGGTATGATTAAAAAGCTACAAAACAAATATTAGTGCAAAACTATATTCGTCCTTGGACGAGTATGTGATATACAACAAAGTGTGTATAAGTGATGAACTCAAATAAGTACATTTTATTATCATCATTTATCCTATTTATTTGACTTGTTTTATTATATTATATATGAGAATTGATACGTTAATGTTTACTTTTGTAATTCTCAGGTAAAAACAAGTATTATGTGAAACTTGGCAATTTTGGACTAATTATGGAGCAAAACAAGCAAGATGTTAAGAGTCTACTGAAATGTACAAGATCAAGATCATTCTGCTCCAGATACGCCGCAACATACTTCGTACATACGGCGTATCACTATCAAGATTTCACAAGCTACGATCCAAGAAAGCAAAGGACATGCGCCGCATAGAGAAATGGAGTTACGCCGCATCTTAAGGCGGTGTATGAATATTCCTGAATATATTAATCTTAGACCCCACGCGAAGTTAAGTCAATGTGCCGCATCTACTTATCCTATGCGCCGCATCTAACCCTCAGACAGAAACTATAAATACCCCAAGGCCAGACGAATTTTGGGATCCTACACACTAAGCTTTCGAAGACCGAAGAAACCATAGAGCCGAATTCAGACGTATTAGCAGCACAAGACACACCCTGAACGAAGATACAAGAGCTGTAAGAAGGTCCTGCATGTATTCAATTCATTAAGTAGTTTTGTTTTATTGTATTAGTACACTTTAATTCATCAGGATTGATGGGCCGATTCCATGTGACTACGGAAAATCATGGGCACCCCTTAAAATTGCTTTCCCATTAATTAAAGTTTATATGTTGATGTCTTTGGTGACTTTTATTAGTGCATTGATAACCTCTGTGTCTAGCTGAGCATTGTTTGGGTCGCCATGCCCCTTCCTCGCCTATTTAAGAGACGCTAAATAAATAGGATAGACATAAGTAATCATTAAGGGTTTACTCGTCGATAAGATTAGAGCCAACGAGAAAGGGT
Source organism: Artemisia tridentata subsp. tridentata (assembly GCA_021014915.2). Taxonomy (NCBI): domain Eukaryota; kingdom Viridiplantae; phylum Streptophyta; class Magnoliopsida; order Asterales; family Asteraceae; genus Artemisia; species Artemisia tridentata. The sequence goes on from CP139508.1 coordinate 336,820,562, forward strand.
TAATTATATACACTTCATATAAAACTAGCAATAAAACAAGTGACAAGCTACTTAATTATCAGGACAGGTCTTCTTATTGTCTCGAGTATCTATCTGTGTACGTGTGTGTTAATCGCTGATTCGTGCTCATTAGTTTAGTTTTCTATTTAATCATAACCAAACCGTGCCAGTCTCTCAGGCTGAACCCCCTTGCGTTAAATTAGGATTGTATAGCTAACTTAAGATATTAAAATACTGATTAGAATAACTAGATAATACGTTCCACTCTTAGTGATCGACACTCTACTTACCATTATATTCATACTGACCGGGTACACTGCTCGTTAAAGTGTGTGTTTTATTGATAAGTTGGCTAAATATAAATTTAAAACTTGAGTAGGCATTAACTCTGCTAAACCACAACGACACATCACGCGCTCACCAAGTCTTTGGGGCCGCTGCCGTGGATATAAAAGAATTAGAGCAATACACACGCACATCAAGTTTTTGGCGCCGTTGCCGGGGACGTGAATTGTTATTATCTGTTAATTTGATTAGTATTTTAATTAGGTTTTTCCCTTTAATTTTTTTAGATTCTACCCACTAACTCCGTTGTATATTAGATAAATTGAATTCATTGTATTATTTGCATATTTTCTGTTTTTGTGTGTTTTTATTTTCTTTAATTTTTGTTTCTTTTTGTTTGTTTTTAGTTTTGATTTTAATTTTCTGCATTCTGCTATCGTTGTATTGTGCTGATACAAACGATACGGCGCATCTGTTTTCACAGATACGACGTATTGCGTTTAATTTTTATAAAATACAACGCGTTTAATAAATTCGAGTACGACGCATCTTTCCCCAAGATACGGCGTATTCTATTTTTAATAAGAAATTTTTCCACCCTAACGCCATACGACGCATCTGTTTTAACAGATACGGTGTATTGTCTATTTAAATTAAAAACAGTTTTCGAATTATTAAACAGATACGACGCATCGATTTCAATCGATACGGCGCATATACTAAATCAAAAATCTTGTATTTTGAAACGTAACGAAAATACGGCGCATTAGCTTTTGTTAATACGACGCATTTAATTTTAATAAATATAATCGATTTTTGATAATTTAAACCTGATACGGCGCATTCTAATTTATAAGCGGCGTATCTGCTTTCTGAATAAAAGTCTGATCATATTTTAACGATTATAAGATACGGCGCATCCTATTTATAGGATACGGCGCATCGTCTTTAGATATCAGTAACTTTTATTTATCCCGAACGGAGAAAATTCTAATCATCTTTCCTGTCTCTTAGAAATTTTTTACTTCGAAGCCTATTTGTTCTATGTTTTAGGAATGATGATTGATCTTTTCCCAAGCTGGTTCGGAGGATCAAGGATCAAACTTACAATTGACGAGATTATATCAAAGTTTGCCCAAGAAAGCGGAAAGGAACTATTGCTGAAAGAACAAAACAATATGATTAGAGAAGTGACGATTGAAGTGCACCAATTGTCAAGGGTGATTAAAGGAGTTTTGTTCCAAAGGCACGACCTAAAGGGAAATACCTTGATAATTACATCGACAACGCTGATAACGAAGTTGTCGAGTTTGAACCCGAAGTATTAAAATAAGGAGCTGAACGTTAGTCTAACTTGAAGACTCTGGAATAAAGACAAGTGCTGACCGGGAGACAACCCGGAAATTTTTTACTTTTCTGTTCTGTGTCGAGTCTGTCAGACCTGCAGAAGATGCGGCGCATCTCAATCCTAAGATGCGACGCATCGCCTGCACTGGTCATATCTTATTTAATTTTCTGCATTTTTATTTTTAACTTTAAAACTTTCTGTTAGTATTTTAATGCAGCGCATCCCTGGTTAAGGATGCGATGCATCTTCTATTCTGATTCTTATTTATACCAGGCTCGATACGGCGTATCTTCTTCCATAAGATACGGCGTATCGACTGACCTGATGATTTTCATTTTAATTTTTTAAGTTTTATTTTTACTAACTACTAATGTATTATGCAAGTTTGAACCTTCTTAACTCAGGTGTGTTAAAGTCTGAATGGTATTATAGATTCCTGCAATTTTTGTGGATACATCATTTTTGAAGCTTAAACGTTCTAATCCACAAGAAAGTTGATTTTTGCTCCTATACAAATAATGGAGGATCATACCGAGCAAATCTCAGGGGAGTTTTTCTGTTCTAATTCTTTTATTTTCCAGTTTTTAATCTTTGATACAAACAACGAGGACGTTGTTTAACTTAAGTAGGGGGATTGGAGAATTAGAACACTTACTTGTCCTAAACTTTTTTAAAATATGCTTAAAATGTGCTTAATATATCAAAATTTAAAATTTTTAGCATGTTTTTGTTTAAAGTCTAAATTACATAGCTGCACACATAACATTATTTCCAAAAATTGTGAACTTTTCAAAATTCACAAATCTATGAGTGTGCCGGTGACTTGTAAACTTTAGAACTTGGCTTGTATACTATTCGAGACCACCATAATAAGTACTATCTATATAATTGGAATGACTTGTCTAAATTGGTAAATTTCTAGGATTACACCCAAATAGCCTTTATATGTTATGTGATATTAACTAACTACACTGGTTAGTTAACCCCCGTATAAACCTTTTGTTACTCTCACTTTTAGAGTAAGATACCCCTAGAAAAACCCTTAGAGCCATTCCTTTCGTTTCTTACACCTTTGTTATAATGTTTCGTTACACCCTTACACCTTAGCCTACCCTGTAGATTAAAATCCGTGGTTGGTTAATTGCTTTAGGCAAAGTGTGTTTCCTTACATTACCTGTGTTCGCGTGCGTAATTCATTATCTTTGGTTAGGTCGGGAAATTGCACAATGCAATTGGTATGAAAGTAAATATTGTATATCTTTGAGTTTATTTTTCGTGTGTTTACTACTTTCACTATTACAGTTATTTCTGAAAGTATGAAGAGTATGGAAAAATTATCCGGAAAAATAGTGATAGAAAAGTTGTGAAATTTTACACATATATGTTGAAGTCAAAAAAAAAAAGTTGGAAGTTTGTTTTAACCAACTTATGTAAAGTTTTGTATTAAGTGGTCGATATCACCACTATTTGTTGTATATTATATTTATGGATTGAATGGGAGTTGGCCGTTATGGGAACGCCAACTAAGGTTATTCTTTGATTGAGATCTTGTTGAGTATAATTCGTGTCTACCTAAAGCGTGTGTTTCAAGTGTTAAAGCGTGAGTTATTCAATGATATGAGTCTTATTCATGGGATGGTTGGGATAGTGATTAACCACACTTAGGATTTTAATTTATCTGTTTTGTTTATTTTTCATTTTACACCAATTTGTATCCCAAATATTATCCATACCCTACATCATTCTTTATCCAAACCTTTGATTTATTGAGATTAGGGATTTGAGCAATCTTAAGTATCGTAGTCATGGATTCGGCTATGTATTTATGATTTTGTCGCCCTTTTTGATATAATATTATTGGTAAAGATTACTTGGTCCTATCTTTAGCCTATTCGAGTTAAGGATTTGAGCAATTGCAAGTATCGTGGTCGTGGATTCGATCATGTATTTGTGATTTTGTCGCCTTTTCTGGAATTTGAGATCGATAGAGATTAAAAAGGATGATTAACCCTTAACCAACAAACCCTTTTTACCGCTTTAGACTTGTTATTCCTTAGCTTTAGTGGGGGAGATGCGTATACTTGCCAAGCTTATGATAGAATATTCGTCACGACTGGACAGTTAAACGATTAGATTTGCTTTTATCGAAATATTTTATTTTATCTCTAATTCGTTAAGTGTTTGGTTGTGCAATTATGACAAAACGAATACATGCTTAAATATAAAAAAAATAAATCCTAACATCTTTTAGGATACATTTTCATACGATTTATTCTAAGGTTTACTTGGGGACAAGTAAAGTTCAAGTGGGGGGATATTTGATGAACTCAAATAAGTACATTTTATTATCTTCATTTATCCTATTTATTTGACTTGTTTTATTATATTATATATGAGAATTGATACGTTAATGTTTACTTTTGTAATTCTCAGGTAAAAACAAGTATTATGTGAAACTTGGCGATTTTGGACTAATTATGGAGCAAAACAAGCAAGATGTTAAGAGTCTACTGAAATGTACAAGATCAAGATCATTCTGCTCCAGATACGCCGCAACATACTTCGTACATACGGCGTATCACTATCAAGATTTCACAAGCTACGATCCAAGACAGCAAAGGACATGCGCCGCATAGAGAAATGGAGTTATGCCGCATCTAAAGGCGGTGTACGAATATTCCTGAATATATTAATCTTGGACCCCACGCGAAGTTAAGTCAATGCGCCGCAACTACTTATCCTATGCGCCGCATCTAACCCTCAGACAGAAACTATAAATACCCCAAGGCCAGACGAATTTCGGGATCCTACACACTAAACTTTCGAAGACCGAAGAAACCCTAGAGCCGAATTCAGACGTATTAGCAGCACAAGACACACCCTGAACGAAGATACAAGAGCTGTAAGAAGGTCCTGCATGTATTCAATTCATTAAGTAGTTTTGTTTTATTGTATTAGTACACTTTAATTCATCAGGATTGATGGGCCGATTCCATGTGACTACGGAAAATCATGGGCACCCCTTAAAATTGCTTTCCCATTAATTAAAGTTTATATGTTGATGTCTTTGGTGACTTTTATTAGTGCATTGTTAACCTCTGTGTCTAGCTGAGCATTGCTTGGGTCGCCATGCCCCTTCCTCGCCTATTTAAGAGACGCTGATGAGGCGAAAAGTGTACCGCTTTTAAGGGGTCATTTAAGCCCGAAATCGTATTTATTTGATCAAATATTGCCCTAAATCGTTCCTTTTGTCATTTTAGGTACTTTTGAGGAGAAATCTGGAAAAGGAGGCATTTTGGACGTTTTTGGAGCATTAAAGTGAAGAAAACGGCAAAGTCTCAAGAATCGGCTAAAAGTTACTCTTGACGGCGTCACAATTAACATGGGACGGCGTCATGCCTTGGCAAGAAAAGTTGGATGTGAAATTTACTCATGACGGGCCAGTGAGTTTGCATAAGAATTCTGACGGCGTCACGCTTTAACTAAATCAAGGGCGTCACGGCTTAAATCATAAGGGGACGGCGTCACGTTCTTGATCCGACGGCGTCAAGCCTTGATAAGCCAGAATGGATTTTGGTAGAGCTAAAGAGGGACGGCGTCAAGATGGTCATCCGGGAACCCTAAAAGCGGCGAGGTGACGGCGTCACAATGCATAAGGTGACGCCGTCAGATGTCAAAGTCTATATATAGTTTTCTAATTTTTTGTCATTAAGGAGAGCTTAGTGTGTGGAATTTTGGGATAAAACCCTAAGACGATTTTAGCTACTTTTTCAGGGCTTTTTGCCTTGAGATCTTCCATGTTTCATTGAAAGATAAGTTATCAATTAATCATTCAATATGTCTATGTGTTGTTTGATTCTATCTTATGCTTGTCTTTTGTTTAACATGTTAGGCTAATTTTATCTTGTGTTTGCTTAGATCTAATGAAACCTAGCTATTGATTATTGGTTGTTAGTGTGTTATTAGTTGTATTGGATGATTGTTTATCTATGTTAGGCTTAAGAAAACTGGCTAACTTCCTATTCGGTAACTTGCTTGAACGTCTTAAGAAACATGAACCAAACGCGTACTAAAGGTTTTTATGGTTGTATTTAATGCACAAGCGAATTCTAGTGATCCCATGTTAGGAGCTTCCTAGCCGGCTCGACATAGGAGTGAAGTAGGAGCTTGTAGAGTTTGGGGAAGTAAGTACGCCACCCCACGAATGGTATTAAGGAATACACCCGTCATCCACGCGACTAATACACACTAATTAACCGGTAAAAGATAGTTAGGGAGTAAGGAAATCTAAGTAAACACATTTCTCTACACATAAGTTTCTCACCACTTTTCATTTTTGTTATTTTATTTTATTTACATTTGTAGTAATATTGGATTAGTTGACTAGCAACTAATTCCGCCCACTCCTTCAAAACCCGAGATTTTACTTGCTTTCATAAAAATTATAAAAACATAAAAAGAATCTTCCTCAACCCTTAGACCTAATTAGAGTAGCCTTTCACACCTAACGAACACTATTCCCTGTGGAGAACGATCAATCCCCCGTACTTACCACTACACTATACTACATCGGTCAGGTACACTGCCTGGTGGGGTTGTAAGCCTCTTGAGATCCCTCGAGAGGTAAAACCTGTTGTAAGGTTGCAAAACCCACGCATCAAGTTTTTGGCGCCGTTGCCGGGGAATAGTTATTGTTTAGGTTGAATTTTTATTTCTATTAGGTCTACTCACTAGATTCCTTTCTAGTGAGATTTTTATTTTATTTTTCTAGGTTTTCTTTAGTCTATCTATTTTCTTCGTGTCTTTGTTCGTAACCATTACCGTCCGACATCATGGAAGATGGTAATATCCTTAACCCACACAACCCACCACCACAACAACCACCACCACCTCCTAGAGCCCGTACTTTAGGAGAGTATTCCCGTCCTAGCCACCACGGCTATCGAAACACCATTGAGCTCACTCAAGGAGCCAATATCACACCCTTGCGATCCGACACCATCCGGTTGGTGCAAAGCGGATGCGCATTCCATGGACTTCGTTCTGAAGATCCTAATCAACATCTCAAGGACTTTCTTAAAATCGTTGATTCTATAGACCTTGATGTTGCCACTCGAGAGACGACCCGATTGCGTCTCTTCCAATTCTCTCTGCGGGACCAAGCTAGTCAGTGGCTAGAACGTCAACCCGCAGGATCCATTACCTCTTGGGATGATCTCACCACTCGTTTCCTTGCTCAGTTTTTCCCACCGGGAAGAACTACCAAGCTAAGGAATGATATCTTGATGTTCCAACAACGTCAAGGCGAAACTCTCTATGAGGCATGGACTCGATTCAAGGACTTACTCCAAAAAGTCCCTCACCATGGCATAGAACTTTGGCTCCAAGTCCAAATCTTCTATGACCATATCAATCTCTCCACGAGGCAAACCATTGACCAATCGGCCGGTGGCAAGCTACGTGATCTAAGTGCGGAACAATCATGGGCTCTCCTAGAGGATCTTGCTCTTTATGACAACGAAAGTTGGAGTGATCCCCGTGATTTGAATAAAACGGTCAAGGCAATATCTTTGCCTTTGAACAATTCAAGCACTTCCGACCGTAGGATCGTAGAACTTGAAGACCAAGTCAAGTTTCTCATGAAATCCTACGAGGCTCCTAAACCTTCAAGCCAAGTGAACAAAATCACTTCTTCATGTGAATTATGTAGTGGTCCCCACGACACTCGTGATTGCATGGAACTCCCCGAACAAGCTTTTGTGGACTACGCATCCTCGCGTACCGACGGAGCGGGAGACAAGTGGTACACTTTCAAGCCCGAGCCAAACCCTTATGGTGATTCATATAACCCCTCATGGAAAAATCACCCGAACCTTAGGTGGAAACAAAACCAAAACACACAACAACCCAATTCTTCCAACCCACCTACTCGTTTCCAATCAAGCGGTTCCAACTCGAACCGTACTTTCAACAACAATCCTTCCGGCAATGGTAGTACCAATAACTTTGAAGGATTGATGTCTCAATTTATGGCATCTCAAGAAGCTCGGATAGCTAGATTCGAGACCGAATTCAATCAACAACAAACTGAGATGACCAATAAAATTGACAACTTGTTGAAAGCCCTCCATAACCAAGTGTTATCACCTCCACATAAGGACGCTAGGAACACAAATAGCGGACCCCAAGTAAAAGACCCCTCTTCATCCAAACACGTCCACTTTGTCAACATTGTCACTATTAAACAAATTGATAGGAATGAGGATAATAGTGAACCTAAGGATGAGGATAGGAAAGTCGAGGTTGATAAGGAAGTTAGGACAAGTGTGATTGAAGAAGTAGATGATGATGAGGACTACTTCAATAGGCTACCCACTAAGGAAGAGCGCGCATATCATACAAACTTATTCGATGACCCCGAAACACCATACTTCCTAGGTAAACCAATCATTGAAATAGGCGACCCTTCTAATCTCAACATACCATGCAACATCGGACATCTACATGTGTGGAAAGCTTACATCGACCTTAGATCGCCCATAAACATCATGACTAGAGCCCACTACAACTTGATAATGAAAAATCAACTTGGGTATAGGATGTTCCCTGACAAGGGTTGGATGAGTAACTTCACGGGAAGAGTTAAGGGATTACCGGTTTATGTAGGAAACTTCACCTATGTCACCGACTTTGTAATTGTAGAAGATATCCGTCCAATAGTCGATGCATCCTTGACTCAAGTGGTTTTTGGAAAACCATTTGTTGAGGTCTCTAGAATGACTTATGAACCGTCCTTAGGGATAGTTAGATTTAAGGATGAGACCGATGAAGTAAGCTACCAAATGCCATATAAGATAGAACAATTCCAAAACTTGTCAAATGTTGAGAAGGAGCTTAAACAAGCGGTCTACTATAGGAATGATAAGGATAGAAGTAAAGGAGTAGACTATGTTATGGAAAGGATATTCGGTTTCTACAAGGATTGTTTGAAATTAGGACCGGAATATAAAACCGGGAAGGAGAATGGCCTAGGAACCGTGACCGATGATGGAGTCACGTAATGTACGTGACTTTGAGTCTAGCTACAAGACTCGTTAATAAAGAAAAGCGCTTCTTGGGAGGCAACCCAAGCTTTATTTGTTTTATTTGCTTTGTGTGTTTATTTATTTGTTTGTTTGTTTTTATTTGTTTCCGTATGTGTGTTTAATTTTTATCATTATTGATTCATGTTCAAAAGTAATTTGTGAAAATGCTTTATGTTGTTTTTAACTTCGTCTTAACTACATATAAAGGTATTTTGCAAAAGATAAGTGTAAGGGAAATCTAAATCGGTTTATTAGAACACAAATGAACATGAATCATAATAATAATAAGTTAGCATACATATTCGTATTTGTTTGAGTCAAATGCTTGTATCGAGTCATAATGATGTTTTGCAGGATTTCCAGGAAGTAAGTTAAAGGTTTTTCCAGAAATTTTCCGGAAACTTAAAATGAAAATTTTTGTCAGGTCATTTCTGACGGCGTCAGGGGTTATAACCTGACGGCGTCAGATTTAATTTCCAGAAATTTTTGAAAATTTTGTTTTCATAAAAAGTTTTTATTAAAATCTCCAACTTATAATCTCCAGGAATCTGCAAAGTTATCATTCCACAAGCATTATATCCTTATATATAGATTTTATCCCGCCGATGTTATGCAGGTTTTCGTGTTTGTTTTCTCAGGTTCAACAGGTTATTTTGGACAAGGAAATGTTTTGAATCAAGCTTATGGCGATGCATTAGTCATGGAGCTTCAACATTCTCTTTGGAGGAAGATTTAACCGTGTAATTTCATTATCCAACGAGCGAATCAGGGGAGTATTTGATTTCATTCTTTTACTTTATGCTTTTACATTTGTCATTTGAACATTGGGGACAATGTTCATCTTAAGTGTAAGGGGAGGGTAAAAGTACGATTTTAGAGAATACAATTGCGCTTGATTTTTGTTTGTTTGATGGTAGATGTGTAATAAAACTGAGAGAAATACTTGTTAAGGTAATTTTAGTGCCAAATTTAAAATTTTTTACAACATATAGGAGTGAAACTTTGATCCTAATAAGCGTCTCATGGATAGGAGTTATATGACTAGCACAAAAACCGTACCACTAAAAAATTTTCCACCCCCAAATATGTGAGGTTCGCCCCTAGAATTGGTAGGAAAAGCATTTATGCTATGATGTGTGTACCGGTAGCACTTAGATTCTAGAACTTGCGTTAGGACCATTCCGAGGCCACAAGTGAGACTACATTCGTGTAGTTAGATTTACTACATGATAAGAGGCATTAGGATTAACCCATTGTTTTACACCTGTGTTTTTGTTATAATTACTTTGGCTACAGTGGTCAAGTAATTCTCCCACACCCTTTGCGTTGTACTCATTTTTGGTACACGATACCCCTAGTACACCCCTCAGAGCCTATCTTTTCGTTTCGACCTTTAAGCATTTTACTTAAAGGAAGAATTTGTTACACCCCACTTAAATGTACACCCAAATCGCCTTAGCCTACCTTGTATGCACTCATTTTTAGTGCATTATTGTTACAACATTTGTTTAAACCCAAGTTAATTATCTAGTTGATTACATGGTTGCTAAGTCGAGTCATATCCTTGTACATATTGTTTTGGGACGATTGGGACTCATGGGTAAAGTACTAGTGTAATGGAGTAATGGGGAAGAACATCATTTATTACCCCCATATGTGCTAAATATTTTAAAAGTACTCCAAGTTTTTCAATTATCTTAATTCGAGTCATTAGATTAGTTAATTGTAAAGTTATGTAAAAGTTCAAGTGTAAGGGGATGCAATGCCCCTTTGATGTATTATTTTGGATGGTAGGGTAAAAGTGTATGCAAAAAAAAAAAAAAAAAAAAAAAAAAAAAAAAAAAAAAAAAAAAATCGAAAAAATCAAGAAAAATACAAAAAAATGAGAAAAAGAAAAATAGAAAAAACATACGGACTACCATCCCGTTTCATTTTATGTTTATTTTTATGTTTTTGTTATTTTGTTATTTTGTTTCTAGCTTAAGATCGAGTCTAGTCTTGGCTTAGCAACATTGTATAGTACATGTAATTGATCAAGATCTTTAGCTCGCCACCAGTAAAATATCCCGTATCCAACAAAACCGTGTTTTCCTTTTCCCTACACCTAACGTTATAACCCATTTAAAAGCCCTCTTTGATAGTTTATCTTAGGTGCTTACGCCTAGTGGAGGAGGTTTTCGATCCTTTCCCAAGCCTATGGTAATCTATTTGCTATGACAGGTAGTGAGAGATATTTTCCGTTTTCATTTATGAGATTTATTTTGATGACACTTGAGAGATGTGAGTATCTAAACACTACTTGTGAGGTGCTAGTATATAATCTCCGTGCTTATTATGATTGAAGTGGAACGATTATTTGTTGTAATTACTTTTATGTTTGCATTAAATGACCCCTAACTTGTATTTTGATTAGAATAAAAGCGCATTTGCTTGAGGACAAGCAAATCTCAAGTGTAAGGGTATTTGATGAGGCGAAAAGTGTACCGCTTTTAAGGGGTCATTTAAGCCCGAAATCGTATTTATTTGATCAAATATTGCCCTAAATCGTTCCTTTTGTCATTTTAGGTACTTTTGAGGAGAAATCTGGAAAAGGAGGCATTTTGGACGTTTTTGGAGCATTAAAGTGAAGAAAACGGCAAAGTCTCAAGAATCGGCTAAAAGTTACTCTTGACGGCGTCACAATTAACATGGGACGGCGTCATGCCTTGGCAAGAAAAGTTGGATGTGAAATTTACTCATGACGGGCCAGTGAGTTTGCATAAGAATTCTGACGGCGTCACGCTTTAACTAAATCAAGGGCGTCACGGCTTAAATCATAAGGGGACGGCGTCACGTTCTTGATCCGACGGCGTCAAGCCTTGATAAGCCAGAATGGATTTTGGTAGAGCTAAAGAGGGACGGCGTCAAGATGGTCATCCGGGAACCCTAAAAGCGGCGAGGTGACGGCGTCACAATGCATAAGGTGACGCCGTCAGATGTCAAAGTCTATATATAGTTTTCTAATTTTTTGTCATTAAGGAGAGCTTAGTGTGTGGAATTTTGGGATAAAACCCTAAGACGATTTTAGCTACTTTTTCAGGGCTTTTTGCCTTGAGATCTTCCATGTTTCATTGAAAGATAAGTTATCAATTAATCATTCAATATGTCTATGTGTTGTTTGATTCTATCTTATGCTTGTCTTTTGTTTAACATGTTAGGCTAATTTTATCTTGTGTTTGCTTAGATCTAATGAAACCTAGCTATTGATTATTGGTTGTTAGTGTGTTATTAGTTGTATTGGATGATTGTTTATCTATGTTAGGCTTAAGAAAACTGGCTAACTTCCTATTCGGTAACTTGCTTGAACGTCTTAAGAAACATGAACCAAACGCGTACTAAAGGTTTTTATGGTTGTATTTAATGCACAAGCGAATTCTAGTGATCCCATGTTAGGAGCTTCCTAGCCGGCTCGACATAGGAGTGAAGTAGGAGCTTGTAGAGTTTGGGGAAGTAAGTACGCCACCCCACGAATGGTATTAAGGAATACACCCGTCATCCACGCGACTAATACACACTAATTAACCGGTAAAAGATAGTTAGGGAGTAAGGAAATCTAAGTAAACACATTTCTCTACACATAAGTTTCTCACCACTTTTCATTTTTGTTATTTTATTTTATTTACATTTGTAGTAATATTGGATTAGTTGACTAGCAACTAATTCCGCCCACTCCTTCAAAACCCGAGATTTTACTTGCTTTCATAAAAATTATAAAAACATAAAAAGAATCTTCCTCAACCCTTAGACCTAATTAGAGTAGCCTTTCACACCTAACGAACACTATTCCCTGTGGAGAACGATCAATCCCCCGTACTTACCACTACACTATACTACATCGGTCAGGTACACTGCCTGGTGGGGTTGTAAGCCTCTTGAGATCCCTCGAGAGGTAAAACCTGTTGTAAGGTTGCAAAACCCACGCATCAGACGCTAAATAAATAAGATAGACATAAGTAATCATTAAGGGTTTACTCGCCGATAAGATTAGAGCCAACGAGAAAGGGTTAATTATATACACTTCATATAAAACTAGCAATAAAACAAGTGACAAGCTACTTAATTATCAGGACAGGTCTTCTTATTGTCTCGAGTATCTATCTGTGTACGTGTGTGCTAATCGCTGATTCGTGCTCATTAGTTTAGTTTTCTATTTAATCATAACCAAACCGTGCCAGTCTCTCAGGCTGAACCCCCTTGCGTTAAATTAGGATTGTATAGCTAACTTAAGATATTAAAATACTGATTAGAATAACTAGATAATACGTTCCACTCTTAGTGATCGACACTCTACTTACCATTATATTCATACTGACCGAGTACACTGCTCGTTAAAGTGTGTGTTTTATTGATAAGTCGGCTAAATATAAATTTAAAACTTGAGTAGGCATTAACTCTGCTAAACCACAACGACACATCACGCGCGCACCAAGTCTTTGGGGCCGCTGCCGTGGATATAAAAGAATTAGAGCAATACACACGCACATCAATAAGATGCATTCTATAAATGCTTGACGGAAGCTCCCCTTGCTCTAGGGCGTCAAGAAGAACCTACAAAACAAATATTAGTATAATAGAAGTTTTGTCTTTAGACAAATATGTCATATACAACCAAGTGTATAGACAATGCAATATGAGTGCTTGATGGATATTCCTACTATACTTGTTCGAGGGTGTCAAGAAGCACCTAAAATAAGAAAAATAATTGATGCAAACTTCATCCTTAGATGAGTATGTTATATACAATCGAGTGTATATGATGATGAACCTACAATGAAAGAATTAGTGCAATATATTTCATCTTTTTGACAAAAAGAATATAAGATGTATATATGAAATATATAAATGATATAATCACAAGCAACTCAAAGTAGAGAACCATGATTATGAAATCAAAGATCTCATGAAGTGTATTCTTCTAATAAGAATTACAATAATAAGGAAAATGAGAATATAATATGATAAGAGCCTACAAAATAATGCCTAGAAAGAAGATATGAAGTGAAGTTGGAATATTAAGAGTTAAAGTGAGTGGTGCTAGTGTTGGTGTCGATTTGCTAGTAGGATTCATGTGGTGATAACTCGGTAGATGACTCAAGATTGATAAAAGTAAGTTTTCGCTAATCATGGTGGTGATGATTAGTCAAAGTGGTGATGGAAGGTGGTGGTGATAACGTAGACAACTATTAATGAATTAGAAACACTGATGTGTCGTGTGTGAGTACAAGTTTTAAATTTATAAAGGTCGAATTACCGAATCTAGAAACAACACATACGAGCAAGTGAACTCATCCGTTATAGCAAGATTATGATGGAGCTAGTGTTGGTGTCAATTTACTAGTAGGATTCATGTGGTGATAACTCGGTAGATGACTCAAGATTGATAAAAGTAAGTTTTCGCTAATCATGGTGGTGATGATTAGTGAAAGTGGTGATGGAAGGTGGTGATGATAACGTAGACAACTATTAATGAATTAGAAACACTGATGTGTCGTGTGTGAGTACAAGTTTTAAATTTATAAAGGTCGAATTACCGAATCTAGAAACAACACATACGAGCAAGTGAACTCGTCCGTTATAGCAAGATTATGATGGTAAGTCGGGATCGTTCGCAGGGATTTGTGTAGTGAATCGAATTGTAAGCTACTAAAAGTAAATCTCTTAAACAAGCAATGATGTAAATATAATAATTCAAATGATTAAAATTACACTTGCTTAGACTAATATACTACTCTTGATAAGCATGATTGTGATAACTTTGGATAACATGTTGGTTATGATAATTAGTTTGGTGAACTAATCTATTGTTTCTACAAATTAAACCTTCGTCAAGATTTTAGTTCATAAAAACAAGCATTATATTTAACCAATCAATTCAAGGTTCATAAGTTGGTATACCTTAAACACAAAAATAGTCTTTTGTTTTATCAAATAAGCTTAGGAAATGGTCAATACAAAAGGTAACCGATCATAGACAAAAGGTCACAATTGATAGTAAACTATTAATCTTTCGACCCGTGAAATGGTTTACAACCAATCCTATTTTGATAGACAAAAGCATTCTTATTACAACCACAATTAACTTTCTTTGTTTAATCAAGAATAATGGGTAAAAACAATCATTCATAGACAAATGCTTATAACTAGTTGAATAACAATAGTTTTTTCGACCCTTAAAATTATTAGCAACTAGTTAAACTTGATTAACGAATGTCACTACGAAACTTAATCACAATTGGATCTTAGAATCAACTTGAAATTGAATTAAAACATGTTATCACAATCATACGCAAATCAATAAGCAATACACATCATCTAAGCAAGTACACAAAGGCACTAGCCACTCATAGCAAACATAAACATAAACTCAGAACTTTGAACATTAGAAACCATAATCGAAAGTCTTACAATGATTGGAAATAGATTACAAATGATAAGGTAATGATACCCAAAGTATTGGTGTTGACTTCTTGATGTTTTGACCTCCAAATGTTGACTTCTTGAACCTCCAAAGCTTCCTGAACTTCTAAGGATGAATTTGAACTTTTGAGAGAGTATCTTGATGATTGTATGAGAGTTGGTATGATAATTATTGAAAAGGTGTGTCTAAAACTCTTCACAAATGGTCCTATTTATACTACACTCAAAGCCTAGGATCTTTAATGCTACACTTGGCCTCCAAGAAAATTAGAAGGGCCTAGAATCATCATTAGAAGGCTATAGAATCGTTGGTATGAAGTTAGTATCCTTAATAATGAAGTTTGGGAAAATCAGACGACATCCAACCGATCGGTATTGCGTCCAACCAATCGGTTGGTCTTCAGAAATTGCCTCCATCCGATTCGGTTGCGGGCATCATCCGATCGGATGGAGTGCTGCTGTATGCTCTTTTGGACTTTTGTCGTTTGGGCTTGTTTCTTCCTTTTGGTTCTTAGTTCTTCATCCAAACTTGATCTTTTCTTTATCTTGAAGCTAATCAACTCGAATACTTGGACCTTTATTCTTTGAAATGCCTTTTTGATTGGATCTTGACCAGAAAATCTTCGCACTATCATAAATATTTCCTTCTTCCTCATTTTTCTCATCTTTTTCTTCCTTTTTCCTGTTTTTGGCTACATATACTTTGCAAACACGCTTTGGTACGATTTAGTAACAAAAGCATATAAATATAACCAAATAACATATATAAAAACACGAATAACGCTACTAAAAACATGCACAATTTGAGCGTTATCATATTCCCCCACACTTAAACTTTGCTTGCCCTCAAGCAAATCTAGAAGTAAAAACAATTATCCACATGGTACACAAGTATGATTAGAAAAATGTGATGCAAATCTATCAAGCACGAGTACAAGTTAGATTCATCGAGTTAAGCTTTTATGGTCGAAGCATCGAGATGTTTGACAATACCCAAATGATTTTCTTGCTTGATAAACATTACTAAACACCTCACGAAAATGATATGAAATATAATTCACTCAAAACACTCATTTGTATGGTTGGTGGAGTATATAAGAAGAATCACACTCATTTGCTCAGTCATGATTTAAATATTACCATAGGCTTGTACAAGAAACAAAACTACACCGAAATGGCGTGAGCACCAAGTATAGATATCAAAGAGGTCTTTTATTCGGGTTTAAAGGCTTCAGGGGTTATATTAGACTTATGTGCAACTATCTTATGCAAAACATAATAGCTCGCTAACAACGAATTCTTGCATCACCAAAGAACGAATGGTCACTATGGCATATCTTGGATCGCTGGCGCACTATTCACATAACGGATGGTCACCAAAATACACACTAGATCGCTAGCAACGTTATCTAATTCCTCAAGAAATCGGATGGTCACTACATGTCAATACACTTGATAATTCCACAAAGTCAAAAGGGTAGGATAAGACATGGGATATGTTTTAGAAAGGGTTGATAATAACGAATATACAAACTAGTCAAAGTCTACTGATCAAATGTTACTAGCTATTTTGAACCGCTATCGTGCATTCTTGAAAAACTCCATACTTGATTGCACTATACATTATTACATAGCTCATTGGCTATTCTTGTCACCTTATAGTTGCGATGACTTAATTTTTTTCTCTTTTTTTTTTTTTTCAGAAACTTGTCATCTTATTGTTGCGATCACTTCACTTGGATAACTACTTTTGGAGTTTGCAACTTTCTTCGTACTTTCATGATTTCCCACATAACATCCATCCTGCCAAATAGCTAGCAACCAACCAAGACTTGACTAAGGGTAAGGCTAGGCTAAAGGTGTAAAATCTTTTTGTATTTTTCTGGATTTTATCAAAAGAAAAAGATAGGCTCAGAGGGTGTAACTAGGGGTATCTAGTGTTAAAGATAAACGCTAACAAAAGGGTTTATACTGGTGGTTAACTACTCAGTGTAACTAGCTAAATATCAATACGGAAGGCTTATTTGGGTTAAATCCTAAGGTTGCCTCTTATCACGCATATATACTTATATCATAAATGAAAAGTGATCTCACAACGGTCTCGTAATGATTTACAAGCTCAAGTTCTAGAATAAATAAAATCACTGGCACACTCATAGCAAAAGAATCAAAGCATAAAAGATGTATGCTAAATACGAAACAGGCTTATATCCTCACATTGTAGTGGAAAGGGCTATAATATGTGCTGGCAAATGTTATCGATCCCAGAATGGATTGCAATATTAATCGGGACACATCTCAATTTTTCAAAAATTACTGGTTTTACCAGTGGATAGATCCAGTTATTCTAATAGATAATCCTTAAAATGACAAATAACTAGATCACAAGGGCAAACAAAATTTAAAATTTACCCCGGAAATTACAATCTATTCTTATTTTCCTATTCCCCCCCCCCCTCACACTTAAGTTAAGCATTGTCCTCAATGTGATAAACGAATTCAAGGAATGAAAATAGAGAAATAAGAGAATAAACCATATTTTCCTGCTCCAGATGATTCTATGGTCCAAGTGTCCATGCTTTATAATCATTACCTGCAGTAATCTTAAAACAAAAGAAACACACGAAATATTTATACGTTTTATTTAAAAGTTGGTGATACACCCCCACACGTAAGTTCAGCTAAGGGATTAGATAAACTTTGGGGTTTAATCACTTGAAAATAAAAGTAAAAATTAAAAACAGCAAACACACGGGTTGCCTCCCGAGAAGCGCTTGTTTTATTAACGAGTCATCAGCCGGACTCAGACTTCTTTCTTGCTACGTTGGTGCACTTTTTGGTTTCTTCTTTGAGAATTTTGGAACATACACCACGTTTCCTATCACTATTCCTTCTCCAGTTTCATCTATGTTCTCCAATTTTATTCTTTCCCAAGGTCTAGGAAGAACATCATAGATATAACCAGATTCTTCGGCCCAAGGAGTGTTTTTCTTATAATCGGCCGGAAAGGGTGCCATGAATGTTATTGCTTCATATTCTGATTCAGGCGGAATCTCTTTGATAGAAATCTCGTTCGTTTGCTCCTTATCATAGTACAATTTAATTCTGTGGCCATTAACAATGAAACTTCCACCTTGTTTGTCATGTAATTCAACATACCCAGATGGAAATCCATGTTTCACTATATACGGACCAAACCATTTCGGTTTTAGCTTAGGTGATTTGAACTTGTATTTCATATTAAAAAGCAGAACTTTGTCTCCAGCTTTGAATTCTTTCCGGATTCTAAGCTTTCTGTCATGATACGCTTTGGTTCTAGCTTTGTAAAGATTGGAGTTCTTGTAAACTTGGAGTCTTAGTTCATCGATTTCATGCAATTGCAAAAATCTCTTCTCTCCAGCAATTTTGAGATCAGGGTTACAGCTTCTGAGTGCCCAGTAAGCGCGTTGTTCGATTTTGAACGGCAAATAACAGGTTTTTTCATACAAAATTCTGTATGGTGTTGTACCAATTGGTGTTTTATAAGCCGTACGAAATGCCCACAGAGCATCTTCTAGTTCTATCAACCAAACGGCAGGATTGTCTTTGACTGTTTTTTCAAGTATCCTTTTTAAGGCTCTATTGGTATTTTCGACTTGACCACTGGTCTGTGGATGATAAGCTGTGGTGAAACGATGATGAACTCCGTATCGTTTCCTAATTTTCTCCATTTGTTTGTTACAGAAATGGGTTCCTCGATCACTTATTAAAGCTTTAGGAATTCCATAACGAGCGAAAAGCTTTTTGAGAAAATTAACAACAACTCGTGCATCATTTGTGGGTAGTGCTTCGGCTTCAGCCCATTTGGAAACGTAATCAATTGCAACGAGAATGTATTCGTATTTGTGCGATTTAGGAAATGGTCCCATAAAATCGATTTCCCAAATATCGAATATTTCGCAGACTTGAATGCTCTTTTGAGGCATTTCATCTCTACGAGAAAGACTACCGGATTTTTGGCAAGCATCGCAGTTTTGAACAAGAGTATGAGCTTCTTTGAAAATGGTCGGCCAATAGAATCCAGCATCAAAAACTTTTTTAGCTGTGGTGGAAGGACCATAGTGTCCCCCAGTCGGGCCATGATGGCATTCATCAAGAATTCTTCTTGTTTCAGAACCAGAAACACATCTTCTTATCATCCCATCGGGACACATCTTGAAAAGATAGGGCTTTTCCCAATAATAGTGTTTTAGTTCTGAAAAGAATTTACTTCGTTAGGCATGAGTCAATCCTTTTTTTAGAATTCCTCCAACGAGGTAATTTGCATAATCTACAAACCATGGAATTTCTTTTTCATCATTTGTATCAACAGTCATGAGAGTTTCATCAGGGAAATAATCATCAATTTCATCTTCCTTTAACTCTTCCAAGTTTGGATTCTCAAGACGAGACAAATGATCAGCAGCTAGATTTTCTGCTCCTTTCTTATCTTTGATTTCGATATCAAATTCTTGGAGTAGCAAAATCCATCGGATAAGAAACGGTTTTGCATCTTGTTTGGTAAACAGATATTTGAGCGCTGAATGATCAGTGAACACAATCGTTTTTGAAAGCACAAGATAAGATCTGAATTTGTCGAAAGCAAAAACAACGGCTAACAATTCTTTCTCCGTAACCGTATAATTTTGTTGAGCATTGTTTAATGTTTTGCTAGCGAAGTATATAGGACGGAAATGTTTTCCTTCACGTTTTCCTAATACAGCTCCAACAGCAAAATCGCTTGCATCGCACATGAGCTCGAAGGGTAGTGACCAATTAGGTGAAACCATAATGGGTGCACTAGTCAGTTGGGTTTTCAATGTTTCGAATGCCTTCATGCAATCTGCATTGAAGTCAAAATCAGAATCTTTTTCGAGAAGTTTCGTCATTAGACGAGATATTTTGGAAAAATCCTTAATGAAACGACGGTAGAAACCGGCATGTCCTAGAAAACTTCTAACGGCTTTAACGTTTGTTGGAGGTGGTAATTTGGTGATAACATCGATTTTTGCTTTGTCAACCTCCATTCCTGCACTGGAAATTTTGTGTCCTAGCACAATTCCTTCAGTCACCACGAAATGACATTTTTCCCAATTGAGAACAAGATGTGCAGCTTCGCATCTTTCGAGCATTTTATCGAGATTAGAAAGACAAGCTTCAAATGAGCTTCCAAAAACTGAAAAGTCATCCACGAAAACTTCCATAGATGTTTCAAGCATGTCTTGGAATATAGCAATCATACACCTTTGAAAAGTCACAGGTGCATTACACAGATCAAAAGGCATACGCCGATAAGCGTAAGTTCCAAAGGGACATGTGAATGTAGTCTTTTCTTGATCAACAAGATCAATAGGAATTTGGAAATATCCTGAAAAACCATCAAGGAAACAAAAGTACTCGTTCCCTGCTAATCTCTCAAGCATTTGATCCATGAAAGGTAAAGGAAAATGATCTTTTCTTGTGGCTTTGTTTAATTTTCTGTAATCAATACATACTCGCCATCCAGTGACAGTTCTAGTAGGAACTAATTTATTCCGTTCGTTAGTCACAACAGTCATTCCTCCTTTTTTCAGAACACAGTGAACTGGACTCACCCAAGGACTATCCTCGATGGGGTAAATGATACTGGCATCAAGAAGTTTGATGATTTCTTTTTTAACAACTTCTTTCATCTTGGGATTGAGTCGACGTTGTCTTTCTACAACGGTTTTAGCATCTTCTTTGAAATTGATCTTATGTTTACAAAAATCAAGACTAATTCCTAGGATATCAGATGTTTTCCACGCAAAAGCTCTTTTATGCTTCTTGAGAACAGAAATGAGACATTCTTTTTCCTTATTATTGAGCAACGAAGATATGACTACTGGAAGAAGTGAATTATCTTCCAAGTAAGCATATCCAAGATTTTCGGGAAGTGGTTTGAGCTCAAGATCAGTTGGTGGTTCTTGAAGAGATGTTTTGATTCTCAATTGATCATTAAAAGTGATTTCCTCAAAATCTTCCTCTATTATTTCTCCTTCTTCAAACTTTACTTCCATAAAATCAGCGAATTCTTTATCAAAGTTTGTTTCACTAATTTTTTCTGAAGTAGTCATGAATGGATCAGAATCGTCAAGTAATGCATCCAATTCTTCCTCAGTGACTTCATCGATTACATCAATGTTAAAACAAGTGTCATCACTGGAATGTGGATATTGCATTGCTTTATCGATTAAAAAGGTAATTCTATCTTCTCCAACTCCAAGATTGAGTTCTTTTCCTTTTACTTTGATGATCGCATCAGCTGTGTTTAGGAAAGGTCTTCCTAAAATAAGAGGTACTCTACTATCTTCCTCCATTTCTAAGATCACAAAATCCACGGGAAAAATGAATTTACCAACTTGGACAAGCATATTCTCAGCAATTCCAACAGGATATTGGTAAGAATGATTTGCTAAGCGAATACTCATCCTTGTAGGTTTCAAAGTACTGATGGAAAGTTTAGAATACAACGAATAGGGCATCAAATTGATACTTGCACCTAGATCGGCTAAAGCATCGCATGTGATGTTGTTTCCTAACGTGCATGGAATTAGAAAACTTCTGGGATCTCCGAGTTTTGGTGGAATTTTGTTTTGAACAATGGCTGAACATTCTTCATTGAGAAAGGTAGCGGATATTTGCTCCAACTTGTTTTTGTTATTAAGAAGTTCTTTCAAAAATTTCCCATAATTGGGCATTCCAGCTAAAACATCAACGAGGAGTACATTGAGTCTAACCTCTTTGATTATTTCAACAAACTTCTTATAACGTTCTTCCATCTTTTGTTTCTTAAGGCTCTGAGGATATGGAATTTTTGGTGTGTACGCCTTAACTGGTGGGATGGGTTTGGGTGGCGTTTTTGTGGTATTTTCCTTCTTGGCTTCTTCAGCTTCATCCTCACTATCATCATCGATGATTGTGGTATCATTTGGATTGTGTGGTAGATCATAAGAGAGACCACTTCTTGTGAATACAGCACTGATATGGTCATTTTGAGTCTACGGTGGACGATAAGTTTTATCATTTGATCCAGATGATGTTGGTTTGGGGTTGGTTTGGGTATTACTTGGTAATGAACCTGATGGTCAGGAAGAAATTTGATCAGAAAGTCTACCGAATTTGTTTTCAAGATCTTGAATAGATGCTTGATGATTTTTCTGGCCTTGCTCAACTTTGGTTTTGAGATTGAAAAATTGGTTCTTGACGAACTCATTGGTGGATTTTTGAGCAGTTACGAATTATCTCATCATTTTTTCAAAATCGGTTTCTTCTGGTTTTTTATCAGAGGTTTGTGGAGTCTGATTGTCTGCTCGTGGTTGAGAATCACGGTTGTTATCCCTTTGTTGGCGATCTTGCCAATTTACAGAATTTCGTCCGTAATAATTTCCACGATAACCGCCTCCACGGTATCCTCCTTGGACATAATTAGCTTCTCCTTCTTTGGGTTGGTCTATTGGTTGATCGTCACATTCTGATGATGGGTGATTACCTCCACAGTTGTTACAACCGTCTCGCATTTCTTTCATTTCTCCTTTATGATCTTTGTATTGCGAGTCGATTTTTGAAACCAAGGTTTCCATTTTCTCCATGAGTTTAGAGGTATCGGAACTTTCAGCAAAAGCAACGGTTTTTCGTAAGGGTTTGGTTTTGGCATCTTTTGACCAATCGAGTTTGAGAAGAACTCGGTCTTCGAGCAATTGATATGCCTGGTTAGGAGTCTTATAAAGAAAAATTCCTCCAGCATCAAGAATTCCTTGAGATGCTTCATCAATTCCATGGTAGAAGATTTGGATAATGGTTCCTCGTCCTAAACCATGTCCATGACAACTAAGAAGCAAATCTTTCATACGAAGCCAGGCTTCGACGAGTGATTCGTTAGGGTTTTGTGTGAAAGCACGAATTTCTCCCATGAGTCGGTCAAACATGGCAGGTGGAAAGAATCGGCTTACAAAAGCTTGCCTCATCTCCTCCCAAGTATTGATAATTCCTGGTGTTAATTCGTTATACCACACTTTTGCATCTCCAGCAAGTGATGATGGAAAAAGTTCAAGTTTAATGGCATCCATATTGGTGTCTCCATATCGGAACATGCCACAAATTTCGATGAATTCGGCAACATGTTTGTGAGGATCGGCCCTCGAACGGCCATCTAATTGACGGTCTTTGATCATAGAAAGATGGTGACCTTTCACGGTGAAATTGTCACCTAGGTTGACAGCAACAATAGCAGCTCCAGGAGTGGGTGCTACGGTTCGGTTGACTTCCATCATGGGTCGATCGTCAGCCATGGGAAAAGGTTGATCAGTGAATGGGTTATAAACGACTTTGGCTTCAAAAAGGTTATCAAATGGTGGGTTTCGTACTCTTGGTACACGATTGGCTAATGGAACAAAGGGTTTTCTTTTTCTTCTTAGTATTCGGACTAAACGTTCGGGATCTGAAAAATGTGAAATTGGTTCTATTCCATTTGATCGAGTGTTCATACAATTCCCAAAAGAATCGAGGTAACGTCTAAACACACGAGTAAAGAATGGAAACAATTTGAAAAATCAGGGTTGGTGATCCGATCGGATGGTTGTCTCAGTAAAATTGGTTTTGTGAAAACCGATCGGATGGATGAGAATACCGATCGGATGATGTTTTATACTTTTATGAATTAAGCTACCACTAATTAATCACTAATTACCTACTAGATCTAGAGAGAGAAAGCTAGAGAGAGAAAGAGAGGATGGGAGATGATAAACACATAGTAACACACATAATTAGAACTTCATCAACCAACCCTTCTCCCTAAGGTGGGAGGGGGTATATATAGTTTTACATGCACTTGGGCTTGTAGCCATAATTCCTCTAATAAAACATAATTAAACATAATAAACTAAATAAACGACACAACCCATGGGCCTTCTACACGGGCTGGGCCTAATAACAAACTTAAAGGCCTAAGCAACCTTAATACTATATGATCAATACTTGAATAATACAAAACATGTCCCCAACAATCTCCCCCTAAGTATTGGTCATCAAGGTTGCTTGACGTCGTCTTTGCTTCTTTTGGCTTTGACGTCTTCAAAATCTTTGTTCTTTGTTCTTGATAGTGATGTGATACGATATGGTAGTAATCTGCCGTTCTCCAACGATCTTTGCTTCTGAGGTCTTCACGTCTTCTCCACCATGCTCATATATCTTTTGACTTTGGTTCTTCAACTTGTTCTCACTTCTTCAATCTTAATCTTTGAGAAAGGTTGTAGTACTTGAATCTTTAGACTTTTCTTTAACAATTCTGAACTTTTTGATATTTCTGAGTCTTTGTGAGAACTTCTCTTTGGGATATGAGCATGATGGAGTCTTGATGGTGGTTGAACTCCAGGTCTCCAAGCTCCTCCGCAGCAGCAGCACGAACCAACCGGCACTTACAGGCTCAGACTTTGAAATCGTCAACAGCATAGTGTGAAGACTTTCTCTAATCCTTTCCCAGGCCGTTCTGAACCGGATACCCCCGAAAGGGCTAACACGGACACACCGAAGTGCACCCACGATTCAGTGAGTCGCTGGAGATCACCCCACGACTGTAGACCGTTTGGAGCAAACACTAAGCGTAACCCACAAGGAGTTACCGAAGTGACCTGCTGTCAGGGCTGTTTGATGTTGACCCTGGCAGGATTTCCATTCTATCACTGAGACTCACATGTGTGATTCTCTCAAGAATGTTCTTGGCAGATTGCTAAGATCTGCGAAGGACTCTTTCTTAATTTTACAACTGCTGCCCATGATGTAGAACAGTAGAGTAATACTAAGTGTTAATAAGAGATCTTTTGATCAATCTCATGGCTCTAGACTTGATAAGTGCACATTTGTTTGGTCATCGGAGGCGTGGAGCAGAGTGCCTCCTTTTCAATATCAACACACTCGGAATGAGAGGTCGATAGATGATGAAGGGTTCTCCGTGAGAATGAAACAAGTGCCTTTTGAAAGACACTTGAGTGGCTTAGAAGGTTTAGTGCAGTGCGTCACTGTGTCCATGACGTCTTTATTCTTCAATATCGGTGATCCTTGGTCAACCAGTAGATTATGTATTGAACCCGGTGTCTGCCCTAAGGTTGAACAAATGGAGGGCTATTTCTTTTCACCCTTTTCTTTTGCTTTTCTTTTTAATTCTTCAACCCCTTCTTTCTCCGTTCATTTCACTTCTCCTTTTTTAATCGTACCTAGGACTTTCTAGTTCTAAACTATTGGTGTTGTCCTTGGGTAGATCCCTCTGGCTCTGGCGGATCATAGGACGGTTTTTCCTAACCTTAGTCACCTTATATCACCATGACTATCCTATTGATGCCATATACCAAACCTTTGGAAAATCTCTCAAAGTGTTTATGATTGTAAAACACATTTTGTTAACACTTTGAGAGTTTTGTTATTTTCAGAAGAACTCCCCCTTAACATGTGCTCATATTCGTTAAAGTAAAATCTGCACATGTCGGGAAGAGTTGGCACTTTTTTAAATTGATTGATTTTCAGTGAACCTGATCATCGCGAGACACGCTTACATCACCAGTTGGACTGGCTTGAAATTATTACCCGTCCAGATCAGATTCAAAGATCATCGCTCGAAATTGGTACATTCTACTCAGACATATCCATTACGAGACACGTTTACATCACCAGATAAACTGGCTTGAAATTATTACCCGTCCAGGATATGTCCTTTCGACTACTGACTGTTGTTATCGTCAATTCGAGGGTCAATTCTTGAGTCTTATACTCATGAGATATCATCGTTGCTTCCACCATATTTTAATCACATTTTCATTCTCCCCTCAAAAATAGCATAATTATGTTGTTTTTGACAAACTTTTGATTAAAATATGCTCTTTTTGAGGTGTTTGTGGAAGAATGTCAAGAACGTTTGTAGATTTGGAACAAAGATTTTTCAAATACTCCCCCTTAACAAGGGAGTACTTGTCCTTATGAGCAGAATGTTTGAAAAACTTTAGAAAACATTCTGGTTTTAATTCTGCTCATAAGTAAGAAGCTTTCGCTCCTTTTTCAGGATTGAGGCACTGACGCGTACCTCAGGGTCCTTTCTTTACAAGAGCGGGTTGTACACTGATATATGTGCACAAGCCGTTGTCATATAAAAGCAAATGATGAGATAATGACAAATTTGTGACAAGTAATACCATTGAGTTTACTCAGGACGTCGAAAATTGAGAATGTTTGGAATTCTGGCTCGTCATCCCATGTAACTCTCTAGGCTTCTCATCTGCACCCGAAACTTCAGTCGGTGATCAATTGGAGCCAAGAACTTGACTGTTAATCCAATTCATGCTGCATGTCTTTAGCAGCTTCTTCGTACGCTTCTTTTCGGTGAAGTTTCTGAATCAGCTTCCCCCCAAACTGACAACCGTCTTCCGTAGATTCGTAATTTTGATGTAGTTACCATGTCTTCTAACTTTTGAAGTTTTAAGTACACAGCGGAATTTGTAGATGACATTGTAAACCACACCAAGCAAATCTGACTAGTCACTCAGTAATGATTATACTCAATGCCGAAACTCCGATTCGGGGGGGGGGGGGTAACATGCAAGAAATCAGCAAGATCTTTTCTCATAAGTAGGCTACTTCACACATCACAACCAGTGAAAGTTGAAATGATTACACCAAAATCACAAAACTGAACCACTGATCATCTCTGCGGACATCTTTCCGGTAGTAATAAAATTGTTAGCTCGATCATGTGAGTCTGTTATGCATCCCCGATGTGCACATTTCTTCCCCCTAATTGTAGATACATGTGGGAAAAGAGTGTTTTCGCAAAAAACATCAAAGAATGAAAGAAAAGTCAAAGAACATCCACTATCTCTTCCCCACGATGTCTTCGCGAAATCGGAAGCATACACACTATGGTTACGATGGAAACGGAGGCAGCGTAAACCCTGTATGTCCAATTAGTCGAAGATGTGTGAAGTACCATAAATAGCTTGTTGATAACTCTGCCGTCATAACTGGATGGTGTGTGTTTCATGAAGTGGGGGACCTTCAGCTGTAGTCTCAGTATTGGAGGCAGTTTGTTCTACTGTTGATGGTGATTATGTTGTATGTGCATTTGCAGCAACTTAAGTTGTTGTAGTAACAGATGTATCAGGTACTTGAATTTGGACAGGTTGTGCAGCGAAACTGGTGGATACATCTGGTGCACGACAAACAATAGAATCATCGAACAGTTGGAGCAAACAAGTCTTCCAAATCCTTTGCGGTTATGAGATAGAGGTGCAGCTGAAGATTCAGGGAAGTTGAGACGGTTGGATTCGGGTCCTAAGCTGTTGTGCTCAGAAGCCATAACATTAAGCACGGGTCCGAAACTGAGTTGTTCCGAAGCCATAGTCATATCTGAAAAGAAAGAAGAGACAAACAGAGCACATGGATCCCCAAGGGAAATTGGGTTCCAGATGTTAGAAGCATGAAGTTGTTGTGTCAATTATCTTCTTGACACCCGAGCACATGATTTCTATGGTGTTCTTTCAAGCCTCAGGGATAGATGTTGTGGAATTCACATTCGTTTTGGTGCAACTGTCTAAAATCTTTCCAGTAGGAATCCACCTAAGACCAATCGTTTTGAAGACTCTACCCGTGGGAACCCACCTAAGGTTAGATCTAGGAGATGTTTTCCTTCTAGATGCAGTGGAATGAAATGTGGGAGCATCACTTAGTTGAGGAAACCTACGTCCTATATTGATCCACTTTTTAGGTTTTTGAATCTTTTCTTTTGGTCCAACGGGTTTGTTTGGTTTGATTGTCTTAGTCGATTGTGCCTTTGCATGTGAATTCACTTCATGAAGATATTTTGACACCCAAACATTGCAACTCCTCTTAGATGCTAGCCAATTCCTATTCGTTTGTTGAGTGCTCCTAGGTTTTGGTTTGCAACTATTAGCAGTGTTCTGTAAAACAGTGGAAGGCATCACACAAGGTTTTGAACCTAGAATTCCGTCCTTTTGAAGTAGTGCCTTTTTCCTAGCTTTTTCTAGATCATAGTTCTTGTACATGTCATTTATGCCATAAGACTCTTTACTTTTAATGCTCACTTTAGACACTGTTTTTGAACTAATCCTAGATGAGCCAGGTATAAACACTTGTTGAGGTTTAGCAGAGACAGATGCATTTTTCTTAGGCCAAGAATGTGGAGTGACTGGTTTTGTCAAATCATTTTTCTCAACAACTTGGGAGACAAACCGAGATTTTGAATATTTAGGTCGTTCAGATTTAAATGCAGTTGGTTGTCTAACCACTGATTGTTTTCTGATGGGTTGTAGAAGCGGTTTCCCCAAGATTGATGGTTTTGCAAACTTAGTATCCACACTTTGGCCAGTCAATCTTCTTAATTTGTTTTGCAATGCAGCATGTGCAAACACCTTTGCTTGAATTTGAACTTTCAACAACTCATTTTCTTTAATTAATGTATCCATACGTTTACTTTCTTCATTCAAAGATTTACCATTGTTGCCCGAAGTTAAAGATTCGTTTTGCAGTTTAAGTTCAAGTGAGATGCAATGTGCCTCTAGTTTTGAAAAATCTTTTTGAAACTGGGCAATGGTCCTTTTGAGACAAGCATTTTCAAACTCGAGAGTTTGATTTGATGGTACATTTGTTTTGTTTTCATTTGATGGATCAGGCAAAGGTTGTTTGACAAGATGTTCGTCAAAATTCTGATCAACCCCTCCTTCATTTCTGAATTCAGGTTGTTCAGTAAGTTGGTGATTATGAGCAGACATACTATTATTGACAATTGATTGTACCTCAGCCATTGGCTCTTCGTCAAATATAGGCTCTGTGTCATATGTGGGTCTGACATCTGCACAATCCGCATCTGTATTATTCCTTGATTTGCTGCTATCATCCTGCTTTTCAGATTCAGTCTCACTGCTTTCTGTTTCTATCCCACTGCTTTCAGTAACACCCAAATTAGCTTCCAATGCTTTACCCGTATTAGCTTGCTCTTCTTGAATCTGCAACATCTTTTCATTCACTCTTTTGTCATACTCTCTTTTGTGAATTACTCTTTCAGCAATTGACTTTTCAATCGAATTCATTTGTTGGGTCAGCATGTCTAAAAAATTAGAGAAAGGTGACATCTGTTCATTAATTTGCGACCTTGATTGATGCATTTTCTCTCCCCCTTGATTGTTGCGATGAAATCGGAAGAATCAAACTAAAATGCGTAAAGTTGATTTGTCAGGTCGAAGATCGGTTGTTGAAGTAACTTGTGAAACGAGGAAAGATTAATCTTGAAGTAGCTTGTGGATGTAGGATCTTTAAAGGATAATAACGGTTGTTGTTGAAGATTAGATTTTTGAGCGGTGAATAACTTTGAAGAAACTCTGAGGATTTTACTCTAGAAACTCAGAGAATTCAATTCGTTGAACCTCGGAGGATTTTACACTAGAAACTCGGAATATTCTTTTGAAACTTGATATATTAGAAACTTGGTAAGTCCACACAATTTGATAAGCTTCAAACTTGATAAATCCCAAACTTGAAAATTCCTCACAAAGCAACAAACTCTTAAAGTCACAAAGTATTAGTCTACAAACTCTATTATAAAGTTGACAACTCATAAAGTCAATATAGTATTAGTCGAACAGCAAATACACGTGATACTAGTACCTTTATAACACATGTAAAGCAAACTTCAAAAGTTGATATTAAAGTTGATGAAGACACGTGATACTTAATCCCAAAAGTTGAATACGCGTATTTATCACGTATATTGAGTACACGTGATACTTGATCTCAAAGGTGATGAGAAATATGGCAAAAGCAAACACGTCTAATACATGCAACACACGTCAAAGGGACACTCACGTATACTGAATGCTTTGTTATATTATAATAGAAAGTTGATAGACACAACTCAATATTATAGTAAACTTCAATATCAACTTCAACAAACTCAATATAAGAAACAAAACACAAACTCAGTAGTTTACTGATGAAGAAAGTTGACTAAGGTAAAGATGCTCGTCTATGTTTCTGGTTCGACTAGATGTATGGCTCGACTATATAGCTCACTGGTTCGATCAAGGTGAGGGTTCGATCAACCTAGCTAACTCGCTAGTTGTTCGATGAAGGTTGGTTCAATCAAAGATGCTTCGATGACCTTAGATGCTTCGATGAAATTTGATTCGATCAAAGATGCTTCGATGAAAAACCAGTTGGTTCGACTACAAAGTTGTTCGACTAGATTCTCGTTCGATCAAAGGACTTGCTCGATTAACAAAGTCGTTCGATCAAATTTCTGGTTCGATCAACCTAGTGGTTCGATCACCCTACTCGTTCGATCAACTAACTGGTTCGACTATAGTCTAGCTCGACTAAGTGAACTGATGCTTCGATCAATGTTGGTTCGATGAGAGTGATCGTTCGATCAATGCTTCCTTCGACTAGAGAGCTTGGTTCGACTAAAATAGTTACTTGTTGCTTCGATGAGTTTTCTGGTTCGATTAGTTAACTTCCTTCGACAGACTGGTTCCTTCGATAAGCTATTGGTTCCTTCGATCGATAGTTCCTTCGACAGACAATGGACCTTCGATCAGGTAGAGTCCTTCGATGAGTTGGTTCCTTCGATCAATATGAGTCCTTCGATCAATGTTACTTGTTCGATCAAGTGTTTCGTTCGATCAGTTTTGATGGTTCGATCAAAGTTGTTCGTTCGATCAGATTTGATTGTTCGATCAAATGTGATGGTTCGATCAAGTTTGGTCGTTCGATCAAAATGCTCGTTCGATCAACTTGTTCGTTCGATCAATTGGAAGAGTAAGTCTAACTCGACTACCCTTTTGCTCGTTCGGTTGAATGCTCCTTCGATCACCTTGCTCGTTCGACTGACTTGCTTGTTCGATCACCCACTCGTTCGATAGAAACACTCGTTCGACTGAAGATCTCTGATGAACAGTGAGTTGTCTGATGATGCTAAAGATACGGATTTCTTTGTTTTTTCTTAGATCTAACCTTCTAACAACCTAGATTACCCCTTGGCGAATGATACCACTTGATGTTTTATACTTTTATGAATTAAGCTACCACTAATTAACCACTAATTACCTACTAGATCTAGAGAGAGAAAGCTAGAGAGAGAAAGAGAGGATGGGAGATGATAAACACATAGTAACACACATAATTAGAACTTCATCAACCTACCCTTCTCCCTAAGGTGGGAGGGGGTATATATAGTTTTACATGCTGATGACGTATAGTCCGTATTCGGGTCACGAACCCGACCCACACTCAAGTCCATCACGAATAGACTCAAGCCCATCACGATATGGGCTATTACGATAATGGGTTGGGCTTACGATAGCCCAAACCCAATGTTATTTATGGTTTTGATAGTATATCTTCTATTTATGGGATATATGTCAAAGCACCGCCCTATGCGGGATCGACCGAAGATTGGGGAACACGAAACCAACAAGGATTCCGTGTCCATATATAGAGGGCACCTCAGCCCTCACAAAGGTACGACTTACAAACCCTAACTCTTCTACAAACCCTAAAACCGATTACTTACTCTCACGCCGGAGGATAATCGTGGGAGACAATCCCACGATAAGCCTAACGGTGTCTTTTTGTTTTCTTAGTGCGCAGGTCTCAAGCATTAAGATCTGATTGGTACGGAATCAAGGAACGCCCAACTTTTGTATCAACAAGTGGCGCCATCCGTGGGACCCTACACTAAGAGCTTTGCTAAGAACTAGAATGACGAAGCACGGAAATCAGCGGACTCCGCATGCGAAGAAAACGCATGACGATCTACTAGGGAAGAAACAGCAAACTGATGCGGCCTCCAAGCAGACCTCTGGAACAACCAGTGCGCCTAGAAGCTTAGGGTCGTACTCGGATATGCTCTTTACTCCATTAGAACCGCTCACTATGACCACCAATGCTACTACAACAAGTACTAGCGCGGTAGACATACAGCGCACTCCTCTCACCATGCCAGAAGTAAACTTCACCGAGCCACCGAATGCGCCAATCCGAAACAAGGATCTTGTTTTAGAAACAGATTCCCTTGCACTAGAAGGAGTCACGCCCGAACTAGCGCCAAGTGATTTCGTATCTCAAAACTACGAAGCCTTGGCTGCGCTCATGCGAGAGGAGGCAAAAAAGAGGTCAAGCCAAAGTCTGCACGCCAGGCTCAACTTCGACCCAGAGTATGAAGCATCCCCACCGCGCTACCGAAAGGAAAGACGCGAGAGGGATAGCCGCAAACACCCAGTGTTTACCAGGATTGGAAGGAAGGTTGTGGATGATGAAACAGCCGACTTTCAGCATCTGGAGGAGCATGAAGATGGGGAACGGCGCGCCAATGTCCACGCTAGGCTTGGCATTCGCAAGGTTCAGGATAGGCTTGGGCGACGGTGCTCCCCAAGTGAAAGCCCTTCAAGCTCTGATTCCGAGGATAGTCGGCGCAAGCGCCGCAGAGGAGCAAGCTCAGATTCCGAGGATAGTCGACGCAAGCGTCGCAAAAGAGTAAGCTCATCCTCAAGTGATTCCTCGGACAACGAGGACAAAGAAACTGGACACTGGAAATCAAGAGGAAAACACCGCGACCAGGAAGACGAAGACATGTCTCTTCCTTGGCGTCGCCAAAAAGTTGATGCGTTTACTAGGCGCATCAGCGATTTTTCGGAAAAAAAGAGAAGGCGCATGCCCGCTAATGTCAAAACATATGATGGGACAGGTGACCCTGACGATCACCTAAAAATTTTCGAGTCTGCAGCCACTATCGAAAATTGGCCACAACCTGTGTGGTGCCATATGTTTAACTCTACATTAGTAGGGAGTGCGCGCAATTGGTTCAATAAGCTTCCACGCAGAAGCATCGGTGGGTTTGAAGAGTTGCGAAAGGCGTTTCGTTTAAACTTTACTCAAAGGAAGAAGTGCGCCAAAAACCCTGTCGAGCTCGCTAGGGTAAAACAGCGAGAAGGGGAATCCACAAGCGCTTTCATGGAGCGCTATAAGGACGAATGCATGCAAATCAAAGCGTGCCCAGAGATACTAAAAATATCGGGTTTTATGAACGCAATCAATAACCCAGATTTGATAAAAAAGTTAAACGATAGGGTTCCCCACACCTTTGACGAACTCATGAAGCGCACGAGGTCCTTCGTCCAAGGAGAAGCAGCCGCTGCGGATAGCAAGAAAGGCTACTCGAACCATAGGCCACAAGAAGAGTCAAGGAGACAATTCAATGACCAGAGTGGCAATCGCAACAAAATTTATCGCGCCCAAGGGGGCGGACGGGGAAACGACAAGTACACCCCACTAACAAAAACTCCAAAGGAGATATTTGCGACGGAAGGTGCAAACTTTCCAAGACCCCCACCTATGCGCACCCCTGAAGATCGGCGCGTAGGGAATGGATACTGCGAGTATCACGCACAGAAGGGCCATACCACTAATGAGTGTGTCCAATTACGCCAACTAATTGAAAAACTAGTGAAAGAAGGCAGATTGGACCACCTCGTTAAAAATATTAAGGATGGGAAAGACAAGCAGAGAAACGGAGGCAAGAAAGAAGCGCCTAAGGAAAAAGCTGATACTATCTACATGATACAATCATGGCAGCGAAAGACTAGGCAAAAGGTGAGCCAGAAATTCTCCCATGGAAGCGAAATCTCTTTCCCCACCTTGACCGCGGACAACGCAGTGGCAGAACCACTTACCATTGAAATAAATGCGGGGGGTCACGACATCCACCGCATGTATGTTGATGGAGGCGCATCAGCGGATATAATGTATGAACATTGTTTCAAGAGACTGCGCCCTGAGATGCAAAGACAGTTAAGTCCAGCCACGACTGCACTTACTGGCTTTACAGGAGAAAAAATATGGCCTATGGGGCAACTGCGCCTACTAGTCGCTGTTGGTAATAAGGAACACTCCACGACAGCTTGGATGAACTTTATGGTGATCAAATCTCCTTCGCCATACAATGGCATTATTGGAAGGTCAGGAATATCGGCGTTGCGCGTGGTACCATCCACAGCGCATGGGATGCTCAAATTCCCGGTAGAAGGCGGCATCGTCACCATTTACAACAACGCTGCGCCACCAGAAGAATGTAACACGATTACATGTGAGACGACGCACGTCCCAGAACAGAGCGCAGCTAAAGTTCCAAATTTGAAGGTCGCAATTCACCCTGATTACCCAGAGCAAGAAGTATCAATCGGAGGATCGCTGTCTGACAAAGGCAGAGCAGCCGTGTGCGCACTCTTACAGAGGAATCTGGATATCTTTGCCTGGGAACCAAAACACATGACTGGTGTACCACGCTCGATCGCAGAACACAAGCTAAAAATCCGACAAGGATATTCCCCAGTCCGGCAGAAAAAGCGCGGCCAAGCTCCAGAGCGTGCAAAAGCCATTCTGGAGGAAGTACACAAACTTGTGGACGCAGGCATCATGCGTGAAGTCTATTACCATGACTGGCTCTCTAATCCAGTCATGGTCAAGAAGGGTGATGGCAGTTGGCGGATGTGTGTGGATTTCACTGATCTCAACAAAGCATGTCCACAGGACTGCTATCCGCTGCCAGAGATAGACTGGAAGGTAGAATCTCTGTGTGGATATCCATTTAAATGTTTCTTGGACGCATACAAAGGGTACCACCAAATCCAAATGGCCAAGGAGGACGAGGAAAAAAACAGCTTTCCACACAAGCCAAGGTGTCTATTGTTACACAAAGATGCCTTTTGGCCTGAAGAATGCGGGCGCCACCTACCAGCGATTGGTAGATAATGCATTTGAAAAGCAAGTGGGCCGCAACTTAGAAGTTTATATGGATGATCTTGTCATAAAAAGCCATACTGAGGACGAAGTGGTGCGCGATATAGAAGAAACATTTAGAACGCTACGGGCGATCAACATGAAGCTAAATCCCAAGAAGTGCACTTTCGGTGCTACAGAAGGCATGTTCTTGGGATATCTGATAGAACCAGATTGCATTAAGCCATGCCCAGAAAAAAACAGAGGCTGTGATCCAACTTCCTTCACCACGCACGCTGAAAGAAGTTCAGTCTCTAAATGGGAAACTAGCCGGTTTGAACAGATTCCTGTCCAAATCAGCGGATAAGTCACTCCCTCTTTTTAAAACACTCAAGAAGTGTACAAAAAAGGGAGACTTTCGTTGGACTGCGGAAGCGGAAGAGGCTTTCACACAGCTTAAGCAACATATAGCCGCGCTTCCTAAGCTTGTCGCACCCCGACCAGGGGAGGAATTAATCGTTTACTTATCTGCGACTCATGGAGCAGTCAGCGCAGTACTACTGACAGAAAGGAACTCTGTACAAACACCGGTATACTTCGT
Organism: Artemisia tridentata subsp. tridentata; assembly: GCA_021014915.2. Classification (NCBI taxonomy): domain Eukaryota; kingdom Viridiplantae; phylum Streptophyta; class Magnoliopsida; order Asterales; family Asteraceae; genus Artemisia; species Artemisia tridentata. The sequence continues at coordinate 336,856,143 of CP139508.1, forward strand.
AAGCAAAGCGCTCAAGAAGACAGAGATTAACTATAGCCCAATGGAAAAATTGGTCTTAGCATTAGTGTTCGCCGCCAAAAGATTGCGCAGATACTTTCAAGCGCATCCAATAGCGGTAATCACAGACCAACCAATCAAACAAGTTATCTCTAAACCTGACGCATCGGGGCGATTACAAAAATGGAGTGTGCTGCTAGGCGAATATAACATTTCCTATAGGCCACGCACTGCGGTCAAGGGGCAAATACTAGCAGACTTCATCATCGAAAAGCCAGACACCGATGCCGCACCTCCACCAAGCAAGATAGAACTACAAGAGCCATGGATCTTATTCACGGATGGATCTTCATGCGTGGATGGGTCGGGCGCTGGCCTTATACTCACTAATCCAGAAGGAATGGAGTTCACTTACGCACTGCGTTTTGAATTCACAGCCACGAACAACGAGGCAGAATATGAGGCCCTAATCGCTGGATTGCGCATTGCAACTCGAATGGGTGTGCGCAACCTAGAAGCAAACGTGGATTCTCGATTAGTAGCCAACCATGTGTTGGGCGAATATGTGGCTAAAGAGGACAACATGGTTCAATAACTTGAAAAGACAAAGTCACTAATTCAAAGTTTTGATAGGTTCACCATCAAACAAGTTCCTAGAGGGGAAAACAAAAAAGCAGATGCACTGAGCAAGATTGCATCTACAAGCTTTGCGCACCTGTCAAAACAAGTATTGGTGGAGATTCTAAAGAACAAGTCCATCTCGGAGATGGAGATATCTACGGTGATAGAAGAGCAGGATCCTACATGGATGACCCCTATCATCGATTTTATAAACAAGGGCAAATTGCCCAAGGAGCAGAAAGACGCTCGACGGATACGGTGCACGGCGCAGAGGTTCGAACTTAGAGATGGTATCCTATATCGGCGCTCATTCCTACAACCATGGCTTCGGTGCGTTGGACCTCTTCAGGCAGATTACGTACTCCGAGAGATCCACGCTGGTTCATGCAGTATGCATTCAGGACCACGGTCCGTCGTAGCACGCGCATTGCGCTCAGGATACTACTGGCCTACTATGCACCTTGATGCGCGCGATGTGATAAGGAAATGCAATGACTGCCAAGTTCATAGACCCATCCCGCGCAGACCACAACAAGAGCTAACACCTATCACTTCTCAATGGCCATTCTATAAGTGGGGTATCGACATCGCAGGTCCCTTCCCCGTCGCAGCGGGAGGACTTAAATTCCTTATTGTTGCAATAGACTACTTCACTAAATGGATTGAAGCGAAGGCAGTAGCGACAATAACAGGTAATCAAGTAAAACGCTTTGTTTGGGAAAATATTGTATGCCGCTTTGGATTACCTGGGGAAATCGTTTCGGATAACGGAAAACAATTCCGTGATAACCCGTTCAAAGACTGGTGCGCGGAGCTAAATATCATACAACACTTCGCATCAGTTAAACACCCACAAACCAATGGTTTAGTTGAGCGCGCAAATCGCTGTCTAGGCGAAGGAATTAAAGCGCGCCTGGACAAACACAAAGGAAGATGGGTGGACGAATTATCGCATGTCTTATGGGCGCACCGCACGACAATCAAGGTTAGCAATGGAGACACTCCTTTTTCCCTTGTCTACGGGACAGAAGCTGTTATACCAGCTGAAATTGGGATGCCAACTATCCGCACTGCGGAAGTTAATGTCGCAACCAATGACGACGAACGACGGATAGACTTGGACCTACTGGAGGAAAGGCGCGAGCGCGCAGCCATACGAGAGGCAAAAACCAAGTCAAAGATGAAGGGATACTACGATGCTAAAGTTCGAAGCACCTCATTCAGACCTGGCGACTTTGTATACCGCGCAAATGATTCGAGCCACGCAGAAGACACAGGTAAACTTGGACCAAAGTGGGAAGGACCCTATGAGGTCATTGAAGCACTAGGACAAGGCGCGTACAAGCTGCGTGACATGGAAGGCCGTGAGCTACAACGCACATGGAATATCTGCAATCTCAAGAGATGCTATCTTTAGGAAAGGTTACGACCCAACGCATGGACACCTACGCACTTTAGTAAGTGCCAAATAAATATCCGTGTATTTACATTTTTTGTTTCATTTAGACAAATGTTTTTATCTTTTTATAAAAACTTGCAAGTATTAATAAAATGTTGCGGTTTCTAGCTAACTCCGTGACACACTTTACTTTATTGCTTACATATAATTTATTTCTCAATACTGTTTGTTATATTATCTTTTGCCTACATGGCGTGCATGCACTAACTAAAAACCCACGATGGTAAAAGGATGAGTAAACCTAATAAATGACTCGTTGAGTAAGAGGGTTGCAAACCCATCAACACCGGATCACGCATCCTTGTTAAACACCTTATTCTCAAGACGTTGGAGTAAGTTCTATGCGTACCCCACGACGGATACACATCAATGCACACTGTGCGCGTTTAACAAATTAGGAGTTAAGACAATTAATCCCTTAATATGGTATTAGTAGCACGCTGCAATCCATAAACTTGTGCACCCCACGATGGATACACAACAACCTGTAAATTTCATACACAATTATGTTATATACAATCATGTCATACACGACTATGTCATAAAATTCATACACGTTTATGATATAAGTGATTACAAATCTTTGTAACTCTCTTTAAATGTATTTATACAAGCGATTTGATTCTTAGACATCTTTTACGCAAAGACAAAATAGCTAAGTACAAATGTTATAACCACATCAAAATTTGATATAATACGCATACAATGGTATTTTCCAGAATCTACGCTTCATTATGGATAACAAGTTCATAAAAAGTACACATCCAACAAGCATATGTACAACAAAAAAGTGGACATATCACAAAATACCACTACACCAAAACTACCAAGACATGCTACGAGTACGCCTGAGCCCTGAGCTACCTGCTTGGTGCGCCACACGACCATCATCTTCAAGCATCTGTAACAACTCAGCATCCTTGGGTGCTACTGTTGGTACGCTAACAGGCACCCCATCAGATCTAGGAATGAGAGCCGCACCAAGACCGCACAGAATAGCTTTCCCCTTCTGCCCCCTCTTCTTGGCAAGCCTCATCTCATGAGCTTCTAAGGACGCCTTCAACGGAACTTCTTTCTCAAGGGCAAAAGGGTTGACGATGTCACGGGGACGAGCAAAAACAGGCACATGTAGCTGCGACACGTTTGGCTTCAGGAAGTAATCAAACTGCTCCTCAGCATCTTCGGATGAGTGCCTAGCCAAAGTCAGCCCCTCCATAATCACGCTGATAGGAAAATCCTGGTCACGCTCTAGGCGAGCAATATGAGGAAGCTCGAGAAGCTTCATCTTCTCCATGGCAGCGACAAGCTCATCATAGGAGTTGGCATTATAATCTGGCACCTGAGTAATAGGCACAGTCAACAAATTGCCCTCGGCAAGCTTCTCTACAGCCTGCGCTTGGCCACGTGCCAACGCGCACTCAACAACTTCACCAAACACCCCCGTCACCTCCTCCGACTCCAAGGTACCCAAGGCGGCAAGGCGCAAACCATGGCTGATTAGCCACCTGCGCTCAGCTATGGTCGACACCAAATGAGGATACAACTCCTCATCATACTCAATGCTGAGCTTGCGCAGCTTACTCTCCTGACTCTCCAACAAACTCTGCACAGCCTTGCGGAACTCATCCAAGTCAGACATGAGTTTCCCCTTGTTCAGCTCGATATATCTCAAGGCCCAAAGGCAGGAGGCCTTGTACTCTCTCGCCCCAATGTGCTCCTTATTCAGTTCAGCCATGAGCAGCATCTTCTCATCAGCAACTTTCTGGCCATGCATAGCCGATGCCCTTAACTCAGCCTGCGCATCAGCCAACTGCGCCTTTAGAAGGTCAATCTCCTTATCCTTCTGCGCAACTAGGCTGCCCTCACTACCATACTCAGCCTGCAGCCGCGCAACCAATGATGCCTGGTGCGCAGCAGCCAACGCCAACTCCTCTAGAAGACTAGTTCTTGGCGCATCTCCAGCAGTCTTTTCCTCATCCATTGGACTCTCAGGCCCAAAATCAGTCTTAGGAGGCGAACTCTCCAGATGCGCACCATCACCAACAGCAGTTTCAGCCCTACACGCAAACAACAATGTTACTCTATAGTACTAATAGCGGATTAAAGGACTGAAAATCTAAAGACACAAATACTTACTGGGGGGAAGGAGTCTTATCCACGGACGCATCCTCTTCAGTCGGTCGCTCGACGGAAATAGCAGGGCCCTTAGTTGACGGCCCTGCGCCATCATCACCAGACGGCCTCTTGCGCTTCAACCCTTGGTCTTCCTCCTCAGACTCATCCATAGCACTCCCCGACGAGTCTATATGCACAAATTCCACAGGGATCTGCGCATCAGGACCAGGAAAGCTACGCAGAGGAGTAGCCATAGTAACGCCTGCGGGGATCTCCACAGTCTCATCTGTCCCCTCTGGCTCCCCCTGCGCAATGGCCATTGTGCGCCCTACGGTAGCCTGCAGAATGGGCTCCTCACCATCTCTCAGAGGGCGCACACCCACAATAACCTGCTTTGGCTTCTCCAAACGCACAACGCGGAACAAATCCATCTCTGCGCAACAAACAACAAGCAAACACAAAATGTGTCAATAAGCAAAAAAGGGAGAACGCTTACAGCTATTAAACGAAGAGGAAGGAAGAGACAAGCACCCACCCCGACTATTTTCATCCAAGAATGTTGGCACTTCTTCTGGACTACCGAAGTAGTTGCGGCTAATACCCATATGCACCAAAAACTCTTCGGGATACGCTTTGATTGGTATACGATTGGTGTTTATCGTATCCGCATCAGCTACATTGTACAACCCGGGGTCGGGGCGCTCGTCTCTTGGTAATGACTCTCGAGTATAGAACTCAAAAATCGAGGGGAAAAATGAACTATCAACCCAAAAGAATTTTTCTCTCCAATCCCTAAGTGCATCTAACTTATCAGTATAGCACTGCAGCGCCCCTGCGCGCTTAGCAAACGTAACCCACCCGTTTGACCACGAGGTGTGGTAAAACGCGCGAAAGAGATGAATTGTCGGTTCTATCGCTAATAAGCGACAATTCACTTCAAAATTCGTTATCTTTGCTGCACCTATACAGTGCAGCTGTGAAATATGGAGGCGATAATGGTTTAAAATATTGCATAAAATTAGGGAAATGGGTGGGCGCTGGTTGGCAAATTCGAAGAAACGTGTATATACCCCCCACTTTCCCTCGCGGGAAATCTGCAATTGACGCGTTTGCCGCCGGAACTACCGGATGCAATGCGAGAGAAATATAATAATCAGAGGTGAACTGACGGAGTTCATCCTCAGATAAGTCGGAAGTAAACTCAGACAATTGAAGAACCATGACTAACCTTCAATAAATCTTATAAGCACACGCGCTACCTTAGATCTTGTCGATTTTTTGATTACTCTTTGGAGGTTTAACAATGGCGAAAAATGATGGTTTTTTACTGTGATAACCACAGTGAAAGGACGGCTCAACTTTATATAGCGTTGCACATATTCGTGGATGAACGACATGTGTACCCCACTTGCCTCAATCGGACGGTTGGGAACCCAAAAGGTAAAGCACTTTTTCACCCACCCTCACGATTTTCGAAGCAGATACTTAGACTAGGTTCACTTGCTAATTTTGGCGGGAATTACTTGAAACTTCCCCACTACGCATCAAGAAATATTTTTAGTTACAATTGTTAGTCTAGAGTCCGCAATTTCGCATTGCGCACACTAGACTGGGGGGACATGATGACGTATAGTCCGTATTCGGGTCACGAACCCGACCCACACTCAAGTCCATCACGAATGGACTCAAGCCCATCACGATATGGGCTATTACGATAATGGGTTGGGCTTACGATAGCCCAAACCCAATGTTATTTATGGTTTTGATAGTATATCTTCTATTTATGGGATATATGTCAAAGCACCACCCTATGCGGGATCGACCGAAGATTGGGGAACACGAAACCAACAAGGATTTCGTGTCCATATATAGAGGGCACCTCAGCCCTCACAAAGGTACGACTTACAAACCCTAACTCTTCTACAAACCCTAAAACCGATTACTTACTCTCACGCCGGAGGATAATCGTGGGAGACAATCCCACGATAAGCCTAACGGTGTCTTTTTGTTTTCTTAGTGCGCAGGTCTCAAGCATTAAGATCTGACTGGTACGGAATCAAGGAACGCCCAACTTTTGTATCAACACATGCACTTGGGCTTGTAGCCCTAATTCCTCTAATAAAACATAATTAAACATAATAAACTAAATAAACGACATAGCCCATGGGCCTTCTACACGGGCTGGGCCTAATAACAAACCTAAAGGCCTAAGCAACCTTAATACTATATGATCAATACTTGAATAATACAAAACGTGTTCCCAACAATACCGATCGGATGAAGCTCTCGGTAAATTTAAAAATTGAGCAACCGATCGAATGGATGTGAAACCGATCGGATGATCAGCTCGGAAAACTTTTTTTTTTATGAAAACGAACTTAGTGAGAAATGGACTTCTAAAACTTACGGAAACACAATCAAAATCCTCGGCAGCGGCGCCAAAAACTTGATGTGTCGTGTGTGAGTACAAGTTTTAAATTTATAAAGGTCGAATTACTGAATCTAGAAACAACACATACGAGCAAGTGAACTCATCCGTTATAGCAAGATTATGATTTGTGTAGTGAATCGAATTGTAAGCTACTAAAAGTAAATCTCTTAAACAAGCAATGATGTAAATATAATAATTCAAATGATTAAAACTACACTTGCTTAGACTAATATACTACTCTTGATAAGCATGATTGTGATAACTTTGGATAACATGTTGGTTATGATAATTAGTTTGGTAAACTAATCTATTGTTTCTACAAATTAAACCTTCGTCAAGATTTTAGTTCATAAAAACAAGCATTATGTTTAACCAATCAATTCAAGATCAATTCAAGGTTCATAAGTTGGTGTACCTTAAACACAAAAATAGTCTTTTGTTTTATCAAATAAGCTTAGGAAATGGTCAATACAAAAGGTAACCGATCATAGACAAAAGGTCACAATTGATAGTAAACTATTAATCTTTCGACCCTTGAAATAGTTTACAATCAATCCTATTTTGATAGACAAAAGCATTCTTATTACAACCACAATTAACTTTCTTTGTTTAATCAAGAATAATGGGTAAAAACAATCATTCATAGACCTATTGTTATAACTAGTTGAATAACAATAGTTCTTTCGACCCTTAAAATTATTAGCAACTAGTTAAACTTGATTAACAAATGTCACTACGAAACTTAATCACAATTGGATCTTAGAATCAACTTGAAATTGAATTAAAACATGTTATCACAATCATACGCAAATCAATAAGCAATACACATCATCTAAGCAAGTGCACAAAGGCACTAGCCACTCATAGCAAACATAAACATAAACTCAAAACTTTGAACATTAGAAACCATAATTGAAAGTCTTACAATGATTGGAAATAGCTTACAAATGATAAGGTAATGATACCCAAAGTATTGGTGTTGACTTCTTGATGTTTTGACCTCCAAATGTTGACTTCTTGAACCTCCAAAGCTTCCTGAACTTCTAAGGACGAATTTGGACTTTTGAGAGAGTATCTTGATGATTGTATGAGAGTTGGTATGATAATTATTTTAAATGTGTGTCTAAAACTATTCACAAATGGTCCTATTTATACTACACTCAAAGCCTAGGATCTTTAATGCTACACTTGGCCTCCAAGCAAATTAGAAGGGCCTAGAATCATCATTAGAAGGCTATAGAATCGTTGGTATGAAGTTAGTATCCTTAATGATGAAGTTTGGGAAAATCAGACGACATCCAACCGATCGGTATTGCGTCCAACCGATCGGTTGGTCTTCAGAAATTGCCTCCATCCGATTCGGTTGCGGGCAGCATCCGATCGGATGGAGTGCTGCTGTATGCTCTTTTGGACTTTGGTCGTTTGGGCTTGTTTCTTCCTTTTGGTTCTTGGTTCTTCATCCAAACTTGATCTTTTCTTTATCTTGAAGCTAATCAACTCGAATACTTGGACCTTTATTCTTTGAAATGCCTTTTTGATTGGATCTTGACAAGAAAATCTTCGCACTATCATAATTATTTCCTTCTTCCTCATTTTTCTCATCTTTTTCTTCTTTTTTCCTGTTTTTGGCTACATATATTTTGCAAACACGCTTTGGTACGATTTAGTAACAAAAGCATATAAATATAACCAAATAACATATATAAAAACACGAATAACGCTACTAAAAACATGCACAATTTGAGCGTTATCATATTCCCCCACACTTAAACTTTGCTTGCCCTCAAGCAAATCTAGAAGTCAAAACAATTATCCACATGGTACACAAGTATGATTAGAAAAATGTGATGCAAATCTATCAAGCACGATTACAAGTTAGATTCATCGAGTTAAGCTTTTATGGTCGAAGCATCAAGATGTTTGACAATACCCAAATGATTTTCTTGCTTGATAAACATTACTAAACACCTCACGAAAAGGAAATGAAATATAATTCACTCAAAACACTCATTTGTATGGTTGGTGGAGTATATAAGAAGAATCATTTGCTCAGTCATGATTTAAATATTACCATAGGCTTGTACAAGAAACAAAACTACATCGAAATGGCGTGAGCACCAAGTATAGATATCAAAGAGGTCTTTTATTCGGGTTTAAAGGCTTCAGGGGTTATATTAGACTTATGTGCAACTATCTTATGCAAAACATAATAGCTCGCTAACAACGAATTCTTGCATCACCAAATAACGGATGGTCACTAGGGCATATCTTGGATCGTTGGCGCGCTATTCATATAAAGGATGGTCACCAAAATACACACTAGATCGCTAGCAAAATCACTTTGACAAATTATAAGTGCACAAGTAGCAGACAAGTAGTGTGACAAAGTGACAAAAGAAGCAAGACGAAAAGTTCATGAAAACTGTGTTTAAATTGTAACATTTTGGAGCATGTATTATTTAGACAATCCTTAGCTTAGATTTAATGAATGCCAACAAAAGATATGAGCTTTTAAACATAGATACATCATATAAAAACATCATGTATCAAAATGGCATATCATGAGTTAACTAGTAACATGTTAATCTTGCGAAACATCATATAAAGAAAGAATGAAAATATCATGATAACGTCAAGATACTTAATTGTAACACCCCCAACTCGGAATATGGCAGTGGAACATAGTTAGGGGTATTACTCGAGGGTAAGATAGTCACATTCATAGAAAACGAACTCATAACGAGTCGTTTTAGCAAAAACATATCATTCGAAATATATAAATTAACATTTAGAGTTCAGAAGACTCTTAAACAAAACTTGCAGCGGAATAAAAGACATAGTTCAAAAGGGTTTTTTGAATGATAAGATAGTGAAAAGATAGTAAAATAGATAGATAGTAAAAGCTAATAGATAGCCATCCATAGTCTTCATGCCACTCCCAATGCCAGCAAAGTATGCCTCAAATACATGAGTTAAACATGCTAAAAAGTCAACACAAAGGTTGAGTGTAATCCATAGGTTTAATAAGTAAAGCAGTTGAACACAAGATTTTAAGTCTGGAAGATATAAGTAACAAATACATATATCGGGTAAAGCATCGTAACCATTGCTAAGCTCATGACACGCAAAACATTAACCGGCACCGATAACGTTGGCGTAAGTCGACAGTAACCGCGGAATTTCATAATATAATAGTTGCCCTCAAGAAGGTACTTTGCCAGATACCTTGATAAAATCGAATATAGTACAACACATGCGGACCGGACCTAGTCAACATGGCGGGAGGGTCAATTCCTATAGGCCTGTATCCCTATATTCGCGTTCACTCGCAAGTGATTAATGGTTCATGATCGAGGGACTTGCTATTGGCAAGGACGGTACTTAGCAATATCATCTTAGTCAGGAATAGCATACATTTAAACAATTGTGTTCATGAAAAAGTAAGTAGCATGTATCTCCCCCATGGGTTTATAAACAATTTAAAAGTAAAGTGGGGCTATGAATCACACATTAGTAGTAGTAGTGGAGAAACAAGATATCACAAATGATCAGATGGTACAGCACAACAAATGAACCTCAGCACAACCTAATAAATGGATAATATTTTTCAGCAATAAACCTTAAAGCAATTTATAAAGCAATACTCGTATTTGAAATGAAAATGTTTACTTTCAATGGCGTTTGAAAGAAAAGAAACGTTCAAGACTCGTGTGGATACGAGAAAGTTAAATAAGAAACGTTGGCAAACGAAAACGGATACGAAGGAAAAATAAAGAAGAAGGAAAAGAAATAAGAATAAGAAGAAAGAATTAAATAAGAAAAACGAGAAGAAAACATCAATAGGTAGTTTCGGTATTTACGCGTTTCCCAAATAGTTGATATAACGTCATGATTTAGGAAGAAAACATACAAGTTTCGAAAAGGTTTTTAGGATATTAAAGAGTTGTAATGATTTTGTTATAAAAAGGTTTTATCGAAATTTGGACATGATGCGTCCGTCTATAAAACATTTCCAAGTCGTTACAACTCTTGAATAATACAAGTGTTATTGCATTTTACAAGTTAAATATATAATTAGACACTATTATTCGCGTATATATTAGTTGTCAAGTTTATCGACCATTTTGTGTATGTTCGGGTCCAAATATGTCAAACTCTTATGAGTCTAACATACTCTTCCTTCTCAAGTACCAAAATCGTCCATAAGGTCCATCGACTAATACCGAAAATCCAATAACGTCTAATTCTCGTCCAAGCATAGGTTAACAATACATATCCAAGTCCAAGTCCAAATCATATCCCATATTGTCCAAATATTCATCCGAAACACCAATCGACAAACAAATAAATAAATAAAAGAAAATAAAATAAAAGACCACAACTAATATAAAGTTGACTCGCGACTAAACTAAATAACTCAACACTTTCCGTGACTCACCTCGAGTCACGGTTTGACTCTATCTGAGCCGTAGGGCTCTCGGCCCCAAACAAACAATTCCAGAACCAAACAAAATCCAAAACTCAACCACAAACAAAAATAACCAATAACAAAACCCCACGCCGTGACTCACCGCGAGTCACGGCTTGACTCACACGAGTCGTAACCCTCTGCTAAGACTAAACCGAGACTAAATCCATCAACATCAACATATCCCAAACCTATTCTAAGCCTCGCCGTGACTCACCACGACTCACGGCTCAACCCTGCGTGGGTTTTTATCTCTCGGCCGAACCAACCAACACCCAAATCCATCTCAAAAATCCAAACGAGTTACAAATCAAAGAAACAATGTCAAACAAGGCCAAAAATATCAAAAACAACCATAACTCACCCCGAGTCAACTCGACTCGCGAGTTGACTCGGCTGAGTCGAATGACTCGGTCCGAGTCGAGGTCAAACCAAACAGATCCACACGCTTTTTAAGAAAAACAAAAGGTTTTAACAAAAGATTTGAAATAAAAATGATTTTATTAAAACTTTAGGTTTAGGGTTTTGGTTTTATTAAAATAAAAGGGGAGGAGGGTCGCGTGAGGGTGTTACCGAGAAGGAGAGGGGTGAAATGGTGGTGGTGGTGGTCTTGTGGTGGCGGTGTTGACTGTGGTGATGGGTTCGGGTATTAAAAGGGATCCTCGTGAGCTCAAGTGCTCCATAATCAACAAAAAGGTCTTGATCTACGTGGTGGTGAAATTTGGAGGTTCGCTGGAAAATTTTATGGTGATGGCGGTGGTGGCAGTCGGCGGTGGTGAGGTGGCCGGCGAAGGGGAGGGGAAAGAGAGAGAGGAATGGGAGTGTATGTGTGTGTGTTATTAATGAGATGAGAGAGAGTGGGATGGGTATATATATTAAAGGGATGGACCAAACTTGGGCAAATATAAGTGAGGGGTGTGGGGTGAAAAATTAGGGTGGAGGGGGTATTCTAGCCAATTGGGTAAACTTTTGAAATAAATACCGCGGGACCCATTTAACGTACCAAACGGACTCGAAAAATTATGAAACTTGCACCATTGTTCTCAAAATAATTTTTCCAATAGAAACGAGTATAAATGTGCATAACTTTCTCGAAGTTAATTTATTTGGCAAATTTGATTCATTTCGTGCTTGCTAGGTTGTGCCGGCTCAAATAAAGGGACAACGTTCCCGTTCCTCAAGATATCTCGCGTTTCTCAAGTTCAAATAAGTTCGGGAAAAGTTTAAATACTAAGGTGATGCATAAATAATTAAGAGAAAATATATTTGGCTAGTGGAAAGGTTTGAAAAATTACCGGGTGTTACATTAATCATATCAAACAAAAACATGTAATCAACAAATGTATGTGTAATGCAAGTTATTTTAATAAACTAAAGAAAGAAAAGTCATATCTACTATTTGTTTGATTATTATTACTAAGGCAAGGCAAAATATCTTATTTTAACACTTACTTTAGGCAAGTATAGGAATAAAGATTTTTCAAGTTGGAAAATTAATATGAGACTATTACTAGCGGTGCTCAATTAAGGCTAAACACGACTATTTTTACGGGTGATACCTAACTTCTCTTCTGGAAGCAATTTAACCGTTAGGTTAAATTGAGTTTCTAGTGCAATAGGTTCTCCAGTAGTCATTCTCATGTTAGGAAGATTGGAATTCCTATTTTTGCCTATTGAAGTATATAAAAGATGATAGAGCACCAATACTTGGCTTTATGAGAATCAACTAAATTCATTATAAATAAGGTGATGAAGATGTCATGTTATATACGAGAATTTAAAAAAGATGTGTCAACATTTAGAAAGTAAGCAATATATTTCAATCTTGTGTTTGGAATCTTAGGTTGTTCGAATTCCATAGCTTATTGCATGTTGAGTTGAAGTATGTGTTATAAATGTGATTTGATTATCTAAGACCAAGAAATGTGTTTGTGTGTGATAATAGAATATGTTAAATTAAGAACGTTCTCAAGAAAGCTCTTTGAAATTTTATTTAACAAAAATCTAAGTAAAGTTACCAACTTCAATAGATCTTGTGTGACAAATCGTAATTTCAGGTCCTTTTTCAAACTTCTAAATTTTAATATTCATCTCGGGAATTTACTATTCATATATTACTATTCATCATTTCACTATTCATCATTTTTGAAGTCAGTTTACGACTTTGAAACGTTATCAAAAAATTTACTATTCACAAAACACTATCCATTCCAGGAAGGAAATCACTATTCATGATAATCATCCATCATTTCGTAAATTAGGTTTACGGGTATTAAAAATTCGCGTAACCATTAGGGTTTAGCTGCGTATTCATGAAACATCACTAAGGACACATCATATAGACTAGAGTAGTCTACATATCATCAATAACATCATCTGCATGCTAAGTCATTCACGGGTTTGCATAATTTCAGTTCACGTACATTTAATTATTAAATAAACGCCATTACTCAATCAATTACTGCGAAAAATATACCCGACACTCCCGACTATGATCCTAAAATATTTTCACACTAATTTTAATGATATAAAAGTTATATTATTAGTTTACCCGGTGTTTTGAAATAATTTACTATATATGCCATTAAAAGCTTATAACTACGACGGTTTACGTAATTTCAACGCAATAATCATTTGGACACCCGATACTTGCAAGGAATGTGATTTTATAATTTTTATGACTTTGTCATACTTTATTTTGTTCTGTCAAAATTTATTTCTAGCTAACTCAGTACCCGATAACACATAATGCACCATCTAAATCTAGCTAGTTATCTCATCCAAGACAAGAACATTTAATGGCACACAAACCTCTTCTCCTTTCCCCATTTTCACGCCAACATGCCCCCCCCCCCAGGTCTTGATACACTTGATTACATTGACCAATAATTCTATAACTAGATATTATACTTGCAAATATCACATAATACATACAAGTAACCAAAAATAAACTAGCAAAATTCTCTCATCTCTCCCACTCTCTTGAGGTTCGGCCAACATAAGAAGAGGAAGAAAAACTTATCAAGAATTCAAGATCAAGTAATTTACAAGTCCTATTAGTGATCCTAGTTAAAGTTTTGGCATAAAAACCCTTGAAGTAATTAAGTATTTTGCTACAAAAACCCATTCATCACTCAAGTAAGTTTCTAAATAAATTTTCTACTCTTACATACTTCCATTTGATCTATTTTTATGTTCAAGTAACAAAACATGCAAATATACTTATGTTATATACCACTTAACACATATTTTTGTTACTAAAATGAGTTTAAAGAATTTTATTAGTGATCTTATTAGATTCATCACTTTTGGTGAAGATTAAGAACCCATGACACCCTAAGAAGGTGTATGGTAGGTTTTAGAATAGCTTGGTGTTAATTGGAAGTGATTTGAACAAGTATTGAACTAGTAAAAATGATTTTAACAAGATATAAACAAGGTTCTGTCTATTTTTGCAATTTCTGGAAATCTCAGTAGACCATGGGCTATTTTGGTTTACATATTTAGAAAATACACTCAAAAACGAAGCCGTGGCCGCTGGAATGAGTAAAAACGAGTTTTCGATGAGAAAGATACGTTAATTCTAAGTTTGACGACTAAAAACTATTTTCTGAAAAATAGCGTGCTGTTACACGATTTTCAATGGGTAAAACGAGGCATTGAACGCGATCTAGACAAGCGACATATCAAAAACATATTAGTTAGCTGTAATACGAAGCCGAGGACATAAAGAACATAGAAAACGAGCTTATAACGACCAAGATACAAGCGTTTGAAACCCGACGTTCACAACACATTTTTATCAGCTTTTGTTAAAAATATTTCTAAGTGTAAAACTGTTTTTGCAAGTAGCCATGTTGAGAGCCATTTTTCTCATTGATCGAATCAGTTTGAAGCCTTAACCCTTTGAAGTGAAATCAAGTACTCCCGTCCTATTTTCCAAATTGACCAGCCGTTCGTCAACCGGACTTGTAACGAGTAAGATACGACCTTTCAAACATACCCGAAAACTACACAAAAATAGCAAATTTAGCCGACTAACTAACTTAACCATTATTTTTCTTTATGATCGGGACACGTATGGACAAAAGTTCGATGATACGAATTTAAGATATTGTTACAAGCTTTCTAAAAACACGAAGATCGTTTCCTAACACTCAATATTCACCAACTTACGATTAGCTTTGCGAGGCTATTTAGTCATTTTCTATTAGTTGTTGAAAAATATTAAATTACGACGGAAAACTCTATTATTTTGCTATAAATCATCAAACGGCGATCGTGGGATATCGTTACAACGTATTTACACGCAAAATGTTTTATGACTTAACAAGATGTCAAAAATATATTTTTCGACGATAAACGTTATTTCTAAATTTCACAAGTGGTATCGATAACATACGTATTTGCATGTGTAGCATCAATTCAAGACTTACATTAGATCATATCATTCATATTAGGTTGCGGTTAGAGATCGTGCCTCATTTCAGTGTATCCATTTTTGTCATCATAACTATTGTATCAGGTGAGTTTTCATAGCCCCGTTTTCAATTAATTATTTCATTTCTAAACTTGCGAGGGAGAATACATTGCACCATTTATTTTTATACGGACCAAAGTATCAAATTCACTTACATTGCTTAAGTTACCATCATTGCCTTGTTAAAGTCCCCTTTTATTTATCATGGACCGTTAATTACGGAGTAAGCGGGAGTGAGTGAATAGATCTATTGATGGTGACTCCTCCGTTCGGGTTGGTAGCGCCAGCTAGTCTACGAACGCATTTCATTTGTATCATATCAGAGTGTCTGGCATAACACTCAGTTTGGGGCATTCATTTCAGTCTAGCTTCGGGGTCATGAGCTTAAGAGCCAATGTATTATTTTTTTTATGTGGCGTTTTTGTCATTTCACTTTATGCTTGTGGTTACCGTAGAGACTTATCATTTACATAAATCTATGAATCTCACCAACTTTATTGTTGACCGTTTTAGCAATGTATTTTCAGGTAATTAAGGCATTCGCATCATGGGCTGCATGTGGACATATCATAGAGTCGCGGTGACGACGCGTCTCGCTTGTATTTATATGCACTTTAAACTATCGTTTGGTTTGTAACAAACTTATTTTCGCGAACTTGAATCACCCTTTTGGGACCTATCTTTTATAAACTCTGAATGCTTTATGAAATCAAACGATGTACTTTTAAAACGACACTTTAGGTCGTTCAATATAACTGTAACTGTGATGCTATGGCAGTCGCGCCCCAGGTATTCCATTCCGCTGCAAATCAGGTATTTGGGGGTGTGACATCTTGTGTATGCTCTAGGGATGTGTAGTTTTAAACTTGGATGTGCACAAGGTTTGAACTAGATTATGAGCAAGGTTTGGTTATGATGTACGCTTGAAAGGAAATAGATACAAATAGTATCTTTCAACAAGTAAGATTATCCCATAGGATATAGTTATCATACTTATGAAAAAAAAGTATGACAAGATGAAGGAGATACGCTAGTTCATAGATCTTGTAGATTTTTATTCAAGATCATTTAGCCAATGAGGTGTAATGAAATCTCTTGTAACACAACCGCTCATGTCGCAAGGAGAGAATGATGCATAGGATATACATTATCCTTTATTTCCCTTTTAACAAGATGAAAACTTAACGCATGATAATGTTTTCCAAAACATCATGTTTTCCTGAATGAAGATATGAAGCCAAAGTGTTTGAATCGGATAGTGGTAGTTCTAGCCATAATGAATTATCTAAGTTCTCATAGGTAGGAAAGTATGGTTGAGTTTGATCAATGTGCATTTGATTCGGTACGAGTGTTGGACAAGGGGCTTTTTGAGCAATGCACTCAATGGATTCAAATGATGGTAAGGATGGTGGATTGGTTGATCTATGTGGTAGGTCTTCTAGTGTGTCTAAAGAAGGATGTGGTGATGTAGAAGTTTATTGTGTTATGGGAGTACTTAGGTTTTATAGATGTTGAAATCACCAAGGATGGATACTAATTCTTGTGGTTCATTGATTGATACAACTAGTGGGTGAGATTCTTGAAGTTTTGGTCATGTTTGTGAAGCTTAGGGGATGAGATATATCACAGAGGTGAATTTGATGAGATGATGGTGAAAGAACAAGTGAACTTAAGTGCTAAATGTTCAAGGATGAAGAGCTATTGGCATTTGTTTTATTCCTATTGATTGGGAGAGTGTTAGGATAAGTGTTTTAACATATGTTTTTAAAATAATTTGATTTTTCGGATATGACTTTTAATGACTACAATCGTAAGTCAATTTTACTTGAATATTTTGGATAAAATACTTAAGTTGTCAATCCTACTTTGTTGAGATTAGATCGCACTCAAGGATAGCAAGACTTGATAATACATCATTAACCTGAGTGTGAGTTATGACTCGATGTAAATCCTTATCGTCTTGAAGGATGACATATTATTTTCATGTTAACCAAGTGATACAACATATGTGGATACAAGACAATATCTGCAGACATAAGTTGGACTTGTGATTTTTTATATTATATGTTATCTTTGTTGATGCAAATAATGTTCTAAAAACATTATTTATATCTTTTGATAACTTCATATTTTGAGGATGACAAAATGTGAAAACACGTTACGTTAAAATTAACGTAAACAAGTTTTTAGTCGAAAGATCTCATTTCTACGCAAATTACTCTAGGTATGCACAAACAAATTTACAACTTGACAAATGATCAAAGAAGTGAATTTGTGTTGAAAACTTCACATTTTTAATGTGACAAAACATTTTTTTTTTTAAAATATACTTTACAATTTATTTTTGAATAATTAAGAAATATTTTATTGGAAAAATAAGTTCAAATAATATAACAGCTATTTTCCCCCCCAAAATCAGCTCCAAACATCCCAAAATAAATTTTCACCACTAAAGACAAAAAGAGGAGCGTTTTTGTCTGGCACGGTACCACTAAATTTAGTGGTACCGTGGGTGATTTAGTGGTACTGTGTACACATAACGGCTAGAATTTTTCTACCAATAAATACCAGCCCTCTTCACAGTTTTTGGGCATCCTTCTTCACATAGAATTTTCTGAGTTCAATACTCTCACCACATCTTTTCTTCTTGATTATTTAGTTTAGTTTTCTTTTTTTTTCAAGAGTGATCCAATCATCCAACCAAGTGATCACCTTCATTCCTCTACTAGTGTAAGAGAAGAATACAAGGTATCCAAGAAGATACAAAGTATTGTAGTTGTAGTTAGTGCACTTGTAACATTTGTTACACACTTGTTGTATTCTAGCATACATCAAGTTCATTTTTCTTTTGAGAGTTTGTGAGAGTAGATCATTGTGATCTTGTAGAGATATTGAATATCTCTTATAGCTTGTGAGCTAGTGTGTTGATCAAGTGGATCAAGGGTAGATAGGGTAGATTGAGTCAAGGGTGTTATTTGTGTGAAGTAGAAAGGATCGTGTAGATCGTGGTATATTGGTGCTAGCTAAGATTAGCACTCAAAATTTAGCTTAGTGTCGGAAATTAGGATAAGCGACGTTGTACGGTTTTCTCCACCTGAAGGGAGCTTTGTTGACATAGTGCTTGAAACTCTCGAGTGTGTCCTCCATTCCAACATCCCAACCAAATGTGACAAATGCATGGGATGTTTAACACTAACAACTTTGGACCCATGAGATATTAGGGACCAAATGTTTGAGTTTCTGTCTTGCTAGATAGATATGGTTGTGAGGCAACTTGAAGTCCGATGAATGGAATATGATTAGTGATTGCACTAATCCTGTGAGGCAAAGTCAAGTCTTGTCTCATCTTCCTTAGCTTTCAACAAAGGTAGTCTAGTCTTCTAGTTTTAAGGGCAACACCTAAGGCTAAGGTACGCTTTCTTAAAACCCCCTTTGTTTGTAGACATGTCAAGCATGTAGTGTTCTTAGAATCTAACTTAGTAGGCACTAACATAATGGACGTGAAAAGTGCATCCCCAAATAGTTTTGTCAACAAGGAGGTATATCTAGTACAACCTCCAGGATTGGTTGATCCATAAAAACCATATCATGTTTATAAACTCAAGAAAGCATTGTATGTTCTTAAACAAGCCTCTTCAGCTTGGTAAGACATGTTAAAGGTTGTCTTACATAAACATGAAAATACCATGAAAATGGTTGACAACATGCCTTTCACAAAAAGACGAAATTCACATCACATCATTGCTCAAATATTTGTCGACGACAATTATATTAAACTCAACTTGTCCAGAAATGTACAGTGATCGCTCAAAGATCATGCGTGACAAGTTTAAGATGAGCATGATGAGTGAATTAAGTCTCTGTCCTAGCCCTCATATTATATTACTTGAAGATAGTATCTTCTTAAATCTAAGTATACTAAAATACATATATATATATATATATATATATATATATATATATATATATATATATATATAGCTTTGAACAATCTTAATTGATATAGACGCCCATGTCCGCTGAGACGAATCTCACAAGAGACGACCAAGGTGAGTGCGCGGATAATACTAGGTTAGGGGCATGATCGGTAACTTAATTTACCTAACGACAAGTAGGCCCAATGTCATGTCTAGTGTCTGCCCTTATGCTCGCTTGTAAGAAGGATCCCAAAACTTCTTATCTTAAAAGTGGTTAAGTGTATCTTCCGATGCATTAAAGGCACTATACACTTGAGATTGTAATATCTCAAGGGGATTGGTGTAGAAAGTGTTGTCTATACCAACTCTGATAATGCGGGAGATAATGTGGATTGAAAAAGTAAGAGTGATGTTTGTACCTTCATAGGTTGTTGTCAAACTTCTTGGTTCTCCAAGAAACAAACGGCTCTTGCTATCTCCACGACCGAAGTCGAATACGTAAGTGCCGGAAAGGCATGACAACAAGCACTATGGATGAAACAAGCTCTAATCGATTGCGACATCCATCTCAACGACATTCCTATGAAGTGCGACAACCGAAGTGCAAATTGAGTTGACCAAGAACCCCGTGGATTTCTCATGTACGAAGCTCATCGACGTACGTCATCTCCTCCGTCACGATAATGTCCAAAGAGGAATCATTTTCTTAGAAAAGTTTCCCTCAAAGGACAACATCGTCGATATTCCAATCAAACTTCTCAAACGAGAATCCTCTAACTATCTTCGTCTAGATCTAGGAACGATGGAACACATTCTGTGAATTTCACAATTCCCATGTGTTCAAATGCGTCCTTGACATCCCTCTTATGACTATTTGGATATTTCACTGGAAATATTAAAGTTATCTCTCATATCTCGTCTCATGACTTTCTAAATATTTCACTAGAAATATTGAAGTCACTTCTTATGTCTCGCCTCATGACTTTTTAAGTCATTCCTCACATCCTCCTTATGACTACTTAAATATTTCACTGGAAATATTAAAGTCATCCCTTACGTCTCATGACTTGCTAAATATTTTACTGGAAATATTAAGTCATCTCTAACATCCTTCTTATGACCACTCGAATATTTCACTGGAAATATTGAAGTCATTCTTTACGTCTCGTCTCATGACTTTCAGATATTTCACTGGAAATATTAAGTCATTCCTTACGTCTCGTCTCATGACTCTTAAATATTTCACTGGAAATATTAAGTCATCCTTCACATTCCTCGAATGATTACTTAAATATTTCACTGGAATATTGAAGTCATCTTTCCTGTCTCGTCTCGTGACTTTCTAAATATTTCACTGGAAATATTAAAGTCATTCCTCGTATTCCTCCGATGACTACTTATGCATTTCCTCGGAAATACTAAAGTCATTTCTTGTCATCCCGCCTAGTCATTTCCATTAAAAGAGTTTATTAGGTATAAACTATTCCCTCGCGTCAAAAAGTCTTACTAATTAAGTAAGATTAATTCGTCAAAATTCAAAATGGAACAAAAATGGGTCTCAAACATGCACGGATCCACTAAAGTGGCACAACACCACTAAACATTAGTGGTACCGTGTGTCTGATGAAGCCCGTTTTCTTTCTTCCTTCCCTCTGCATACACATTCAAAACATAATACCCACTTTCCTTTTGCTGTCAAAACCGAACACCACACCCAAATCCTACTACACTCTTGTAAATCAAGATCGAAGCATTGCAATTAAAGAATCTCAAACACTACAACACAAATTGTAAGTAAATTAACCTTAATTTCTTTCTAATTTGAGTCTAGGGTTTGTTCTTATGCATAAAATCGAATTGGGGTTTTTCATTTTTAGTTGAATTTTTATGCAATTAGGACTAGGATTAGACAATGTATAACATACATGATTCCCTAATCATATGATTTGCATAAACCCACTTATCACATATATTCTAGTCCGAATTTTACTATTTATATTGGATTAAGATTAAATATTTTTAGTGGAATCATGTCTAGGATACTTGAAATTGAATTAGGAGTCATCAACATTGAAGCTTTTCAACTTTAAGAATTTTGGCGTCAAATTGTCGCCTTTGCCAAACACCCCCAATTCCATTGTTTTCGAAAAATCTTGCACATCTAGGATCATGAAACATTTTTTGTGCATTGTTGATGCAAACTAAAAATGTTTTTGCATGCATACATGATCTCACAAATATTGATCGAATTACATAATTAATGTGTATTCTTCGACATATTTGATTGAGCAAAAATGAAGTTAGGATCGTTTGGGCAATCTCATTAGTTTTGTTTTAGAGTCGAGATTACCGCACCTCCACATTGTTTGCATTTAGGCACACACACACTAGAAATGTGATCATCAAAATGCAACAAGTTAACCTATACATACTTATAATTTTTGTAGGTAACAATGCCTCGTGTCGATTATCAAGATACCAAATCTTACATTCCTTCTCTCATCGATGACCCAAGCATTTCCGATGAGCAAAAAACTTATCTTCTTAGAGTCCAACATCGATATATACACGAAGGTCGTGTAGTCGATGCTTATTTTGTTCCTTTGAGTGGCATACAAGTATGTTTTCCCACTATCCAATTTGATTGTTTATATAAAATAAATGATCAAATTTGTCCTCGTTTCGTCCTCGAATTCTACAGTCGTGTCTGTACCTTCAATGATCTTGAGGGTAATGTCTTCCTTGATTTTTGGATCCAAAACCAAAATATCATGTTGTCCATCACCGAGCTTGGTGACATTCTCGGTGTTCCTTCATATGGTCAATGTGCATACACAGAAGACCATTCTTTAGAGTCACTTCACTATCACCTTGGAAGTGAAGGTCCATATTGTACCGAAGTCCCCGACCTTCAAAGCATCAAGCAACATGTCCAAATTCCTCGAGTCGCCAACACGTACCAAAATTTGATGGTTCCATAGTTCATCTCGACCCCAATCGCATCTATCTCAAAGTGATTCTTCCCGATATTAAAAATTGGGAACTCCTTCTGCGTGAAAACGTCTTGTGTCTTGCGGGCAACCGGGATCATGTTCTGGCAAGTCTTGCCCATATGCTCTATTGCCTAAGTACCGAGGAGCCATACAACCTCGCATACTACATGACAAAAAGAATGGCAAACATTCACAGTCGGTCCGATAAGCTCATGCCATATGGTATGTTGCTTACTCATCTCTTCCGTTGGGTTATGGAAAATTACCCACATCTCAATAGTGTTGACTATTTTCTTGTTGATCCTATCATGAAACCTCTTGGTGGACCACAATGCCGTACTAAGCCACGTAGTGACAAAGGGGCTAAACGTGGTCGTAAATCCACCTCCGATGCTACTTTCTCTTCTTCCTCCTTCGGTCATGGATCGTCATCTCAACCTATGGATGAGGATGATGATGAGGTGAACGAAGAAGGAACGTATCGTGCTCGTACTCCTTCTCACGACACTTTCTTTCGTAATCTTGACACGTCATCCTTCACACAAACAACCGACCTTCCTTACAACCAAACCAATCTTAGTTCGGTGATGAGAAGGCAAACGACGATGTATAATTAGCAAGTATCCATGCATGAGCAAACGATCGGGGGGTTCAAGTTTATAGGAAAGACACTCAAGAGGATTGGGAACAAGATCAAGAAGCTAGGGAAATCAAGAGATTAGTCATTACTAACTTAATTAGTATTACTAACTCAAGTAGTATTAAACTATTACTAATGGGGTCTTGGCTACGGCCATTTAACATTAACAAGTTTGAATTAACTTAGTATTTCTAACTTGGTATGGCTTACTTTGGTTAATTAATTAAGCTTAATGCTTGATTATATTTATGAACTTTATCTAGTTCATATCTTTTATTTTACATTTTTCTTGCATGCACTAGATGATCAAATTACTTGAAATGATGCATCACTACTAGAAAAAGGTCTATCCTTGACTCGCATTTTATGACGCACGCTACAAGATGACGCGCAAATAGCAAAGTCATAAAATAAGAGTCATAACGAGTAAATTTTTTATTGGGGATGACTCGTTTTCAGAAGCGTCATAACATAGGGTCATAATCAGTTAAAATTTAGCCTGCTAGATGACGCTCATTTTGCTTCGTCATAAATAGGGGTCATCTATGTTTTTTTTACCATCTGCTTCATCAAAATCTATCGTTTTTTTTGGCCAAAACACTTCCCGCTCTCAAAAAAAATTTCCCAAAAAATCAAATTCTCCCTCCATTGATCAATTATCTACCTCACATAAGCCCAACCCTAAAAATATAACACACACACACCCAACCAACACACACAACAAAAAACTCTCTGCAACCCCTCCTGCTCTCTATGCAAACCCGCCGCCCTCTCTATCCATCTTCGGTACAAATACAATCGCCGCCTCCTTTTCCGGCCACCAACACCATCGGTGCCACCATCTGAGGTAGTTATTCCCTACTATCTTTATATTTCTTGATTTCTTTCTTTTAATTTTATTTATTTTTGTTTTTCAGATTTGGGGTTTTCATCACCGGCCACCAACACCATCGGTGCCTCCTTCTCCGGCCACCAACACCATCGGTGCCACCATCTCATATTTATTTTCCCTACTATCTTTATATTTCGTGATTTGTTTATTGATGGTGATGTTTTTAGTTCTAGTTGATTGACTTAAAAAGTAGAACTTCTTAAGAACTAGTATTATGAAGTGATTTCTAACTAATTAAAAAATTATAATGTCAAAAGAAATGTTAACTTTTAGCCCTTGTCGAGTTTATGCCACTTTCTTTCATTTTTTAAAAGTTTCTTGGCTCTTTCCATTTTCTGCAGACTTGAGAACACCTTGAACTATGGACTTGAAAGAGTTTGGGCCGTTGGATACATGAAAGGTTCATGGAGGTAAGTTTGTTGTGAGACTTTGTAGAACATATCTTAGCACTTGTTTGTTGCATGTGGATAAACCTATTCTAGGTTCTTTAGTGTTCATGTGACCATACTAAATTGTTGCTGCAAGTCGTAACTTGAATTCTGTTGAGTGTAATATTTGGAGTAAGAGGTTTGCTTGGAGATCTAAGCATATTCAACGTTGTTTATAATATTTTATGCCATCCTCAGAATAATTCTAGATACCTAAACATTTATCAGGACCAATGTGTTTGGAATTCATCACTTGTCTTTACAGGATCGTGTTTGGCTATGATGAAGGGACAATTATGGTGAAAATCGGACGGAGGAGCCTGTAGCCAGCATGGATAATAGTGGAAAAATTATATGGGCTAAGCATAATGAAATTCAGACCGTTAATATTAAAAGTGTGGGAGCTGATTATGAGGTTTGAGCCCATATGCATAGTTGATAAGTATGTTGTTTCTTCTTTCCCCTTTCCTGGGACATTTTTTTCATTCCTTTGATTTTCAGGTTTCTGATGGAGAGAGGCTACCTTTAGCAGTTAAAGAGCTGGGAACGTGTGATCTTTACCCTCAAGTAAGTTGCATTTTTTTTTATTCACAAAGCTTGTTGTTATCATGCTGATTGTTGTGTACCCATGTGTGCATCACTTTTTTGAGCTATTGTTGTGATTGTATTGGTGTGAATATGAGTTAGCTTTCTAGTTATTAGAAACCAGGAAAGCTTGAAAATTTTACACTTAATTTTGGACATGTCAACTGCTTTACACTAGTTTTTTACCACTGGTCTTCCATGGCTATGCAGAGCTTGAAGCACAATCCAAACGGAAGGTTTGTTGTTGTCTGCGGCGAAGGTGAATACATCATATATACAGCTTTGGCATGGAGAAATAGATCGTTTGGTTCTGCATTGGAGATTGTTTGGTCATCTGAGGGTGAATACGCTGTCATGGAAAGTACATCCAAGATCAAGATTTTCAACAAATCTTTTCAATAATTCTTCATGGAGGCTGAATTATTGTGTGGGTGGCGAGGTAGGGTTCATCGTTAGTTTTTTTAATAAGTAAACTTGCTAAGTTTTCTGTTAAGGTTATGACTCATCACATGATTTGATATATTTTCAGGTCACTACCATGTTTCATTTGGATCGACCAATGTATCTACTAGGATATTTAGCTAATCAGAGCAGGGTTTATCTCATTGACAAAGAATTTAAGTGAGTCTGTGTTTGGGTGTTATTCTATTTGATTCAGTTGTAAGCATCACTACTGATCTTGTATTCTTATTATTTACAATGCAGTTGATGCGTGCGATGTGTCGTTGCGGTTTAGCAGTATTAATGCCTACTCAAGTTTTAAATTTATATTTAGCCGACTTATCAATAACACACACACTTAACGAGCAGTGTACCCGGTCAGTATGAATATAATGGTAAGTAGAGTGTCGATCACTAAGAGTGGAACGTATTATCTAGTTATTCTAATCAGTATTTTAATATTCTAAGTTAACTATACAACCTAATCTAACGCAAGGGAGTTCAGCCTGAGAGACTGACACGTTTTGGTTGCAATTAAATAATAAACTAAACTAATGAGCACGAATCAGCGATAGGCATGCACGTACACAGATAAATACTCGAGACAATAAGAAGACCTGTCCTGATGATTAAGTAGATTGTCACTTGTTTTATTGATAGTTTTATATGAAGTGTCTATAGTTAACCCTTTCTCGTTGGTCCTAATCTTATCGGCGAGAAATCCCTTAATGATTACTTATGTCTAAAAGTTATTCCTAAGTGATCAATTTAGTAACAACCGTGGGAGCCACATTCTCTTCCGTAGTCAAATGCGCAGGCCACTAATAAACACAGAGGTTATCAATGCACTAATAAGTAGTAACCAAAGACATCAACATATAAACTTTAATTGATGGGAAAACAGTTTTAAGGGAGTGCAATCTTTCTCCTCACATTACACAAGCCACCAATCCTGATGAATTAAAGTTTACTAACACAATAAAACAAAACTACTTAATGAATTAAATACATGCAGGACCTTCTTACAGCTCTTGTATCTTCGTTCGGGTGTGTCTTGTGCTGCCTAATCGTCTGAATTCGGCCTTAGGTTTCTGAGGTCTTCTGTCTTCTAAAACTGTCGAACTCGGGAACTCTTAATACGTCTGGTCTTTGGGGTATTTATAGTTTCTGTCTGAGGGTAAGATTCGGCGCATCTAATAAATAGATGCGGCGCATTGACTTAACTTCGCGTGGGGTCCAAGATTAATATATTTAGGAATATTCGTACACCGCCAGAAGATGCGGCGTATCTTCATTCTTGGATGCGGCGCATGTCCTTTGCCGTCTTGGATAATATCTTGTGAAATCTTGATAGCGATGCGCCGTATGTAAGAAGTATAATGCGGCGCATCTGGAGCAGAATAGTCTTGATCTTGTACATTTCAGTAGACTCTTAACTTCTTGCTTGTTTTGCTCCATAATTAGTCTAAAATCGCCAAGTTTCACCAAATGCTTGTTTTTAACTGAGAATTACAAAAGTAAACGATTAAGTATCAATTCTCATACATAATATAATAAAACAAGTCAAATTAATAGGATAAATGATAGTAATAAAATGTACTTATTTGAGTTCATCAAATATCCCCCCACTTGAACTTTACTTGTCCCCAAGTAAACCTTAGAATTAATCTTATGAAAATGTATCCTAACAGATATTAGGATTTATCTTTATAGTTAAGCATGTATTCATTTTTGTCATAATCACACAACCAAACACTTAACGAGTTAGAAGTAAAATAAAATAATTTGATAAAAGCAAATCTAATCGTTTAACTGTCCAGTCGTGACGAATATTCTATCATAAGCTTGGCAAGTATACACATCTCCCCCACTAAAGCCAAGGAATAACAAGTCTAAAGCGGTAAAAAGGGTTTTGAGGCTTAAGGGTTAATCATTCTCCTTAATCTCTATCGATCTCAAATTCCAGAAAAGGCGACAAAATCACAAATACATGATCGAATCCACGAACACGATACTTGCAATTGATCAAATCCTTAACTCGAATAGGCTAAAGATAGGATCAAGTAATCTTCACCAATAATATTATATCAAAAAGGGCGACAAAATCATAAATACATAGCCGAATCCACGACTACGATACTTAAGATTGCTCAAATCCCTAATCTCAATAAATCAAAGGTTTGGATAAAGAATAATATAGGGTATGGATAATATTTGGGATATAAATTGGTGTAAAATGAAAAATAAACAAAACAAATAAATTAAAATCCTAAGTGTGGTTAATCACTATCCCAACCATCCCATGAATAAGACTCATATTACTGAATAACTCACGCTTTAACACTTGAAACACACGCTTTAGGTAGACACGAATTATACTCAACAAGATCTCAATCAAAGAATAACCTTAAGTTGGTGTTCCCATAACTGCCAACTCCCATTCAATCCATAGATATAATATACAACAAATAGTGGTGATATCGACCACTTAATACAAAACTTTACATAAGTTGGTTAAAACAAACATCCAACTCTTCTTTTTTTTTTTTTTTCTTTTTTTTTTCGATTTTTTTTTTTTTTTTTCAATAACATAAACATAGATGTGTAAAATTTCACCACATCACTATAATGATAACTCTAGATAATTTTTCCATACTTTTCATGACTTCAGAAATAACGGTAATAGTGAAAGTAGTAAATACACGAAAAATAAACTCAAAGATATACAATATTTACTTTAACTCCAATTGCATTGTGCAATTTCCCGACCTAACCATAGATAATGAATTACGCATGCGAACACAGGTAATATAAGGAAACAAACTTTGCCTAAAGCAATTAACCAACCACGGATTTTAATCTACAGGGTATGCTAAGGTATAAGGGTGTAACGAAACATTTTAACAAAGGTGTAAGAAACGAAAGGAATGGCTCTGAGTGTTTTTCTAGGGGTATCTTACTCTAAAAGTGAGAGTAACCAAAGGGTTTATACGGGGGTTAACTAACCAGTGTAGTTAGCTAATAACACAAAACATATAATAGGCTTTTTGGGTGTAATCCTAGAAATTTACCAATTTAGACAAGTCATTCTAATTATATAAATAATACTTATTATGGTGGTCTCGAATAGTATACAAGCCAAGTTCTAAAGTTTACAAGTCACCGGCACACTCATAGATTTGTGAATTTTGAAAAATCACAATTTTTGAAAATAACGTCATGTGTGCAGCTATGCAACTTAGATCTTAAACAAAAACATGCTAAAATTTTTTAATTTTGATATATTAAGCACATTTTAAGCATAATTTTTGAAAAGTTTAGGACAAGTAAGTGTTAAGTGTTCTAATTCTCCAATCCCCCCACTTAAGTTAAACAATGTCCTCGTTGTTTGTATAAAAGGTAAAAAAAACTGGAAAATAAAAGAATTAGAACAGAAAAACTCCCCTGAGATTTGCTCGGTATGATCCTCCATTAGTATAAGAGCAAAAATCATCTTTCTTGTGGATTAGAACGTCTAAGCTTCATATTTGATGTATCCACAGGAAATGCAGGAATCTATAATACCACCAAGGCTTTAAAACACACCTAAGTTAAGAAAGTTCAAACTTGCATAATACATTAGTAGTTAGTAAAAATAAAACATAAAAAATTAAAATGAAAATCATCAGGTCAGTCGATGCACCGTATCTTATGGAAGAAGATACGCCGTATCGAGCCTGGAATAATTACGAATCAGAATAGAAGATGCGCCGCATCCTTAACCAGGGATGCACCGCATTAAAATAAACTGATAAAAAGTTTTAAAGTTAAAATATAAATATGCGGAAAAATAAAGTAAAATATGACCAGTGCAGGAGATGCGTCGCATCTTGGAATTTAGATGCGCCGTATCTGTTGCGGGCCTGACTGACTCGACACAAAACAGAATAATAAAAATTTTCTCCGGGTTGTCTCCCGGCCAGCACTTGTCTTTATTCCAGAGTCTTCAAGTTAGACTCACGTTCAGCTCTTTAATATCGATCATTGAAGGAGTCGGAAACATCGCGCTCCCTCATTGCCAATTCAGTAATATTGAACACTCCTTGCTCGTCCTTAATTTCCACGCCGTTCTTTTTTAATATCTGTATAAACAAAGTTCTGTCCCTTTCGGGCAGAGATGACAAAATGATAGACGGGAAATTCTTATTATCATATAGGCATAAATAAGCAAGGTGGGGTGGAAGTTCAATAAACACATCATTATTCAAATTTGTTTTCTCAACTATTCTCCTACGTTTGTTAATTATTACGCAATCATACCACTCATCATCAGAATCATTAACAATATTGCGTCTAAGTTCGGTAGGTACATTAAGGTCAATAAATTCCTCAAAGTTCTCATGATTAGGATTAGTTGAGTTGTTTTGAATCAATGTTTCTCCCATGAGCCTAGCTTCAAGATCGAGGTCCATACGCTCTCTTAATCCTAGCACATAGACGCCTCTAATTATGCTTTTAACAGGATCTTGGCACTTATAAACTAGTTTATTATTCCCTACCCTTAATGAGATTTTTCTTTTAAACACATCAATCTTAGCATGGGCAGTAGACAAGAAAGGTCTTACAAGGATTAAAGGAATCTTAACATCCTCGGGCATATCTAATATAACAAAGTCTACAGGGAAAATAAACTTCTCAATCTTAACTAGCACATTATTAGCAATCCCTTCAGGTCGTTTTACCGTTTTATCAGCCAATTCAATAAGTAACTTAGTTGGTGCTAATTTTCCTAGTCCTAGGGTAGTGAATGTCTTAAGGGGCATTACACTAACGCTAGCTCCTAAGTCAGCTAACACATTATTGAAAGATATATTATTAATTGAACAAGGCAAAGTAAAACTTCCTGGGTCCTTTTCTTTATGAGGCAAGGCATGTAAGTCGGTTGCAGGGCTCTCTTCTTTCATTGTTGCCTTGATCTCCTCTTCAATCTTTGTCTTTTCTTTTAGTAGTCTCCTTAAACTGATTGAAGAATTAAAGAAAAATTCGGGTCTTGCACCATCATTACCATTCATCGATCTTTTAGGTATGTTAGGAGTGACTTCTTCAGTGGTGCTTATGGCCTTGACATGATCTCTTGGGTTGGTTTTAGTTGAGCCAGGTAAACTTCCGTATCCCCTTTCTTGAAGAACTTTGCTCATTTGACCAATTTGTTGTTCCAATGCTTTGATCGAAGCTCCTTGATTTCTTGTAATAGTATCCGTTGAAGCTCGGATTTCTTTGATCATAGCAGTGTTCTCATCATGTCTTTTAGCAGCATCGGCCATAATCTGCTTTAGAGTGTCATCCAAAGTCTGCCTCCTTTCCTGATAAGCGGGATTGAAGTTGTTCTTTTGATAGAATCCCGGAGTAGCTTCCCTAAATCTTCCTGAAGGTCGGAATGGTTGTCCAAATTGTGTGTAGTATGCTTCTTCAAACGTCTCACTTTCATTCTTATTCGGGAAATCTTTAGTGTAGTGAGGTCCTTCGCATTTTTCACATCCAACTTGGGCAGCATACACTTTTTCATCACGCTTCTTCATCTCTCTACTAATTTTATCCAATTGAGCTTGAATAGCAGCAAACCCGTCAAAATTAGTGCTGCTCTTAGATCTAGTAGAGGTCCCATCATGCCATTTTTGAGAATGATCAGCAGCTTCTTGGATTGCTTTCCTAGCATTGGCTGCACTCATTTGAGGCACAGCTCCCTTAGCGTCCAAGATTTGTCTAGTAGGCACGTCCAATCCTTGATAAAACAATATTATCTCCTGCATAGGGGTTAGATAGTGTTGAGGACATTTTACCAGTAAATCTTTAAATCGTTCCCAAGCTTGATAAAGAGTTTCATCAGGCTCTTGCTTGAAACTGTTGATAGCCTCCATCTTTTTAGCAGTTTTAGCAGGTGGACAATATCTCTTCAGGAATTTGCTCTTCAAATCTTCCCATGTAGTGATTGAACTAGCAGGTTCATTCCTTAGCCACTTATTAGCAGCTCCTTTAAGTGAAATTGGAAAGATTCTTAGCATGAGTTGATCGTCAGTGACTCCTTCCGTAGTAAACAAATCTGCAATCTCGAGGACCTTTTCAACATGCTCATTAGCATCCTCATGTTCCGATCCACTGAAAGCATTTTCTCTTAGCTCCTTGAGAAACTGACCCTTCAATTCAAACTTTGACTTATCATCAAACTTTGGTCTAGCAACTCCTGAAGTGTAATCAGCATGGGTACTGTTCATGTATTCCTCCATAGTTGTGTTTTCGCCCATTGTTTCTGTTTCTTCTTCCTCTTTCTCTTCAGAAAAATAATCAAGCTCGAATGAACTTGAAATATCAAAGCTTTTTGTGTTGAAAAGTCTTTTAAGCGAATGAAAGACTCGTTCAGGATCTTCGAAAGGTTGAATCAAGTTCTTCGTAGAACTCCTGGTCATGCACTTCCTGAAATCAACACAAAAACATCAGTAGGGTATGCTCAAGAAAGTAATATATCAGAAAATTAACAACGAAAACGGAATACGAAAAATTAAAGTTACTGATATCTGCAGACGATGCGCCGTATCCAAAAAGTTGGATACGTCGTATCTTACAATCGTTAAAATTTAATCAGACTTTATTCAGAAAATAGATACGCCGCTTAGAAATTAGAATGCGCCGTATCAATTTTAATTATCAAAAATCGATATTTATTTAAAATTAAATGCGTCGTATTAACAAAAGTTAATGCGCCGTATTTTCGTTACGTTTCAAAATATAAGATTTTTGATTCAGAAGATACGCCGTACCGACAGAGATCGATGCGTCGTATCTGTTTAATAATTCGAAAACTGTTTTTAATTAAAATAATAGATACGCCGTATCTGCTAAAGCAGATGCGTCGTATCGCGTTAACGTTTAGAAAAAAAAAATTATCAAAAACAGATACGCCGTATCTTGGGGAAAAGATGCGTCGTATCGAATTAATTAAACGCGTTGTATTTTATAAAAATTAAACGCAATACGCCGTATCTAAGAAAATAGATGCGCCGTATCGTTTGAATAAGCTCAGTACAACGATAGCAGTATGCAGAAAATACGAAAAATAAAAACAAATAAAAACACAAACGAAAACAAACAAAAATAAAAACACTCAAAAAACAGAAAATATGCAAAATAATACAATGAATGCAAATTAATCTAATACACAATAGAGTTAGCGGTTAGATTAAAAAATTAAAACAAAAAACCTAATTAAAATACTAATCAAATTAACAGATAATAACAATTCACACCCCGGCAGCGGCGCCAAAAACTTGATGCGTGCGATGTGTCGTTGCGGTTTAGCAGTATTAATGCCTACTCAAGTTTTAAATTTATATTTAGCCGACTTATCAATAACACACACACTTAACGAGCAGTGTACCCGGTCAATATGAATATAATGGTAAGTAGAGTGTCGATCACTAAGAGTGGAACGTATTATCTAGTTATTCTAATCAGTATTTTAATATTCTAAGTTAACTATACAACCTAATCTAACGTAAGGGGGTTCAGCCTGAGAGACTGGCACGTTTTGGTTGCAATTAAATAATAAACTAAACTAATGAGCACGAATCAACGATAGGCATGCACGTACACAGATAAATACTCGAGACAATAAGAAGACCTGTCCTGATGATTAAGTAGATTGTCACTTGTTTTATTGATAGTTTTATATGAAGTGTATGTAGTTAACCCTTTCTCGTTGGTCCTAATCTTATCGGCGAGAAATCCCTTAATGATTACTTATGTCTAAAAGTTATTCCTAAGTGATCAATTTAGTAACAACCGTGGGAGCCACATTCTCTTCCATAGTCAAATGCGCAGGCCACTAATAAACACAGAGGTTATCAATGCACTAATAAGTAGTAACCAAAGACATCAACATATAAACTTTAATTGATGGGAAAACAGTTTTAAGGGAGTGCAATCTTTCTCCTCACATTACACAAGCCACCAATCCTGATGAATTAAAGTTTACTAACACAATAAAACAAAACTACTTAATGAATTAAATACATGCAGGACCTTCTTACAGCTCTTGTATCTTCGTTCGGGTGTGTCTTGTGCTGCCTAATCGTCTGAATTCGGCCTTAGGTTTCTGAGGTCTTCTGTCTTCTAAAACTGTCGAACTCGGGAACTCTTAATTCGTCTGGTCTTTGGGGTATTTATAGTTTCTGTCTGAGGGTAAGATGCGGCGCATTGACTTAACTTCGCGTGGGGTCCAAGATTAATATATTCAGGAATATTCGTACACCGCCAGAAGATGCGGCGTATCTTCATTCTTGGATGCGGCGCATGTCCTTTGCCGTCTTGGATAATATCTTGTGAAATCTTGATAGCGATGCGCCGTATGTAAGAAGTATAATGCGGCGCATCTGGAGCAGAATAGTCTTGATCTTGTACATTTCAGTAGACTCTTAACTTCTTGCTTGTTTTGCTCCATAATTAGTCCAAAATCGCCAAGTTTCACCAAATGCTTGTTTTTACCTGAGAATTACAAAAGTAAACGATTAAGTATCAATTCTCATACATAATATAATAAAACAAGTCAAATTAATAGGATAAATGATAGTAATAAAATGTACTTATTTGAGTTCATCAGCAGTGTTATCGGATACACCTTGCTCCTCATGTGAAGGTCTATTATTGTGAGTTGCATTGGTCATTTCTAGTTTCAATCTCAACTCAGTCAACTTTAAGGACTGTTTGGTTTAATAGTCAAACAGGTCAAAAGTGACCTACACTGTTCATTTGCCATTAAGTTAATTTTGATTGAGCTTATAACAGCTTGTATAAGCTGTTTTCATTATCATATTGGTTGTTTTGAAGTGTTTGACAGGTTGGAGTTGGGTGGTGCAGACACAAGAAGCTAGACTGTCAGTACAAGCTTTTGATAAGCTGAGCTTATCTTGAACTCCATTTTGGCATTTCTCAGGTTCCTTATAGCCTATTTTCAGTTTGCACTTAATCCCTATATGTCTTGTTTAAGTAATCACTCATATCAGTACCAATTGGTTAGTGCAGACTGCTTCAGGTTTTACTAGCTTTGCTCAGCTGATTTTCTGCTTATATCTTTAAGTTGATTCTCTGTAATTTGTTTTTCTTAATAGCTCATAGTAGTAGCTAGAGGGTTCTGAGCTTAGTAAGAATCTTGGAGCTTATTTAAGTGCCTTATTTTGGTCTGCAAAAGACCTCAGTGAACCATAGTCTGCCCTGCACCACACCTTAGTGGTCTGATTTAGCTAGTTATCATTAATTTGTTTTTCCCCAGTTTCATCAGTTTTGTGTGATTTTTAGTTTCTTAGATAATAGTAGTTATAAGCTGTAATTTGGTACTTAGTAAGTTGACCAGCTTATCTAGCCTTCCTTATTTTTATTTGGATTTTAGGATTTAATCTAAGCAGTTTTCTCAGGCCTTGAACAGACATGTTTTTGCCCTGCCCCTAGTTAGACAGCAGACTGATTGAACAATTGGCATGTCTGCAGTATTCTATTGACGTGTAACGTATTTTGAATTTGTCTATCTTTTCTCTTTTTTAGATGTGGTTAAAGGGAATGGGAGACTTATTCCTCAAGCAGTTAAATCGTGGGTCGAGCAATACGAAAAGGAGCCAAAACCAACAATGGTTGAACTACTGCTTCAGGAGAGCTGCACGGATGACTCGGGTAGTCTTGTTGTATACTCAGTGGTCGATGTGGAAGCTGTCAAACTAACTTGTGAATTGCTATCGATATGTAATTTTTGTCGTTAATTAACTTGTGACTTATCGTGAATTAGTACTTGAATTAACCTCATTGTTTTGATATATATATATGAAATGCGTTATTTTGATATTTGTGTTTTTAATTTTGTATTATCAGGTTTTTAATTGTCATTTAATAGAAAATTAGGAACTGGAAAAAATTTTTAATTGTCATTTAATAGAAAATTAGGAACTGAAAAAAATTAATTTTTTTTTTAAAAAAAATTAGGTTATGACACGCAAAAAGGAGAGTCATAAAACGTGGGTCATAAGTGCGCGTCATAGAGGGATGACGCATAAATGCGAGTCATGAAGCTTTATAACGGGTCCATCCTTGACTCGCATTTGCGCGTCATAAAGCCTCTTCTTGACTCGCATTTGGAGTCAAGAATAGCTGTTTTTCTAGTAGTGCATGTTTAATAGTAGCCTAAACTTAGATAATCACATGATCTTATTAGTTGCTAGTTGTGACTAGTGTTAGAAAAACTATGTGGTTATTCTTTAGTGAATTGAGGCAATAGGATTTGCTGCAAATAGTTTCCCTAGGATTACCCATTTAGGCAGCCTAGATCCTTCAGAACTGGAAAAAATGTCAACTGCAGGTCACGGCACCACTAAATAGGGCATGGCACCACTAAATTTAGTGGTACCGTCGGTGATTTAGTAGTACCGTCCCCTGGGAAGACGTTTTTAACTGTTTGCTTCCACTTTTTGACCTTCTTTTCCTCAGAATACGCAATCTTATGCTGATTCCAACACTCCCAAATCCTTAAATTCACCATCCTAGCCATCCTTGCATGCTTTGATTTGGCTATTTAAGCCCTTATCATGCATTGATCTTCCTCACCATTCCACAATCATCATAAACTCACCATGTCTTCTACCATGGCTACCACCTCTCACAAAGCAAAGAAACCTAGGCTAAACATTAAACCATCCAATGAGATACTTCTCATTGATCTTACATTGGATGATGATGAAGATGTTCAGACACCACTACCCTCAACCAATTTAACCACATCAATCTCTACACCTTTGGCTCCATCAAAAGTCACTTTAACCAAGCCTACCTCATCATCATCTTCCACCATTAGGGCTACCACACCTTTACCTCTTCCTAGTCCTCCTCAACCATTAGCACTAACCTTCACCATATCACCAACAACTCCTTTTGAGCTTGGGTCCAACACATCATCATCTTCCGCCTCTCCATCACCACAACCACTAATGGGTCATCCCATTTTTTATCCATTAGAGCCACATAGCTTGAGTTGTGCATGTTGTCATCACAACCGAAACCTCATCTTCAACCTTAGGGATGAGTTGAACTTTATGTTCTCCTACCTTGAACACCTCCTCACACCACCACAAGGACCCATCATACCACCTCCTCCACCAACCAATAGCCCAAACAACTAAACATCTTCATGTTTAGTTTTCAAAATAAAAACTTAGGATCCCTTTTGTCATTGAAGCAAATCTTAGGGCCTCATATCACTTAAGATGTTTATGTGCTTCTTGTAGAATTTTTTTTTTTTTTTTTAATGTTGTAGTCATACTCATGTATGACATTTCTTGAATGGATGGATGTTATGTGGTTGTTTTATTTTATTTTTATGGTGTTTGGCTACTTAGCCATTTTCTTGTTTGTGGTTGGATATTGTCGTGATTGCTACATGTTAGATATTGTATATTTGTCATTTAACTTTGTTTTGTAGCAAGAATCATTGCTCGATTCCTTGGTGTCCTCCAAACGAGGGGGAGTATACATCAAGGGGGAGCCTTAGCAACCTTTTTGCTTCGACAAAAAAGGGGGAGAAATGGGATATAAACTCATTAAAAACTTATTAAAATTAATTTTAACTTAAAATGAGTTTAGGTTTTGTCATCATCAAAAAGGGGAAGATTGTTGATGCAAATAATGTTCTAAAAACGTTATTTATATCTTTCGATAACTTCACGTTTTGAGGATGACAAAATGTGAAAACACGTTACGTTAAAATTAACGTAAACAAGTTTTTAGTCGAAAGATCCTATTTCTACGCAAATCACTCTAGGTATACACAAACAAATTTACAACTTGACAAATGATCAAAGAAGTGAATTTGTGTTTAAAACTTCACATTTTTAATGTGACAAAACATTTTTTCAAAAATATACTTTACAAGTTATTTTTGAATAATTAAGAAATATTTTATTGGAAAAATAAGTTCAATAAAATAACAGCTATTTTTTCTCACAAAATCAGCTCCAAACTTCCCCAAATAAATTTTCACCACTAAAGACAAAAAGGTACCACTAAATTTAGTGGTACCGTGGGTGATTTAGTGGTACCGTGTACACATAACGGCTAGAATTTTTCTGCCTATAAATACCAGCCCTCTTCACAGTTTTTGGGCATCCTTCTTCACACAGAATTTTCTGAGTACAATACTCTTACCACATCTTTTCTTCTTGACCATTTAGTTTAGTTTTCTTTTGTTTCAAGAGTGATCCAATCATCCAACCAAGTGATCACCTTCATTCCTCTACTAGTGCAAGAGAAGAACACAAGGTATCCAAGAAGATACAAAGTGTTGTAGTTGTAGTTAGTGCACTTGTAACATTTGTTATACACTTGTTGTATTCTAGCATACATTAAGTTCATTTTTCTTTTGAGAGTTTGTGAGAGTAGATCATTGTGATCTTGTAGAGATATTGAATATCTCTTGTAGCTTGTGAGCTAGTGTGTTGATCAAGTGGATCAAGGGTAGATAGGGTAGATCGAGTCAAGGGTGTTGATTGTGTGAAGTAGAAATGATTGTGTAGATCATGGTAGATTGGTGCTAGCTAAGATTAGCACTCGACATTTAACTTAGTATCGGAAATTAGGATAAGCGACTTTGTATGGTTTTCTCCGCCTGAAGGGAGCTTTGTTGACATAGTGCTTGAAACTCTCGAGTGTGGTACTCGGGGAGTAGAGTAGGGCGAAGAAGAGCTTCGTGACCGAACCACAATAAATCTCCTTATCCCGGTTTGATCTTTCCATCTCTTTTCTTTACAGTCATTGTTTATATTAGATAGTATATTGTAGTGTTCATATTGGTGTTGATTGATTGCACAAAAGATTCGAATCAAGGTTTTTCAAAAATAAAGTTTTTGAAACAAATAAAAAAAATCGGTAAAACTATTCAACCCCCCTTCTAGTTTTCCACAATCTTTGCAAACAATGAGTCCGGATTTGTTAGGAAGTTGTCAATTCATAAAACAAATCAAGCTAATGGATAAAGGATGAGTGAAGGATGGAAGAATGCAGTGAATGTATGTAATGATTACAAAATCTCAGAGGTTCACGGATAACAAGGAACCAATTTTAGGGTTCCTTCCTTTATAGAGAAAGGTACCTCGGAGCATTTTCATGAAATTTGAAAGTATGACCAGAGATGGTTATCCTATTGGTGCAAGTGAGATGACATGATCCTAATATGAGT
Organism: Artemisia tridentata subsp. tridentata; assembly: GCA_021014915.2. Classification (NCBI taxonomy): domain Eukaryota; kingdom Viridiplantae; phylum Streptophyta; class Magnoliopsida; order Asterales; family Asteraceae; genus Artemisia; species Artemisia tridentata. The sequence goes on from CP139508.1 coordinate 336,894,853, forward strand.
GAATATCAGTGAAAAGTATCCTAGTAACAAAAGTGAGTGATCTAGAGTGTGGGATTTAAACGAAAATGAAAATGTGTTATTGCAGGCTGGCGGCACCAAAATTTATAACGGGCGGAACCCAAAATTTGGTGCCGCCCCATCCGTGGTTAAGTTTCTGGCGATGCCAAAAATTAACACATGCGGAACCAAAATTTTGGTTCCGCCCCATCCGTGGTGCCAAGAAAGTTCACAGAGGGCATTTTTCGTCCCCCCGAAACCCGTTCAAATCCTATAATTCCTTCTAAAACATGTGTAATTAATTAGTTGTGATTAGGAAACAACAATGAAACAGGTATAAACACATGTATGGGTATAGATCATGCGAGGGCTAGAAATTTCACTAAAACGTGAAAAATGAAAATTGATAACATAATGATGTTATCCACCTGCACGGCACTTGGTTAGTTCACAAAGCGTTAAATAACAGGTTAACATCTTACAAGGAATATAATGGTTCATACATCATTGTTTCACACACCTTTTTCAATCATTGAAAGTAGTGACACATTTTAACACTTGAACTATTAGCTGGGTGTTTGTGCAAAACAACATTTTTCAAAATACTTGACTAGTTTTACTTAGTTCTCATTCCTAAGTGAATTATGCAAGATTTTAATATAACATATGCAAAGAAAGTTATCTAAGTCTATGTTAGGAATACGTTTTTATATATTTACAAGTCTTGTTCATTTATAATGTTGCACATTTATTAGGACTATATTGTTTGTAAATTTGGACCGGTTCATTAGTAGTCCATGAACCGGTCACATGTGCTAGTTTATTCTTATCCCATGTGAAGGAATATTCCTAGAATTATTCCTCCTCCCATTGCATATAAATACAAGGCAAGGGATTCATTTTCATTGTTGGTTTTCTATTGTAAGTGCGAAAGCTATGCTTGTGTGTGAATCGAATTAGTGAAAACCTTCCATCTTATTCTTCTCTTCTTATTTCTCTTATTTACCTTATCGTATTTAGCTTATTACATTTCCATACGTAGCTTAATATCTAAGATAAGTAGTAGTTCGTGTGTGGTGTTGAGATCATTATAGTGACCTACAAGTGGTATCATACGCCAAAGGTAGTTAAGAGTCGTGTTTTAAGTAGTAGATCTAATCGTATTTACATTTGTTTTTAAAGTTTACGTGAGTTTCTATAGTTCGTTTGCGTCAAAATTGTGAAGAAAAAAAAAGTGAGTTTTGCAAATCGTTGTTTAAATCCTTTTCATTAAATCTTCGTTTTTTCAAGATTAACGTGGTAAAATTTGGTGCAAATTCGTTGTTTGAATCGTTAATAATCATTAGATTTACGTTTTTCATCATCTTACAACGTTCTGGGTTGAAATTCGAAGAAGAAGGGTTTCTCGCAATTGGTCTGCAACAATTCAAGGGTTTCTCGCATTTGGTAACAAGGGTTTCTCGGAATTGCTAGTTTAAGGGTTTCTCGCAATTGGACTGGTTTAAGGATTTCTCGCAATTCATCGGATTCTTCGGATTTGGTACTCGGTGTTTCCTTCTTTGTAAAAGATTGTGAAACTACCTCGACTCGGAATTATTCTCATCTTTTGTATAAAAGTTTGAGAACGTGATCGAAATTGTAATTTTGAAAAATCTTTCGAAATTGCTTGATCTTTCGCAATTCAGAGTTCTCTCTCGCAATTGCTAAGTTCTATCGCAATTGACATTGTTTCTCGCAATTACAATTTTCTATCGCATTTGGAGAAATCTTTCGGAATTACTCCAGTCTCTCGCAATTGAACAACCTCTATCGCAATTCAGAATCTCTCGCAATTCAAACAGTGTTTCTCGCAATTGGACTAAGAACATTAAGTAAACTTACAAATCAAACATCATAACTCTTAAAACACATCTTAATTATCTAAAGATCCAACAAAATGTCTCAACCACCTCATTTTAATTACTACTACCAGCTACAGCAACATCCACAACAACAACAGCAATATCACCCTCAGTATCAACAACAACAAGCATTCGTACAACAACATCAATTTCTCTCTCCACCACAAGTGTCCCCACAACAGATCATGCAACAGAATCAACAACTGCAGAATTATTCTTCCTACTCCAAAGAACCTCATTGGTTTAACAAAATGTGTGAGGCAATTAGTAGTCAGCAATCACGTCATGAAGCTGGAAGTCAAGAAACTCCACCAATGCTAACTCCGGGTAACTACGTGCAATGGGCTAGTAGATTCCTCAGATTCGTTGAACTGAAAAAACCCCATGGTCAATATCTCAAGAAGGTCATTGAAGAAGGACCCTATCCTATTCCAGCTACTGTGGTTCCAGCAACTTCAGAGAGAGAAGAAACATCCACACCCATTCCGGTTGCAAACTACACAACTGAGCAAACATTACAACAAGAAGCAAACCAATTGGCTATGTCTTTCATACTTCAAGGGATTCCCAATCCTATCTATCGAAGTATTGATGCTCAAAAGACAGCCAAAGATATGTGGGAACATGTTCATCTTCTCATGGAAGGAACAGAGTTAAACCAAGAAGATCTTGAGTCTAAATTGTACATGGAGTACACTCACTTCATCATGGAACCAGGGGAAACCATTGAATCTTACTACCACCGTTTCACCAACATCATCAATGACCTTGATCGTCATGATATAAAGTTACCGAAGATTGCTGTCAACTCCAAATTCCTTGGATGTCTTGGTCCTGAATGGCAGAAGTATGCAACTTTTGTAAGGCAGACGAAGAAAATTGGTGATGTCAAATATGGACTTATGTATGATTACCTCAGACAACATCAATCAGAAGTGGATAAAGAAATTGCAGCACGAGGAGGTTTCACACCAACACCAACATCAAACTCACTTGCTCTCGTTGCTCAATCTAACTTCTCTTTCCCACACCAGGAATTTGGCCACTCATCGTTTCAACCAAGTCCTCCACCCCAACCTCATAATCAAATCATTCCTTATGAAGCACCTCCACAATACTCTGATAACCAGCTGGTTCCATACAACAACACCGATTCAATGATGTACTCAAATGCAGATTTTGATGAAGAAGAGGATGCTTTCAATTCACTTAATGAAGCATTTGGATTGATTGCTAACGCATTTGGCAGATTCACCAAATCCAACAACCGTCTTCGTTCATCTTCAAATACCAGGAATCAGGCAGTTGTTCATGATGGCAGAGTTGAAATTCAAAACAGGTCTTCAAGCAGATATGGTTCGGGAAATCGTGGATATGGTACTCAAAGGGTTCAGTCAGGAGGAAATAGGTTCAATACTGCAGGGGCAAACAGAAATAGTATGGGGAATGTTCAGAGAGGAAATTCGAATGTTGGGAATGGTCAGAAAGGCATTGCTAATACGTCTATCACATGCTACAATTGTGGGGGGAACGGACACATGGCAAATGCTTGTCCGAAGCCAAGAACTATGGGCAGTGCTTATCACAAAGAGGCTCTTTTGATGGCACTCAAAGATGAAAAAGCTGCTGGAAGGTTGACTCAGAATGATCAAAGTTTTATGGCTAATGTGGAATCAGATGATGAAATGGAAGATTTAGAGGCAAATGCTGCAGTCATGCTTATGGCTAATATGCAAGAAATGAACATCTCCGAGTCAGGCCCGGTATATGATACCGATGGTCTTTCTCAGGTACCTGATTCTACATGTCTCATCCATGAAATTGCTTTACCAGCTGCATCTTCATCTACAAATGAAACGTTTGATCAACATGATTCATTCTCATCAACATTCGATGATCAAATCAACACGGTTGTATCATTTGATGATGATGATACCGTTGTTTCATTTGATGATCCCATTGATGATGACAATTGTGATCATATTAATCAAACAGATCCTTTGACTGATCAAGATTCGGAATTACAGGCCTTGTTATTGACCACCCAGTCACAAATAGAAAAATGCAATGACATCAATCAGAAGTTCAAAGATAAAATTGCATTGTTAACAAAGGATAATGAGTGCTACCAACAACAACTTTCGGGATATCTTAAACAAGATAAACGTGAAAAAGGTTTTGAAATAGCTTTTCAACAAGAATACGTAAAAGTTCAAAATCTAGAAAGTCAAGTTCGTGAGCTAACCGTAGCCAAAGCTGAGCTTCTCTCTCAAAAAGAAAAGGATCAATTTGAATTCAAAAAACAAATTGATGCTTTAAATTCTGAATTGTTAAAAACTCAATCTGAGTTTTCTGCATCTCAGAAGGATCTTCTTGAAGAAAAGTAAGCCACTAGGAAACGTGTTGACTCCTATCTTGATCAAATTCTGGATTTGGAAACCAAACTGAAAGAATTTCAAAATGTTGTGTATAAAACGGGTAATTCTGTAACACAAATTCAAAAACTGACTGTGAAACCAAATCCTAAAGGAGTAAGTTTTGCACTCGGAAGTAACACACCCCGTAATTCACACAAAGCACTCAAAGACAATCCCAAGTTATACGATGCAACATTTTTACTAGATGATAACTTTCAACGTGTTGTTATGTATTCTGTTGATGAAGAAACTGATTTTCTTGCTGATAAGATTGAGGGTCGATCAGATTCACAACCAAAATTTTCAAAAGTACATTATGATTATAATGCCATACCTCATTTGAGCAAATCATTTGTCCCTCCCAAGGACCATCCAGAACAAACGTTAACATACACAAACATAAATGCTCCCTCGTCTATAACTTCTGATCCCACGACTGCTGTACATTTCAAAGATTGTCTGACAGAGGATATTGCTGATCCACAAATGCCTCCAAAATGTCGGGTTCTTCGATATTTTAAGACATTTATGGACGAAATTTCTCTTTTGGAGAATGAAATTGAGTTTAGTTCTCAAATTCCTATCTCTTCTTTTCTTTCTCCTGTTCAAAAAGAAAAGAAAGAGATTCTTCAAAAGAAAATTCTTCCTCATGTCAGAAATCTGAAGAAATGTGCAACAAAATGGGAAGAGGAGTTACAAACGGAAGTAGCATCTATGAAAATCATTTTCAAAGCTAAAGATGACAAAATTCAACGTCAAAAACTTCAAAGGAAATTTTTAGCAAAAGAAAATGATCGACTCTTGGAAAAGGTTTTGTGTTATGACGTAGTGTCTGTGATTATGAATTCGCTCTATGAATCTGGAAATGCTATACTTGTGAATGATCATGCTGTGGATAGTAAGATGTTGCGTATGGAGATTAATAATCTGATACATGAGAATGAGATTCTTCGACAGATCAATAATGATGTGGAAAACAAAGTTTTTCATCTTCAAAAAAGGCTTGACTGGTGTCAAAAACAAAGTGTTGAATTTGAACTTAAATTTCAAAATCTTTTAGCGTCTTTATCATTTCAAAACAGTCATGTTCCGGAAAAGTTTAAGGAAACAAAAGCTTTCTTACGAATTAAATTGTTTGAAAATGAAAAGGAACTAGATGAAATTCTTCAAAACAGAAATGACACAGTCCGCCTCAACAGAAAGTTAGACTCACAAAATCAAGAGTTTCAACACGCCATTATTGATCTGAAGAAGAAGATCAGAGTTTTAGACAAAGGCAAAACAAATGTTCATAAGATTGCCCCAGGGATGTATGTCATAGACAAAGATCACACCCAAGCATCTGATGTGACCACTAATTCAGCTACTTGTACTTCCACAGGACTAGAAACCACACCTAAGGTCAGCCAGTCCAAGACTCACAAGAAACAGAGGAAGAATAGAGTCAAGAAACCTAGGATGAAGTTATCTCAGTCTGAAGAAGTTCCAGTTAGTAGTTTGAATAAGACAAATGTAACATCAGGAATAGAATTGCACTTATCTAAGTCTAGTTCTAAGATTGATGTAACAAATGCTGAATCTTTAAATGTTAATGAAGATGTTTTGGTTGATGCTACTTGTGTTTTTTGTCGTAAGAGCATACTATCTGGTGATCATACAAAATGTGTTGCTAAACCTCTGCTGACTAAGAGACAGAAACGAAATAGTGGTGCTTCCTCTAGGCTTAAAACCTGTACAAAGTCCATTTTAGGAATGCCCCCACTAGATCTTTCTGAGGAGAAAATAGAAAAGCCCAAATCCAAGACTACAAAGTCACCTAGTGCATTCCTTAGGAAAAAGGCAGAGACTAGTTGGACCTGGCAACGTTGGTTACAGAACACTTTTGATTTTAAATGGTTACCTAAAGTACTAACCTCTTGTGTAACTAACCCAGCGGATCCAACCGTTATCAATTCTCCACCTGTTTCCAATGATTGTGATGCAGGTGATTCAAATCGTCCTTTGGATTGTTGATAGCGGGTGCTCCCGACACATGACCGGCAATCTCAAACTTCTTCAGAACTTCATTGCTAAGTTTATCGGAACGGTCAGATTCGGGAATGATCACTTCGCTGCAATTATGGGCTATGGGGATTACATTAATGGGAACATCGAAATCAGCCGTGTGTACTATGTTGAAGGCCTTGGTCATAATTTGTTCTCCGTGGGACAATTCTGCGATGGAGATTTGGAAGTAGCATTCAGGGAGAAAACTTGCTTTATTCGTGATCTTCAAGGGAATGATCTCATGAAAGGGAAACGTGGCACCAGTCTGTATACTATCTCACTTGAAGGCATGACAGCATCTACTCCTATTTGTTTACTCTCCAAGGCTCATCCCACAAAGGCTTGGTTATGGCACAAACGATTGTCTCATCTTAACTTTAAAACCATCACTGACCTTGCCAAGAAGAAATTAGTTGACGGTCTTCCAAAATTCAGATATGCCAAGGATCACTTGTGTTCTGCGTGTGAACAAGGGAAAAGTCACCGTGCTCATTTTCCTCCCAAAACAGAACACAGCACAGATCATGTCCTACAACTGCTTCATATGGATTTGTGTGGTCCGATGCGAGTTCAGAGTATTAACGGGAAGAAGTATATCCTGGTAATAGTTGATGACTATTCAAGATGGACTTGGGTCTATTTTCTGCGGACTAAAGATCAAGTTCCTTCTATCCTCATCACGTTTCTCACCAAGATTCAAGTTCAAGTCCGCAACACCGTCCGCATCATCAGAACAGATAACGGGACTGAATTTAAGAATCAAATCATTCGGGAATTCACTGAGAAACAGGGTATTGTTCATCAGACTTCAATAGCTCGCACTCCAGAACAAAATGGTGTAGTTGAAAGACGAAACCGTACGCTCGTGGAAGCAGCTCGAACTATGTTGATCAATGCTCAATTACCGGATTATCTTTGGGCTGAAGCTGTCAATACTGCTTGTTATACTCAGAATCGTGCCATGATCAACAAACGACACAGCAAAACACCATATGAGCTTATACAAGGAAGAAAACCAAACATCAACTATTTTCATGTCTTTGGAGCATTGTGTTATCCGAAGAATGATAAAGATGATCTTGGTAAACTCAAGGCTAAGGCAGATATTGGGATATTTGTAGGATACTGTGAGAACTCCAAGGGTTACCGAATTTGGAATCGTCGGACCGGGGAAATTCAAGAGACCATACACGCTAATTTTGATGAACTCACTGAAATGGCTTCTGAGCAAGACCGCTTGGAACCTGCACACAACCGTCTGAACTTTCCTGAATCTTCATCTGCACCCCTACCTTTTAACAGGAAGGATCTGGAAGATTTGTTTGCACCAATGTTTGATGACGTTCATGTTACTAGTGCATCAGATGCCTCCACCAGTTCCGCTGCTCAACAACTTCCATATCAAGCACCTGATCCATCAGCATCTACATCTACAGTAGTTGTTGATGATGCACCACAACCTGAATCATCATCATCAATGGAGAAAACACCTCAACCTGCAGTTGAAGATTCATCCCCCACTTCTAACAATGTTCCAACACCATCAGGATATGACGGGAACGCCTTCTTTAATCCATTTGCTCCACCACCAACCGTACCAGATACCGAAGAATCATCCTCGAGCAACATGGACCCGTCATATCATCACAACATTCAACACTACCCATCAACTCATAAATGGACAAGGGATCATCCGTTAGTTAATGTGATTGGCAATCCGGATAAACCAGTTATGACACGACAGAAACTCCATACAGATGGTGAAACCTGCATTTATGCTCTCACCGTTTGCCAAGCTGAACCGAAAAATATCAAAGAAGCCATGACTTACGACAATTGGATTGAATCAATGCAAGAAGAGTTGGATCAATTCAAAAGATTGGAAGTCTGGGAACTAGTTGAAAAACCAGATGGAGTTTATGTTGTGGGTTTAAAGTGGATTTGGAAAAATAAGCTGGATGCAGAAGGAACGGTTATTCGTAACAAGTCTCGGTTGGTTGCTAAAGGGTATAGTCAAGAAGAGGGAATTGATTTCGAGGAATCTTTTGCTCCAGTGGCTAGGCTTGAGGCAGTGCGAATGTTTCTGGCGTACGCGGCTCATAAGAACATCACAGTTTACCAAATAGACGTGAAGACAGCATTTTTGAACGGACAACTTCGTGAAGAGGTGTATGTTTCACAACCAGAGGGCTTCGTAGATCCAGACCATCCACAACACATTTACAGGCTTAAGAAAGCTCTCTACGGTCTTAAACAAGCCCCGAGGGCATGGTACGATAAACTTGCTGCATTCTTGCTTGCTAATCATTTTACTAAAGGATCTGTGGACCCGACTCTGTTTATACAAAAACACGGGGAGGACATTCTCATCGTACAAATTTATGTGGATGACATCATTTTTGGGTCTACCCATAAAAAGTACTCAAACGCTTTTGCAAAACTTATGAAACAAAACTTTGAGATGTCCATGATCGGTGAATTAAACTTTTTTCTAGGATTACAAGTTCACCAATCACCTCGTGGTATATTCTTGAGTCAGTCTAAATATGCACAAGAGATATTAAAGAAGCATGGCATGACAACTAGTGACACCTATAACACCCCAATGTCCTCATCATCCCCGAAGCTAGATGCTGATTTACATGGGAAACCCACTGATCCTACAAATTATCGTAGTATAATTGGGTCTCTTATGTATCTCACAGCTAGCAGACCGGATGTTGTATTTGCCACATACCTGTGTTCACGCTATCAATCTAACCCAACAGAAAGACATTTATCTGCTGTTAAAAGAATCCTTAGATACATCAAGGGAACCATTAATCTGGGGATCTGGTATCCAAAGGATTCTGGTTTTGCACTAACTGCTTTTTCATATGCGGATCATGCGGGATGTATTGATACAAGGAAGAGCACATCCGGTGGTGTTCAATTCCTCGGTGATAAGCTGGTGTCCTGGCAGTCAAAGAAACAAGATTGTACGTCTTTATCATCAACGGAATCAGAATATGTAGTCATGTCTGCCTGTTGTGCTCAAATCATATGGATGCGATCACAACTGATGGATTATGGTTACATATTCAACAAAATCCCGATGTACTGCGACTCCAAGAGTGCTATTGCTATCTCGTGCAACACAGTGCAACATTCCAAGTCCAAACACATCGCTCTCAGATATCACTTCATCAAAGAACATGTGGAGCAGGGTACCGTTGAGTTGTATTTTGTGGGAACGGAACACCAATTGGCGGATCTTTTCACGAAGGCTTTACCTCATGAACGTTTTGTGAAATTGGTTCACCAAATTAGCATGCGATGTTTGACTCCTCAAGAATTGTCAAATTTTCTCAAAAACACATAATTGAGTCAAACATCCAAACTATCTTGTAAATAACCATCTTAAAAAAAAAAAAAAAAAAAAAAAAAAAAAAAAAAAAAAAAAAAGTGTGTGCAAGTACAAACTCTCATTCAACATTTTGTTCTTTTTCAAATTGTCTTTATTCATTTCTGAACAAATGTTGAGGGGGAGACACAAAATTTTACAAATTTTTTTACAAATTTGTACTTGCATGTTTTCTGTCACACTGTTGCTTTGTATTGGTTTTGATGTGATATCCTAAGGATTATTTGTTTAATTGTTAGGAATTTGATGGTTACTAATTGTTAGAGGACTAAAAGTGCTAATTATTGAAAAATCGTTTGGTTAGGATTTAGTGTGCTAAGAATTGAGGTTAAGGGGCTAATTGTGACCATAGGATAAAAGTTAATAGTAAAGACTTAAATGCAAATCAGAAATCACTGTGTATGTCATTTACTATCACTGCAAATCCTATTTCGCATTTACTATCACCCAACAACCAAAATCAACGGCTCTAATTAAATCTGATCATCCGTTCAAGTTCTAACAAATCTGTGAGTGTTTCCATGATTTTTAAGTGATTATAACATATGGTTTTCAAAGAATTTTAAATCCAACGGTGGAATGTGTGTAAAATAACTAGACGAATTTCTAGGGTTTGCGTAGATTTGGGATTTGTTAATCCTATGTGTTTTGAGTAATTGTGCTTGTAATTCTATACTTAGAACTTGATTATGTAACATAAATGCATGCTTAATTGTTCCAGAAATTCATATGAATGATTATTCGAAGTTTTAGGGTTTATGTTCATAATTTGGGGAAACTCAAATACGAATGTTTTGGTGTGATTAAAGTGTTGTAATATTGTTGTTATGATTAGAATCGAACAATTGTTGCCTCAGATTAAGCCCAGATACAACAAATAGTCATTAATTGAGAATTAGGGTTTATCAAGAACATGAAGCACAAGCAGTTTGATTTTATAGATTTTGTGGTTAAAAATTGTTATAAGTTGGACAAAATACGTAAAATAGCTTTGTGAACCTATTGCAATTGGTGTGGAATCATTAATCTGTGAATTGCAAAATTTTAGTGAATGAATCATCGTCAAAACGGGTTTCGGAATTTCTTGTATAAGATATTCTCGCAATTGCCATTGCTCTCGCAATTGGTATTTGCTATCGCAATTGATAAAGTGCTCTCGCAATTGAAAATCTTTTTCTCGCAATTGGAAATTTTTCTCGCAATTGGAAATTTTTCTCGCAATTGGAAATTTTTCTCGCAATTGGAAATTTTTCTCGCAATTGGAAATTTTTCTCGCAATTGGAAATTTTTCTCGCAATTGGAAATTTTTTCTTGCATTTGACAAGTTTTCCTGCAATTGGTATTTTTCTCTTGCAATTAGTAATTTTTCTCGCATTTGTCAAAATCTCTTGTTTTTGACTATCTGTCCTTGAAATTACTAATTTCATTGAAATTTCTAATTCGTTAAGTCTTGTCAAATTAAAGGGAAGATTTCTTATGCAAAATTTAAATGATCAATTCACAGATTAACGATTACTCAGCAATAAAGGATGTTATGTGCAAACTCTCAATGTCAACTAATGCTAACACATATATATCCTGCAAATTGGTGTCATAATACTGTTTCAGATCATCCACAATGTCTTCACAACAACAACAACCACTTCCACCTATCACCAAAGCAGAGTTATTTCCACAAGGATTCAAGGCTAAGTATGGGAAGAACAATTCAAGAGTGGTCTTCGACAACATCAAATGTGCTGAACCAAGTTGTCGAATTGTCATCGAAATCCTAAAAAGACATGAATGCAGGAGCATCTTGGAAGATTCAGATAGTATTCCTGAGATCTACATTCATCAGATGTGGAGCACTATCAAACCAGATGATAACAACAAATTCTTCACATGCACTCTTGACAGGAAACAAGTCAAGGTCACTCCAGCACATCTACGTGAAGCATTATCTCTACCAAATCCACCGGATACATCAAGACAATACTGGCCTTCACCCACTGAACAAGACATTCTCAACTTTCTCATTGGTATTGGATATGATGTAGATCCAGATCTTCCACTCAACATCCTCTCAAACATCAATGCCAAGTCCATTCCTCAACCATGGAGAGCTATGTACTATATTCTGATTCGATCAGTGTCTGGAAGAGACAGTGGATACGAACATCCAAGACTTTCTCATGCTCAACTCTTCTGGGGATTTGTTACCAAACACAACCTTGATTTTGCTGCTCTAATCTGGGAAGATCTTATGCATCAAATGCATGGTCTACTCAGAAAACCCTTGACTAAAATCCCATTTGTCCGTTACACTAAGTTACTGATCAGTCTTCTCCTTGATAAGCATCATGATATTTCTAATCGACCCGAAGACAGAGAAAGACATGTGATCAAGATGGACACAGACTTCAAATCAGTATACTTTCCAAAGGAAAGCACTCACAAACAAGGTCTTAAGTTGTTTGATGTGCTACTTACTGATGAGGTCAGGGAAACTCCTGCTTACGCTGATTACATTCAAGCTTATGAGAAGAAGCTTGTCGGCATCACTAAAATGACTGAGGGAACAGGTTCTTCCAAGACTCGTTCCAAAAGTAGTAGAGCTAGTAAAACTGGAAGTGCATCAAGTGCTCCAAAGAAACCAACTTCAAGCAAGAGGAGAATTATTAAGACTGCTCCGAAACCAAAAGTTGAAGAAATTGGTATTCGTGATGAATCCTCTGAACCCTCCGAAGACACTGAACCAGAAGTAGAAATACTTAATGAGCAAGAAGCCAAGTTTCAAACAGAGCTTGACTTAGAGAATGCTACTAAGGCAAGTATTAAGCAGAAGAAGATTGATGAAGAAAGAAGAGCAGAACTACAAAAGAAAGTTATGAGGGAATTGGAAGCAAAGAAGAAGGAAGAGATTGCTAAGGGAGCAGGAGGATCAGGAGCCACTCCAGCACCAGTTTTATCCTCTAATCCGGTTAATCAACCCGGTGCCTTACAAACTTCCACAGTTCAGCCAAATACGGTTAATCAACCCGCTATGGCTACATCTACGGTTCCCCTCCCTCCATCAAGCTCGGTTAATCAACCCGACTTGGATAATCCACCACAATCTGAATCAGAAAAGATTGTCTTCACAGAAAATGAAATTTCAGATTCAATGTTTGATGACATCCCACTTCAAGAGGAAGAACATCATCAAGATAACACTAGGGAATGGGGAGATTCTGAGGAAGAGAAGGAGATTACTGGATTCAAGACTCCTAAAGCTGCTAATGAGCTGGAGGAAGAACTTGCTGAAGCAGAAAGGAAAAGGAAAGAAGAAGAGGAAAGGAAACAAAAGGAGGATGAAGAAGCTGATAACTACATTATCTCTCCACTTCATGATTCTATGAACATGAATAAGTCCCCTCAACAACAACCACGAGATCAGACTCCTCCCATTTCTTCTCCCAAACCTAACACACCTCCTAATTCACCTCCCAAGCATCCAACTCCACCAGAATCACCGAAGAAATCTCCAAAACCTTCATCTTCATCTCACAAGAATTCTGCTTCTCCTAATTCATCATCATCTATACCATCACTCACTCCATCACCATCAAAGTCACCACCACACAAAGGCAAAGCAACATTAGCAGAAAGAATGAGAAAAGTCATGAAAGGAAAACATGTAAGAAAAATCGCCAAAGTCACAAGAGTTGAAGTTCTCTCACCTTTATCCAGACAAATTAAGAAAGCAGCAAAGCTTGCTCAAGCAAGAAAAGAAAGCAAGTTGCAAGATCAAATGTCAGATATGAAGAACCTTATCAAGGATCTGTCAGAACAAGTCAATGAGATGCAGGAAACAAAGCAGAATATGGATGAGCTCCTTAAGTTTGATTTTCAAGATCATATCAAAAGTAATACAAGACATTATGTCAAACGCTTCACTGCTAATCTTCAGAAAAATATTAATGAGAACATTAATACTCAACTTGATGTCAAGGTCAAAGAAGCAATCATCTCAAATTCTGGCTTCAAGCAACTTAAAGACTTCACAACTGAGGAACTCAGACTTGAACTTCTCAACAGACTCCATAATCTGACATCTCCTTCTCCTGAAGATATCAGTCTCATTAAGTCAATTGAAGCACACATTGAGAAGGTTTCTTGCAAAGTTGCTGCTAATAAGGGTAAAAGAATTCGTGATGACGACAATGAGGATCAAGATCCAAATCCCACACCAAAGAAACAAAAGAATGGGAGTGGATCAGGTATTCACATTCAGGAGCCAACAGAACAGAGAACATCTTCACCATCTCCAAATCGTCAAGAATCTGGTCCAAAGGAAACTGAGCATCACTTTGAACATTTCATTAGTGAAGATGTTGAGTTTCAACCTCAAGATGATCCACCTCAATCACCTCCAAAACCAACAAAAGCCAAACCTTCCAGCAGTAAGAAATCTTCTGGAGAACCAGCTGTGATTACATGGTTAGATACTGATGAAGACTTACAAGGAAACGAATGGTTTGACAATCTTGCAAAGGCTCAAATCAATGACGACGAAGCTTCAAAGATAGAAGACAGCACGTTTGAATACACTCAGAAAATCAAACATGCATTCAACATTAAGAAAATGACAAAAAGAGAGCTTCGTAGAATCAAGAATGATGCCTTCACTCTTTTAAAGGATAAATCTGCAAGTGCTGCTGAGTTGGAATATCATTTGGAGAACATTGCTAGGGCATTATCCAAATACTTCGATTGGACAAATCCAGATGTATACAGGGAAGGTGGTCTTGATAGTAAGAAACGTCCATACATCACTGACTGGACAAAACCACTTCCGGTGATACGACCATATCATGGAATGTCAGAAATTCCTTTCGCATTCTTCTTCAATCAAGATCTGGAACTACTCGTACATGGGGCTTCCAGTGAAGTAAAATATGCTACCTCAATCACCTTCACTCCTGCTGCAAACTACACAAATCCTGCCATTGAAGAAGAAGCTAGACACCGTAAACTCTTCATCAACAAAATTGCAAAATATGATCGTGACGCTGAACTTGGAATTCACCACTGGTTTGACAAACGCAAGTCGTGGTACAAGTACAAGCTTGGCCTCATGGCATCTCGTGAAAAGGTGTTCAGTGATCTTCGTATAAAGGCAGTGATTGATGCTAAGGGATCACAAAAGCTTGGATACACATTCATTTCTGAGATCTCCGTTCGCAGACAAGATAATCTTCTTTACACGTTCAATGAAGCAGATTTTCCTGAACTCAATCTCAACGACATTGAAGACTTGTATTTGATGAAAGTACAAGGGAAGCTGAATCACCTCAATCCTACTCTTCTGTATGCATTTAGCACTGCTATATGCCACTTCATCAGAAGAACCGTGATCAAAGAACGTGTAGAAGATCTTCAACTTGGAGTTGAAAGTTATCAGAAGAAACTGAATCTTGAGGAACCCATGTTTACTCTCACTGACAACAAGGAACCTCAATACTTGCTCAAGACCGACCCTATCTTTGGTTTCGTCTACAGAAGTGCAACAAACACTAACCGTTTCATGCCTCATAAGGAGATTCACAAGTTCTGTGACGACACTCTAAAGAATGTTCGAGATGGGTTAGTCACACGGGTTCAGGATCAAATATTGAAGAAGCACAAGAAATGGAATCATCAACAGCTCAGGCAGGTCAAGAATTTTATATGGTCGATCGAAGAAAGACTCTACCGAAGGGATCAGATGAGGAGATTGGAAACTTATGTTGGTGGTCGTCCTCCATTTGCCATCAGATTATTCCAGAGAACAGATCCAAAATTCACCACTTTTGGCAGAGGCGGTTAATTTGTAAGAATTTGATTTCAATATTCAATATTCATTCAATATTCTTACTTATATATGACTGTTAATATGACAACGGCTTGTGCACACATAACAGTGTACAACCCGGACCCCAAAGAAAGGACCCTGAGGTACGCTTCAGTGCCTCAATCCTGAAAAAGGAGCGAAAGCTTCTTACTTATGAGCAGAATTAAAACCTGAATGTTTTCCAATGTTTTTCCAAACATTCTGCTCATAAGGACAAGTATTCCCTCGTTAAGGGGGAGTATTTGAAAAATATAATCTTTGTTCAATGAATTATAAATGATCTTGAAATTCTTCCCTAAAACTCAAAAACAGCATATTTTAATCATAAACGTTTTCCAAAAACATCATGAGTATGCTATTTTTGAGGGGGAGAAGAAAAAGATGATTAAAATATGATGTCTCATTTGCTGGAATCTCGTGTGCTCATACTCAGAATTGACCCTCGAATTGACGAATAGGAAAGTCCGTAGTCGAAAGGACATGTCCCGGACGGGTAATAATTTCAAGCCAGTTTATCTGGTGATGTAAGCGTGTCTCGCAAAGGACGTGTCTGAGTAGAATGTACCGATTTCGAGCGATAATCTTTGAATCTGATCTGGACGGGTAATAATTTCAAGCCAGTCTAACTGGTGATGTAAGCGTGTCTCGCAAAGATCAGGTTCATTGAAAGTCAATCAATTCAAAAGTGCCAACTCTTTCCGGCATGTGCAAATTTCAAAATTTAATATTAATGAGCACATGTTAAGGGGGAGTATTTCTGAAAATCATCAAACTCTCAAGGTGTCAACAAAATGTCTTTACAATTATCGACACTTTGAGAGATTTTCAATGGTTTGGTTTATGGCATCATTAGGATAATCATGGAGTTATAAGGTGACTAAGGTTAGGGAAAACCGTCCTATGATCCGCCAGAGCCGGAGGGATCTACCCAAGGACAATACCAATAGTTTAGAACTAGAAAGTCCTAGGTATGATATAAAAAAGGAGAAAATGAATGAACGGAGAAAGAAGGGGTTGAAGAATTAAAAAGAAAAGTAAAGAAAAAGGGTGAAAAGAAATAGCCCTTCATTTGTTCAACCTTAGGGCAGACACCGGGTTCAATTCATAATCTACTGGTTGATGAGCATCACCGGTATTGAAGACTAAAAGACGTCATGGACCCAGTGACGCACTAATAAACCTTCTAAGCCACTCAAGTGTCTCTCAAAAGACATTTGTTTCATTCACACGGAGAACCTTTCATAATCTATCGACCTCTCATTACGAGAGAGTTGATATTGAAAAGGAGGCTATCTGCTCCATGCCTCCGATGACCAAACAAATGTGCACTGATTGAGTCTAGAGCCATGAGATTCATAAAAGATCTCTTAAGGTACACTTAGTATTACTCTGCTGTTCTACATCATGGGCAGCAGTTGTAAAATTAAGAAAGTGTCCTTCGCAGATCCTAGCAATCTGCCGAGAACATTCATGAGAAAAGTCACAAATTGTGATTATCAATGATTGAATGGAAATCCTGCCAGAACAACATCAAACAACTCTGATAGCAGGTCACTTCGGTAACTCCTTGTGGGTTACGCTTAGTGTTTTTGCTCCAAACGGTCTACAGTCGTGGGGTGATCTCCAGCGACTCACTGAATCGTGGGTGCACTTCGGTGTGTCCGTGTAATCCCTTTCAGGGGAATCCGGTTCAGAACGGTCTGGGTTAAGATTTGAGAAAGTCTTCACACTATGCTGTTGATGATCTCAAGTCTGAGCCTGTAAGTACCGGTTGGTTCGTGCTGTTGCTGCTGTTGCTGCTGCTGCTGCTGAGTAGCTGGAGTTTGACCATCAAGACTCCATCATGTTCATATCTTGAAGTAATGTTTTCACAACGACTCAGTAACATCAAAAGTTCAAAATATGATTCAAAACAAGACAAAGACATATGAGCATGATGGAGAAGACAAGAAGACGTTGGAGACTGGCAGAAAGAGACAACATCACATCATCATTTAACAAGAACAAAGAAACAAAGATTATAAAGACGTCGGAAGCCTAAGAAGCAAAGAAGACGTCAGGCAACATTGATGATCAAGACTTAGGGGGAGATTGTTAGGAATACGTTTTTATATATTTACAAGTCTTGTTCATTTATAATGTTGCACATTTATTAGGACTATATTGTTTGTAAATTTGGACCGGTTCATTAGTAGTCCATGAACCGGTCACATGTGCTAGTTTATTCTTATCCCATGTGAAGGAATATTCCTAGAATTATTCCTCCTCCCATTGCCTATAAATACAAGGCAAGGGATTCATTTTCATTGTTGGTTTTCTATTGTAAGTGCGAAAGCTATGCTTGTGTGTGAATCGAATTAGTGAAAACCTTCCATCTTATTCTTCTCTTCTTATTTCTCTTATTTACCTTATCGTATTTAGCTTATTACATTTCCATACGTAGCTTAATATCTAAGATAAGTAGTAGTTCGTGTGTGGTGTTGAGATCATTATAGTGACCTACAGTCTATAAGCAATGCAAAAACAATTTTCCAACTTAGTGCACAAAATCTAGCAAATGTCTTATTGTACATAAACAAGAAATCGAAAAACAAGCGAATAAATAACATGGAAAGATTGATACTTATGTTACGCAAACAAATAAGTGTAAACAACAATTTGCAATAAGTAGGCAACATATATGCAACCAACATAAACCAAAACAAGTAGTCATTTAGCATAGCATAAAAAGAAAGATATTTTTCGTCACTTTGCGTTTAAATATGACGATGTATACCAAGCTTGATTAGTTTCATTTATATATATAAATATCACAAAATTCTTTAGTTTCAAAAGAAATTATATCAATGTTCAAAGGATACTAACTTAAATTGCCCGACTCAAAAGTTTGAGTTTCTATGTCAAAACGAAACTTAATATTTTTGAACACACTGTAGTATTTAGTTTATTCTACTCACTTCATATTAGATTTAGGCCATAAGAGTATTTTTAAAAGAAAGTAGACTCAATTCCCTTTAAATTGATAGGTGGCGCGACTCCTACGGACTTACGGTTAATTAGTTTGAATTTTTGAAGTTTGCAAAAATTTTGGACTGTGCAGACCAAGGAACCCTTCAAAGGGTTTCATTGGATCCGTGGTTCTCTGTGACAAAATGAAAAGAAAAAAAAATTCACATAGCGAAAATGTGTATTACTTACTAGATTTTATAGTGAACATATAATACACATATTTTAACATCATTTTTACTTATGTGACTTATCTAAACATTTACGAAGATGATTTTTCAACTAAATTTGTAGTTATCCCAAACGCTCCTTTCAAAACTGTATTTTTCGTAAATTTGCTCTAAGCACCTAATTTGACACTTACAAATTCTTTTAAGAAATATTTTCTTTTATTTTTCAAGGACACCTTCAAGCTCGTATACAAAGTAACATTTAACAACAAAATTTCTAAGTATAATTAGCGAAACATTTTTCATATTATATTCCGCTTCAATGGTAATTTGATACGTGGATCGTACTTCATTTTAAAAACCATCTGTTTTGAAAATAAGAGCCACGAGGCTCTGATACCAATTGTGAAAATGTAGAGGGGGGGGTGAATACATTTTCTTTTAAAAAACTTTAAATCTTTTGTATCAAATATCCAATCAAGCTTGCCATAATATGAAAAATGTCAATTATAGTTTTATGACTAATATAAAGCATATAGTAAAACAAGTTGTCACACAAGCATAAACATCAAGCCACAACACAAACAATAGTATGGTGCAAGTATAAAAGTAAAGCAATAAGTAAAGGAAAGTGCAAACCGGACACAATGATTTATAGTGGTTCGGTCATGAAGCTCCTCTCCGCCCTACTCCACTCCCCGAGTACCCAACTCGAGAGTTACTTCACTAAATCAACAAGCTCCCTTCTTGGAGGAGAAAACCTTACAAACGTCGCTTACACTTTTTCTGATACAAAGCTAAATACCTGTTTCTAGTTCGAGGTAGAACTAACTTGACGACGCTTATACAATATTTCCGACACTAAGCTAGATGTCGAGTCCTTCTTCGGGTACAACCAAACCCGTTATGTTTTATGGCCCAACATAACAAACCTTGTGTTTTATGGCACAAACACATAAACCATCTAATCTAGTTCGGTGAATATATTGTGATGATACAGTGATGTTTACAATAATGATCTATGACACAAATGTCTAATGGATATGAATGACTAATCTAAATGAACTTCCATTGATAGGAAGCCTTCAATGGATGAAAACCATAAGTTCCCTAAGCTTGTTGTGATAGATCTTCATATATGTATGCTTGTGGTAAATGATGACTCAAGATCTCTGAGCTTGATTCACAGGATCATTTTGGGAGTATGCTTACAACATAATGAAAGTTAGAAGCATTATGATCATGATAATGAGGGTGATTAATGTATGTTACTACTGATCTAAATGTATGAAAACATAGTAGAGAGAATGTGTGTTCAAGTGGTTGAGAAATGAGTGAACAATGGGCTGCTATTTATAGCCAACAAGCTCAGCAACCCACGGATCACACAGAACCAAAAAATTGGTTCCGTCCTTGTTATTTTTTGGTTCCGCGGGTGACTAACACAATATCTACAAAATCTTGTTTAAATCTTTCCAAAATTTTTCACAATCTTTTTAAGATATCTTTTGTCAAATCTTTCCAAAATCTTTATCAAATCTTTCCAAAATATCTTTTGTGATCTTTAGAGATTTAGATGACACTATGCATGAGGTAATAAAAGAGTGTTTTTCTTTTTATGAAAAATACATTTAAACAAATGTATATACTTACTTAAAAAGGTAAGTTACTTGTATATGAAAAAATGTAAGCAGCCTTTTATAAAATAAAATATCTAGTTGAGTGCTTGTCAAAATAAAATGTATTTTGCCAAGTGTAAGTAAACTTTAGTACTTGTATGAATATTATAGTTAGTTTGTTGGGTTCGTAAATACCCAATTATCTTAAAACAGGATTTGAACACAAATTAAGCCAAGTGTTTAACAACCGAACAATTCAAGTCACTGAGTGAACAGTAACTCAATGAGTCATCTTCAGGAAGCTTAAGGAGAATTCAAGAAGAAGGATTCACTCCTCAGGAAGGCGGGACTCCCTGAGTGTGACTTAAGCCAAAGAAGAAGATGATGGGTTCAGTGAGTACTGACAAGAGCTCACTGAACCCCTCAGTCTCCTCACAACAACGAAGACTGGTGACTAAAGACTGAAGACCAAGACTGAATCTATAGCCTGAAAGAAAGGCGGGATAGAGCGGGAAAGTTTAAAGGAGATAAGGATGAGTCTTATCGCCGCCAAAGTAAACTTACCTTATATGGCTTGAAGATGTGAAGTGTCATAACTGACAATTGGAAAGCTTCTTTAAGATAATCCCAAAATAGATTCTTGGAACTGACAAAAGACTGTAGTGCTTTTGTCAGACTAGACTAGGTTTTCCTTTTGTACTTTTAGTCATGGGTTGATCTTTTATACTTGTGTATAAATAGGATAGATGGGGAGAAAAGTGAGTTAAGGTTTGTGCATTAAAAGCTTAGACTTTCGCAAACCCACTTTTCTCCTCCAAAGAACAACCTCATCCCTGAGATAGCTCAGTGGGTCTTTTCGTTGTCACTCAAGAACAACTTGAGTTTAGAGAGGAGAACACCATACCTTGTCTATTCAATCCCAAGTGTTTATTCCGCAAAACACTTGGGTAATAGATTATTTTGATTAATTTCTAATAAGAATTTAAACGTTGAAAAACCTGTGTTGTTTTTATCTTTACGTTATTACTTATTTGGTAAAATTAATCATACATTGTATCAGTCTTAGTACACGATTAGGATAACTTTGTAGTTATTTCTATTAGTGTAACGGGAACAACAATTGGTATCAGAGCCTCTGGTTTATAAAATCTTTTCAAAACTAAGAGTGCTCAAGGTTTTTAAAACCAAGATCCTACTATGGCTGATATCTATGTACCCCAGCTAGTCGATAAAAAGGGAGGTAGCTATTCAGCTGTTGCTCCCAGACTTGAAGCTGGAAAATTTAGCAAGTGGAAAAAGCGCATGCTTTGCTACTTGACTGGTATGGAACCATACTACATCACTTGTATCAATGAAGGTCCCTATGTCCCAAAAACTGCTGAAGGTTTAATCAAACCTGAAGCTCAGTGGACTATTGATAAGAGAAGGGTGGTCAACTGACCAGCGCCTGAGAAGCATCATTATATCTTGTCTTCCTGATGATATAATGGAATCAGTCATTAACTGTACCACAGCCAAACAAACATGGCTTGACTTGGTTAATAGCTTCGAAGGTCCCTCAGATACCAAGGAAAATAGGATCATGGATCTTAAACTTGAGTACAATACTTTCAGGGCCAAAGACTCTGAAAGACTCTCTCAGACCTATACCAGGTACAAGACCCTGACAAATGAATTGTCCAATGATGGTGTAGTTTTGTCTAAGCATGAGATCAATGTTGGCTTTGTCAACAGTCTCCCTGAGAAGTGGCTAAACGTCTCTCAGGGCCTTAGGAATGCAAATCACATTCAGACCCTTGAGCTTGCTGAGATCTATGGGAAGTTTGTCTATGAAGACAACTTAATCTCAAGGAGATACCCAGACTCAAAGAAAGCCCTTGAGACCAAAAAGGCCCTGACTTCCTCACCCATATCAACTGCCTTTTATTCTAATGGTATTGTGCAGGATTTTCAAGAAGATTCTGATGATGAGGTTGATGATAGAACCAGTGAGGAGTACCTAAGTGACTTACACTTGGAATTCCAAGAAAGGGCACTCCTTGCTAATTCAAAACGGTTTATCAAAAGAAATCAGTCAAACTTTTCAAAAGCTAAGGCAAATGAGACCACTGAATGTTTTAAATGTGGTAAAAAGGGTCATTTTGCTAAAGACTGTTATTCAAAAACAACCTCAGAACCTTCTTACAAATTTTCTGGAAACAGTTCTTCTTCAGGAACTAGCAAGTTTCAACCTAAAATGTTTTAGTCTTCCCAAACCTTTCAAAGTAGTCAAAAAGACTTTGAAACTAAGTATAGGAAAGCAAAAGCTAAGCTTGCTCTTCTTGAGGCCACTCCCTCAGTCTCTCAGGCTCAGGCTCCCAAACCTGTTCAGACCAAGAACAAGGTCCTTATGGCTGAAGCTTATGACTGGGATGAAGAAGAGGTCTCTGATGATGAAGAAGTTCATGTGAGTGCACTGATGGCACTTTCTGATGGTGATCAGCTGGCTGTTGGAAAGAGCCATGCTAGAAATGGAGAATGGGTCAACATCACAATGAAGAAGGTAAACATTTTACTTTCTATGGATGATGATTCTGATTGGCAGTCTTATTTGAACTATATTTCTGTAGATCTTAAGTTTGTAGAAGAACAAAGGCTGAATTTGCTTTCAAAATATAATAATCTTGTGTTAGAATTGAATAAATGTAGAGATGAATTACTTGTACTTAAACAAACCAAGTTAGAAGTTGTCACACTACAAATTCAAAACACTGAGATTTTGAAAAAGAATCAAGCCCTTCAAAATGAACTTAACAAAGAAAAGGCTGTCATAGAAAGCTGGACTAAAAAGAACCCAAGAGTCTATGAATCTGTCAGTCTAATTCCTAGTGAAAATAAGAAAATCATAGGAGGAGACCAACTCACTGACACCCCCAGTGAGACTGACAAAGAAAAGGCTTTTATCCAGCTGGCTTATCTTTTGAGCAAGAGATGAAACCCAAGTCAAATGACTGGATTGTCAGGGACAACCCAGTCAGTAAGTTACCCAACTTTGAGACTGGGAAAATCTTGCTTCCTGAAAGTCAGGCTCTGAAAAGTATGCTAGGACTCACTGATCAACCCAGTAGTACTGAGTCAATCACTGAGTCAGAATCAGAATCAGTTGCACCTCTCCCACCACTGAAAGTCCTTCAGGGAGCTTCTCCAAGCTCAGACCTCACACCATTGGTCTACTCTGAACATTCTCCAAAGGAGAAATCAGGACTGGGAAAAACAATCCTGAAAAGGCAAATCCCTGAGGTCTCAGTAAATACTGATGACTCATCAACTTCAGTCCCTTCTGAAGTTAAAACAGAAAGCCCTGACTCAAAAATTGATCAGTTGGCTGAGCTTGTCAGGAAGCTGAGTGAGAAGATAGAATCTTCTGAGAAAACTCCTAAATCTAAGATTAAGGAAACAAAATCAGCTTCCACAAGCTCCAAACCAAAACCAAAGCCCACCAAACCTCTGCTGAAATGTGAGCTGTGTCACTTTACCAATCATTCCACTGATGATTGCTATAGAATCCTTTACTGCATGATATGCAAAAAGGAAGATCACAGAACATCTGATCATCAATCATACACAGCCTCATCAAAGATGGCAAACTTTAATGCAGTTGCTCATAAGTATCCATCTGATTCAAAGCAGAAAATGAAACAAAAGGCAAAGCCTTTTGAACCTTGCCCTCATTGTGGATTCAATGACCACCTCCCTGAGGATTGCCTAATGGACACATGTTGTGACTTATGTGGTGATCCCATTCATGACACCTCAGGACATGAGGAGGTCATTCAGGCAAGAAAGAGAATGACCAAACCATCCTCTCAGTCTGCTGAGTCATCCACTGCTATCAAATGCAAAATTTGTGGGAGCTCAGTCCACTCCACCACTGACCATGAATCATTGTCTACTTTTAAGCATGCTATCAAAGCCAAACCCTCCAAGAAGAGGGGTCCTAGAAAGAACTAATTCAGTTTACAATTTGTGCAGAGACATGTCAGGGAGCCAATTTGGCATCTAGATAGTGGATGTTCAAGGAGCATGACTGGTGTGAAAGAATATCTGCACAAATATATAAAGGAACCAGGACCCAAGGTGGTATTTGCTGATAACTCATCATGTCTCACTGAAGGGTATAGTTTATTAAACTGCAATGGAATAGTCTTTACTAGGATAGCTTATGTAAATGGCCTCAAGTATAATCTGATCAGTGTCAGTCAACTATGTGATGCAAAGTACATAGTTCAGTTTGATGATAAGCAAGGAACCATCTTCAATGCAAACAAGGAAGTTGTCCTCATTGCACCAAGAAGGCAAGATGTTTATGTGTTAGACATGACCAGTCTAACTCAGAATGGAACTTGTCTTTTTGCTAAGGCCACTGAGACCCTCAACTGGCTTTGGCATAAGAGACTCTCCCATCTGAACTTCAAGAACATAAATCATCTTGTGAAACAAAACAAGGTCCTTGGCTTACCATCCCTTGTGTTTTCAAAGGATAAACCATGCTCAGCTTGTGAAAAAGGCAAACACAAAAGAGCATCCTTTAAAACCAAAACCAACTTTTCCATCAGGAACTGCCTACACCTTCTTCATATGGATCTCTTTGGGCCCATCAGTCCTAGATCTATTAACCATGAGAAGTATACTCTGGTCATTGTGGATGAATACTCAAGATACACTTGGGTTCACTTCCTGACCAAAAAGAGTCAGGCTGCAGAAACAATCATGTCCTTTGTCAGGAACATTGAAAATCAGAATGACATCAAAGTCAAACAGATTAGGACTGACAATGGGACAGAGTTCAGGAACCATGAACTTGAATGTTTCTGTGATGAGAAAGGTATCCATCAAAACTTTTCCTCACCTTACACACCTGAACAAAATGGTGTGGCTGAAAGGAAAAACAGAACACTCATTGAAGCTGCAAGAACAATGTTAAGTGGATCAGTCCTCTCCAAACATTTTTGGACTGAAGCAGTCAAAACTGCCTGTTACACTCAGAACAGATCCATCATTGTCAAGAGACATAGCAAAACTCCTTATGAGTTATTCAAGGGAAGAATCCCTGACATCAGCTACTTTCATGTCTTTGGGTGTCCTGTGTTTATTCATAATCACAAGGATCACTTAGGGAAATTTGATGCCAAAGCTGATGATGGATACTTCCTAGGATATTCCCTTGTCTCAAAAGCCTTCAGGGTGTTCAACAATAAGAGACAACAAACTGAGGAAACATTCCATGTTACCTTTGATGAGAGCACTGAAGCTATCAAGTTCTCAAGTACCTCAGTGGAAGAAATAGGAATCAATGATTCATCCAGATATCCTCCTGATGAATATGATCCTGACAACAATTCTTCCATTCAGTATCAAGCAAATACTGATATCTCCTATCACATTATCCCTCACAACCTCCCTTACCCAACCATCACTGAGTTTATTGAAGCACAAAAAAACACTGATACATTAAATCAGTCTATTCAAAGTGCTCAGGAACTAACCAATCTCAGTGATCAGCCAACCTATTCAGACACTCAAGATCCTGAAAATTCCCAAGTGTCTGAACCTGATCCTACACCTCAACCAAATCAGGCCTCCACAAGTTCCAATCAGTATCCTAGACCTCAGGACAGTTGGACTAGGTCTCAGGACATAGAACTTGTCAACATCATTGGAGAGCCTACTGAAGGCATGCTCACTAGAAGCATGGCTGCTAACCTAAGGGCAGCCTCAGCCAATGAATGCCTATTTGTAGATTTCATTTCCACCATTGAACCCAAAAGTGTCAAAGAAGCACTTACACATCCTAGTTGGGTTCAGGCCATGCATGATGAACTGGAACAATTTGACAGAAATAAGGTAATGACCTTAGTCAAATGTCCTGATGGTGTTACAGTCATTGGCATGAAATGGGTATTCAAAAACAAATCTGATGAAAATGGCATAGTCATCAAAAACAAGGCCAGACTGGTTGCCAAAGGCTACAACCAGCAAGAAGGCATTGACTATGAGGAAACATTTGCACCAGTTGCAAGAATGGAAGCCATCAGGATCTTCCTTGCATTTGCAACCTACATGAACTTCAAAGTGTACCAAATGGATGTTAAAAGTGCATTCTTAAATGGCTCACTAAAAGAAGAAGTTTATGTCCAATAGCCTCCTGGATTTGAAAGTTGTGAGTTCCCTGACTATGTCTGTAAGCTTGACAAAGCCCTTTATGGACTGAAGCAAGCTCCCAGGGCATGGTATGAAACTCTCTCATCCTTCCTGATCCAAAACAAATTTGTCAGAGGCAAGATAGACAACACCTTGTTTATCTACAAGACAAAAGATGATGTCATACTTGTTCAAGTATATGTTGATGACATCATCTTTGGCTCAACAAGTTACAAACTTTGCAAACAGTTTGAAAAGCTGATGGCAAAGAAATTTGAAATGAGCATGATGGGAGAACTGACTTACTTTCTTGGCTTGCAAATCAAGCAGACTGATAAAGGAACCTTTATCAGTCAAGAGAAGTATGTCAGAAGCATACTGAAGAAGTATGATCTCAGTGACTGTGCCTCAGTCAAGACTCCCATGGTTCCACCAAACAACCTTGGTTATGACCTCACTGGTAAACCAGTCAATCAGACTCTATTCAGAGGAATGATTGGGTCACTGATGTATCTCCTTGCATCAAGACCTGACATCCAATTCTCAGTATGTTTGTGTGCCAGATATCAATCTGACCCAAGAGAATCTCATCTCACTACTGTGAAGAGGATCCTCAGGTACCTGAAAGGTACGCCAAGCCTTGGATTATATTATCCTAAGTGCTCAGGCTTTGATCTCAAGGGATACTCAGACTCTGACTATGCTGGTTGCAACATGGATAGGAAAAGCACCTCAGGCTCCTGCCAATTTCTTGGTGGAAAATTAGTCTGTTGGAGTACCAAGAAGCAACAATCAGTTGCCATGTCCTCAGCAGAAGCTGAATATGTTGCAGCAGCTAGCTGTTGTGCAAATGTACTTTGGATGAAAAGTCAGCTCAGTGACTATGGCATTCAGTATAAGATGGTACCCATCTTTTGCGATAACACAAGTGCAATTGCAATATCCAACAACCCTGTTCTTCATCAGAGAACAAAACAAATTGATATCAGATATCATTTCATCAGGGACCATGTCATGAATGGTGACATTGAATTACACTTCATCCCTACTGAATATCAGCTAGCTGATATCTTCACCAAACCTTTGGATGAACCAACTTTCACAAGACTGAAAGCTGAATTAGGTATGTTGGATATCGAGAATCAGTCCACTGATTGAATCCTTCCAACTGAAGTGTAAATTCTTAAAACCTCAGGTCCCTGACTCAATGTGTTCATCAGTGAATAAGATCACTGAATCACCCTTCCTGAACCTCTCAGTGAATGAATAGTCATTCAGGGCCCTCAAGATGTCATTCAATGCTAACTTAAATGCTCTAAGTATTTAGTTAGTAAATGTCCTAGGTTGGTGACTGACTTCTTATTTAATATAGGAATATATGTCTCTTTATCCTTCTGGCATACACATCTTGGGCCCCCACTTTCCCACTTGGCATTAATTACCTCTCCAATCACATAATAGAAATGTGATGACTCAGCTCTGCAAATTACACTTTTTTACAGACGGCACAACTGTTCACCATGACACTTGCCGAATACATGGGGAAGTGGAAACGTGGCATTAAATGCGGATTTCAAATATTTTATAAAACAATTTTCAAAATTTTGAGACTAACCGCTTTATGCCCAAAATACCCTCAACCTCCACTTCCCTATAAAAACCCAAACAAAAGATAACACACACACGTTTTATTTAGAAATCTTAAGCAAACTCTTGCCCTTTTCTCTATCAAACAAATTGTGTGTGTTCTTAGCAATTAGAAACCCAGACCATTTTTTTTCCGACCAAAACCCTAACACAAAAAATGGCATCTTCTAATGCTATCACCCTCGCCCCAAATGTGAATTTTCCAATGGAGGGCGTGGACATGACCAAAAACAACGTGGTTGGAAATTTCCACTACCCCCAACAATATGAGGGGTACAAGGATGTGGTTAAGTACTTACATAACTGCTTCCTTGCCACAGCCTTTACCAAAACCCCATTAGTCATTTATCATGACTACCTCAGGGAGTTCTGGTGTACCGCAACGGCTACTAGCCCTAAGGACACCAGAGAATCAATCATCACATTCACTGTGATGAATGGGAAGAAACCCCTCTCCCTAGACTACAAGACCTTTCTCAAGGCCACTGGTCTTGATTTCGCCCAGACCTTTGAGGCAAACCCTACTGACCAGGAAATTAAAGCAGAAATGCTATTCCTTGGGCCTCATGACGCTAAGCGTCCCACTTTGTCTCCTGAAGCCTTATTAGAAAAGGCTCCCATAGTGAAGACATGGTTTCACCCCATCTGGAGACTCATGATGACATTTGTCATTCAAGTCCTAGGAGGGAATAAATCCTCCACTGAGCAAGTGAACTCATCACAACAAATGATGATGTTCAGTCTCTTGGAGGGTAGAAAAATTGATATCGGAGGTATAATCTTCCGAGACCTCGTTGCCAAGCTCTCAGGGAAACATAGGCAAAGACATATGTCTTATCCTAGGTTCATTTCCTGTGCGCTTCAGGACCTTCTTGGTTCTGACTACTTAAGGTCTGACGATCAAGGTACAAAACCTGACGTCTTGCATAAGACCAATTTTAGTAGTGACATCACTGAGGCACAACCCACCGCCCTGACCAACTACATGTTAGTAGTCATTCAGGGTGAGAATGCTATCTCCCCAGTACCTTCACCAACCAAGAAGGTGAAGAAGAAGAAAGGGGGACAGTCCAGTAAGGTGGTTAGACCTAAACCACTTGTCACTGAGACTGTTGCCTCAGGCACCCTTAACATTGTGGCCCAGACCTCTGAGACACCCACTGCAGAGACCCTTCTGACTACAAAACAACCGTCACCGGAGGTCACTGAGAAATCATCCTCAGTGTCCCCGGACAAACCCTTTCCGCATCTTTCCTTTGACATAAACAAGTCAGAGGGATCAGGAACATCCACCCATTCACATCCCAATGAAGGCACTGATAAATCACAATCAGAGCCTGAGGGAGTACAGGGTTCTATATCCTCAGTGGGGCAGCACTACTCCACTGAGAAGGGGACCCACACCCACTCACATCCCGCTAACGTCTCTAAGAAATCACACTCAGAGTCTCAGGGAGTTCAGGACCCTAAATCCCTGCGGAAAACTAGAAGGGGGGTTGAATAGTTTTTACCATTTTTCAAGTTTTATTTGCTTTGTTACTATATGTTAATTTCAAAGGAAACAATCACAAATAAATAATCACACAATGTAAACAAAAGATAAAGAGAGGAAAGATCAAACCACACGACACTGTTGTTTATAGTGGTTCGGCTACAAAGACTCTCTTCCTTGCCCTACTCCACTCCCCGAGTTTCCTACTCGAGAGTTTATCTTTCACTAAGAAACAAACTCCTTTTCTAGGCGGAGAAAACCTTTACACGTCGCTTACTTCCTTTTCTGGTACTAAGCTAAACACCGGGTTCTTTCACAAGGTAGAACCAACCTGACGTCGCCTATTTACTTTACCGACACTAAGCTAGATGTCGAGTTCTTTACACGGGTACAACTACTCCCTACACTCTTTGTGCTTTAAGGACTAAAGCACTAACCACACTCACTGATTACAAATGATAGATATGATGTGTGAAACAAACTACAATATCACACAGTAATGCAACTAAAGGATTACGGTTCTGTAGATCCTTGAATGCTTGATCTCTTTTCTACAAAATGAAAGATCAAAGTGAAATGCAACTATGAATGATGTTAGTAAGATATGTACTGAATGAATATGTGTGTTAAAGCTATATGAGTGATAAGAGAGCCAAATGATCAGCTTCCTATTTATAGGCAAGCTGATCTTCAGCTCACGGATCCCACGGATCCCTCACAAGGGATCCGTCCTTCATATGATTTGGATCCGTAGGTTGTGACAGCTAAGGTTTAGTTGTCTCTTACCATATCTTAGTTGTATCTTACCAAATCATCCAAGATCCTCAAATGTCAACTATGTATCTTGCAAATCTAACCAAGATATATCAAAGATATTGTATGTGATGCATGCAATGATGTCATGGAATGGTTTTAGAATTAAAGTTTCCTTTTAAGGAAACAAGTTACTAAATAAGTAAACTTGTAATTCTTGGTTAATATGTGAAGTGTAAAATGTGTACTTAAGAGACTTAAGCTAGTATTTATTATTTGCTAAAAGATATTCCTTTTATTTGTCATTAACAAAACTAATGAAAGATCAAAGAATATAAATAACGTTTTTGAGACGCTATTTGTATTAACAATCCCCAAAAGGACAGTCCAATCCTGATGGGAAGGGGGTCCATACATCTTCACAAGGAGTGCCTCATGATTCCACTGGAAAACACCCATCAGTGGATGAAGGCACTCAGGGGGACAAAGACTCGGAGAGATATAAACCACCCGCCGATACGGAACCCAAACCCACCTCAGGCATCTCAGGCACTTTTGTTCTCTCAGGAACTGACCCTAAAAGTCAGGCTGGGCAAACCCCACCAGTTATTATGACTAGTCAGGCTGGGCAAACCCCACCAGTCATTATGACTAGTCAGGCTGGTCAAACCCCACCAGTTATTATGACAAAAGAGTCAGAACCTGGCCACAACGAAGGTGAGCCCTCTTCTGAGGGGGAGCCGGATATCCTGAAGGCTCCTTCTCTGGCTGACTATGAAAATTTGTTAGCTGATGAGTCAGAGGAGGAGATTGATTTTGGTGATGATGATATCCCTGATGCTGAGGAGGAAATGGAGAGTCAATTAAACCCTCCTCAGCCCTCTGAGCAACAACATTCTTCTCCTCCTCCTGAGGATCAACCACCCAGTTCCCCATCAACCTCATCATCATCATCAGGTGCTTCAGCCACTCTTGAGTGGTTGCAAAAGTATGACAATGCTCGTCCAGCTTCTGAAAGGCAAATGGCCAAATTCCTTCGCAAAGCCAACGAAGGTCTTTACAATATACTTACGGATGAGCAATGGGATAAGCACACTGAAGTGGCAGCCTCCTATGCCGACTTCAGGGCTTCTGTTGAAGAATCTCAGGCAAAGATTCTTCAGGCCGCCAAACTCACTGATAAACAACTTGGCGACCTGAACAAATCTGTTGATGAAATAGCCACTGGGCAGCATCAGGAACTCTCCAACATCCTCAAGGCTATTGAATCAGTCCAAGAACATCTTACAGATGATCCCACCTTTGTCAAAAGACTGGATGCATACTTGGCCTCTCAGGCGTCCACCTCCACCAATATTACTGAGCTTCTAAAGCTCCTTCAGGGGGTAGATCTTCAAGGTCTAAGGACACAGCAAGAGTCCATTCATCAGGCTGTTATTGCATCCAAGGAGCACCTGATCCAAATCTCTTCAGCCTTTGAATAGCTCTCAACAACACATAATGAGCTGGTCAGCCACTACACCACCCATGTCACTGAACTCACCACCCACCAAAAGGAAATGGCTGCCGAATTAAGTGCCGTGAAGAATGAAACTTCTGAGACAAAGTATACGGTCTCAAACATCCTTTCTATTCTTCAGGCCTCTCATGCTCCTCCAACTCCTCAGTCAGCAGGTGTCTCCACTGAAGTTCCACCATCTGCTGAGGGGGAGAAAAATGATGATCCAATCCCTGATCCTACTTCCGCTTTGGTGACTGTCCCTGGAACATCCACCAGTCAACCTCCTCCCATTGACAAAGGGAAGAAAATCATGGTGACTGAAACAAACTCTCCTCCTGAAGCACGCTTAGTCAAGGCTTCAACTGAAAGAAGTGCAGATCCTGATGCACCGTTCTATGTTGATTTAGAGGATGGGAGAAGGGTCTATGGGACTCAGGAAGAACTTGCTGAAATCTTACACCAAGAAGATCTCAGGAAGGACCAAGAGAAAGAGCAGGAACTCAACAGGTTTCTGAGGTTGCCAAGGAGGAAATTAAGGAGTCTGATAAAGAAATTCAGGGAGATGAATTCATCAGGATACAAGCCCAACTTCTTCAAGAACACAACAAACAAGCCAAACTTAAGGAAGAAAGAAGGCAGAGGATATATGAGAGGTACGTATGGCACATGACCAAAACCAAGGATGAAGGCACAATCACTGACATCTCCATTCATACCACCAAACCCTTAAGCATAACAATTCATAGGGGGCCAAGAAAGTCTGAACATCTTCCAACAATCAAATTTTCAGACTATGGGTTAAGAGAATGGGATATGATGATGCCCATCCTGAGGAAGAAAACCTCAAGCAAGAATGCCCCAACCCTCATCAAGTCTCTAAGTGCTAAGTATGAGGAACTCTCAAAAGTGGCCAAAAGTCTTGGAATTGACCACGAGAGGGCACTTGCTTCTCAGGGACTGACTATCCCTGAACTTACTCAGAAGACCGGGAAGAAAAGAAAAGTTGTGGCTCTTGAACCTGAACAATACATAGCTGCACTTCACTGCAACAGGACTACTCCTCAGGGAGTCAAGTTCCGTCCCAACCTGGTCATCAAGAAACCTGAGTATGGTATCTTCTTTGTGGATGAATTTGGTCAGGAAGCCTTTCAGAGAGTCTCTGACATTGATAAAGTGGAAACGACAACACTCCTCGCCTACAAACTGATGGCGCTTAATATCAGGAGTCCTGATAATGAGGAGTTTGTCAGGTTGATGGATCAAATGATGAAGGAACGACCTGATAAAGAGGTGTTGATGTCAAAGAAGGCGAAACTAGAACTCATGGGTATCCTTCAGGAACCTTGAGTATTTTGTTTAGATGTTAGGACTTTGTAATAATATGAATAAATGTTGGTCCATGTTTATGTTATATCAGTGTCCTTAACTGTCTTCTTGTATATTCAGTATGAGAAGAAGCCTTTAGCTCACTCATACTGATCAAAACACTTAGGCATAATTTATATCCAAATAGGGGGAGATTGTTGGGTTCGTAAATACCCAATTATCTTAAAACAGGATTTGAACACAAATTAAGCCAAGTGTTTAACAACCGAGAACAATTCAAGTCACTGAGTGAACAGTAACTCAGTGAGTCATCTTCAGGAAGCTTAAGGAGAATTCAAGAAGAAGGATTCACTCCTCAGGAAGGCGGGACTCC
Source organism: Artemisia tridentata subsp. tridentata (assembly GCA_021014915.2). Lineage (NCBI taxonomy): Eukaryota > Viridiplantae > Streptophyta > Magnoliopsida > Asterales > Asteraceae > Artemisia > Artemisia tridentata. The sequence goes on from CP139508.1 coordinate 336,928,538, forward strand.
CTGAGTGTGACTTAAGCCAAAGAAGAAGATGATGGGTTCAGTGAGTACTGACAAGAGCTCACTGAACCCCTCAGTCTCCTCACAACAACGAAGACTGATGACTAAAGACTGAAGACCAAGACTGAATCTATAGCCTGAAAGAAAGGCGGGATCGAGCGGGAAAGTTTAAAGGAGATAAGGATGAGTCTTATCGCCGCCAAAGTAAACTTACCTTATATGGCTTGAAGATGTGAAGTGTCATAACTGACAATTGGAAAGCTTCTTTAAGATAATCCCAAAATAGATTCTTGGAACTGACAAAAGACTGTAGTGCTTTTGTCAGACTAGACTAGGTTTTCCTATTGTACTTTTAGTCACGGGTTGATCTTTTATACTTGTGTATAAATAGGATAGATGGGGAGAAAAGTGAGTTAAGGTTTGTGCATTAAAAGCTTAGACTTTCGCAAACCCACTTTTCTCCTCCAAAGAACAACCTCATCCCTGAGATAGCTCAGTGGGTCTTTTCGTTGTCACTCAAGAACAACTTGAGTTTAGAGAGGAGAACACCATACCTTGTCTATTCAATCCCAAGTGTTTATTCCGCAAAACACTTGGGTAATAGATTCTTTTGATTAATTTCTAATAAGAATTTAAACGTTGAAAAACCTGTGTTGTTTTTATCTTTACGTTATTACTTATTTGGTAAAATTAATCATACATTGTATCAGTCTTAGTACACGATTAGGATAACTTTGTAGTTATTTCTATTAGTGTAACGGGAACAACATAGTTTACTTGTACAAATAAAAGTATATATTTGTTAGACATTTTACAAAAGATGTATTTGTATAAAAATACTTGTGAATGTAAAATGTAAAATGAGGTTTGAAATACAATGGTTAACCTATTAAAATACTTAGTGACTCTAAACATATTTTAAACATTCTAAATGATTTGTTAAGGGGTTTGATCATAATGCCACATAACAAATATGTACGAACCTGTGTTATAGCATACGAGGACTTGAGATGTCGAGAGGTGTTGAATGTATGTTGAGACAAAATATGATTACGAGTAACATGTACATTTTACGTTATGTATCAAGTTACATGTTTATCATTAATTAAAACAAACGAAACTGTATAGATTAAATATCGTAATATTTGCACTAACAATCTCGTTCACGTGGTATCCTTGTCCTAGTATGAGGACCCGAACTCTCGGCTTCTTGATTACCCAAAGCTTGAAATTGTTGATAAGCTTGAAAATGATGCATATACCTCTCCGCATCATCTTGGAAGTAAAGATCGTAATGATCTTAGTTGCCGAGATCGTATTGATCATTGTTGTTGGGACCTGTAGAATTCTTTTGAAGGTAATAAAAGAGAAGTATTATAGAGAAATTAATTTAGAACTGTGTGTAAAAAATAAAAGATTAATGGGTATTTATAGGATTTTTAAGGAGTAAAAATTGGGAAAAAGTGGGTATTTTGATATAAAAAAACGGCTAGATTTGTCCTCCAATGGCCATTTTTTTGAATTTGCTCGTTATTCGATGTCCACAAAAGAGAAAAAAGAAGAAGAAATATTTACAACCGTGTGGGCTGGTCACCACGGCGCGAGAGACACTCACGATATCCGGCTCGCACCATAGGGGTTGGCTGGTGCGACTACGCCATCTCCATGAGCCCAGGTACCATGTGCTCTTTGTGTGCTTAGTATGCATAACTACTAATCGATTTTTATCTCTAATTTGTTGAGTCATTAAATAATCAATTTATACGGCTAACATGTATTGTTGACATGATCTAATGGTCGTAAATATATAACCTCCCCGTGTTTTAAGACTTACGACGACATTAAATTTACAATTTTCAACCCCAAGGTCTTTGAATGTAGTTTTTAAAAAACTAAGTTTTGCTATTCAAAAAGGGCTAGCGGCGCAGCTTGTTGCCCGCTTGCCTGCCGTTTCAGTGTAAAGCTTTTCCAAAATTTAGAGATTGAATACGTTTATTATTTTCAACCAGTTGAACTTTTTTTTACTCTTTTAAAATCTCAACTTATTTTCAACATTTTGCAGAAATAAAAATAAGTATTTTTCATAAAATTTTAAGTTACTTTTTACCTCCGGCTAGAGATTCTATTAGAGTCAAGTTTCATATCATTTATTGTGCAACCTCAAAATATTTCGCGATGTCTTAACCCATATCTCGTTAGTAAAAATAAAAGATTTAAATTTATATCATTAAAAAAAATAATAATAATAAAAAATACTAGGCCATAAGATAGCAATGGAAAATTTTATGTCTCGTCCAAGTAGTATGTAAACTAAACACTCATAGGCAGAATACCTGTGACTAAAACATGAGATATCTCAAGTTTAATTCATAGTTCATGCAAACAACATCGAAATGGTCACACCAAGTGTGTTATGATGAGCTTAAACTCAATAGATTAGTCGATCAAATAGTCAGAATTCTTTGTTTGAAAAAAGTAAATAGACTAAAACACTATGTACAAACATTTTAAAAGGGGAGGTGATTTGCACACTTTTTATCTTGATTTGAACACTTAACTGTGCTAGCAGCTAGAGCACACTACAAACATTATACAACTATCTAACGCACAAATTAGAGTGTCTTAATACAAAACATGAGTGTGGAAATCAATTCCTTTTAAATAAACAAACGCCACCTAAGTGTTATTAAAAAAACACAACTTGTCAAATTTGGGGATGCAATCTTAAACATAACAGAAATGAAGGTCCTTTATAAAAATCTATCGAATAACTACAACACATCCAAACGATATTCAGTTACAAAAAATGACATCACAACGACAACCACAACCACCGGCGCGTGGGCGCGTACAATCAGAAACACTAGAATCCTCCCTCTTACGTCTAATCACCGATCACCAAACCACTTCACTCAAACTCCGAGAACAAACAGGTAATAACAAATAACAAATTAATTTCATTCAAATTTTATAAAAATTGATAATTAGTTTTTGTAATTTGAACAGATAGATATAAGAAAGAAGCTGTGAAAAGTGCATATAAAGTATCTGATTTGTTAGTTGAGGCGGTTAATGGAGGTGTGGAAGAGTGTTATGTTAATGAGAAACGAATTGAAGTTGAAATTAGGGCGTTAAAAAGTACGGTTTTGCGATTTGGGAAGAATATTGATCAGTGGCTCGTTTCGACTCATGCCATTAATAGTGCTGTTAAGGTATTGCAGTTTTTGTTAGTTTTGATTTAATATGTTTAGATTTTCGGATTATTTTGAAATTTACGAGCTTATATAAGTTTTTGATTAAGGCGGAAGAAATAACCTAAGCCGAAAACGCCTAAGCTCATAAGCCCAAAAATAAGCTTAAATGTATGAGAATAGAAATGGAAAAAGTAGATATGTGAAGACCGAAAGAAAGTGGCAACTTTTGCACGGGTAACGTGTGTAGTTGTAAAAGTAGCTGGAGCTAGAAGTTAGAGTTGTGAGTGGGAGGTTTTATCACTTTTATGTGTATAGAATTGTTTGGTAAAGTAGTTGTAGCTTGAAATTGTGAAACTACGTAATATGATGATTAAATAAAAGTTTAAATGAGAAACGTAGTGAAATTTATTGAAGGGTACTTGGTGTAGTTTTGTACCATAGGGCTTGTAGTGTAGCTATATCTATGTGGTGTCAGATATTACCCGACCTACAAGGTAGTTGTGGGTTCATGTCCTCTTTGGGACAAGTTAGAAGCATGTATGTGAATGTGTAGTGTGAGTTTTATGGGATTGAAAATGTGGATTTATTTAGGTTTCATAGAACATGTTTAGTGGCATGTTTGGCAAAAGTAGCAGGGGTGCTAGAAGCCAGAGTTGCGAGCTCGAGTTTTTATTTGTATATGATTGTTTGGCAAAGTTGTTGTAGCTCATAAGGAAGAATTACATACAATGACACAAAAGATGAGCAAAGAATGTAAAAATTAGACGGTACTTGGTTAATTTTGTACACCAAAAAAGCTTTATCCTCTTTTCAGAAGTTACTTTGAGTAGCTTTTGGTTTATGAGCTTAATTTATTACAAAGAAAAGCTATGGCTTTCTCAACCTACAAAACGTTTACATAATAGGATCTTATTGTCTTTTAAGGTAAAAGCTTCGAGAAGCTGGTTGCCAAACATAGCCTTAGTTGTAGCCAAGTTGTAAGTTGTGAGTTGAGCTTAGCTGGAATTGTGAATGTAGATGTATCTTTAGGAGAATTGCGAATTGAGGTGTTTTGGTGTTCGTAAATGAAATCACACATTTGTAGTTGCATGGATATGCATATATTAGTTTGTCCAAGCTTTGAAGATCAATAGATAATACCCATGGAAACTCATGTAAATTAAACGCGCTTGATCTTTATGACGTTATTGTTTTCCATAATGGAGGGTAATTTTTTTAATGTTTTGTATTTAAGGTTTGATGTTGATCCCTGCGTAAAAAGTTGGTCCCGCTCTATTCCTTTTTTGAAAAACTGTATAGTCTAAAAGCAATCTTTTCATTAATTAGTTACACCTCTTCATTGATCATGATTGAACAATTTAAGAACTGAAGTATAGATATCTACTTGGTCAATTGTTTTAGCTGCATTCAGAGTTGGACTAGTTTCCAGTGATGCAGTTATTATCTTGCTTTATTGGTTTACTTACAGGTACATACATTTTATCAGATTTTTCAGTTTACCTCTACAGATAAAGTAAGCATATTTTGTGCACCATGATTGATCATAACTCACATGGTAAGTTGGCTACATAGCTTCATATCCGGCCCTATGAAATCAACTGTAATGCAATTGCTGATAAACTACGTGGATATAACAAAACAGAATTTTAAGATATGCCGCTGTTATGCCGATAATTGTTGAAAATTTTCATATGATGTGATTGACAACAAAGCAATATTTCAACCAAAACGGTTTCCTTATTAGTATTCCTTCTTTCAGTTTTTTCTTCAATACTATCTGCTTGTGCAGGAAATAGGAGACTTTGAGAACTGGATGAAGACAATGGAACTAGATTGTAAAAGTATTGCCACGGCCATCTCCAACATTCACCGGTCATGACTCATGATAGCATGTTAAACTCACTAGACACAACTACTTGCCACTGGATTGATTAGGTAAATTCGCTAATCCCAAAAACTGCTTTTTGCTGCCCAGATAGCATCTGTTGGCTGTTGTCATCGCAACAGAATGATTTGAAAATTCAAACTAAATGCTTAAATTAATTTCGTATGATTTGGAACGCATTAGCATTGGCATGGTAAATATTTTTTCCGCTAAAGTTCAGGTCTAATCTTTAACACTCCCTTGTGCACTAAATGTACCTTAGCAATTTCGGGTAACAACATATCTCTGATTCCAATATGTTTTTAAGATTTTATTCCTGGAGTTGAAGATAACTAATTGTAAGATCATACAACCAAAAGTTTGCTTAGTGTATTGATGTAGATGCTCTCTGTACCATTTCCTATAGTTGTTATTTTGACATGATGACTTGCTAGATTGAGAAACTGAAGCCTGCAATTTGAATAATGAAGAATAAAGAACGTAGGAACATGGTGTATCCAAATTAATCTGAGTTACCCTGACTTCTGATCATGTGATTGCGTAGGAGTTTCATTTCTTTGATAAAGGAGGGCGGCACCTCCGGCAAAATGTATAATTTTAAAACTTCAGAGAATGAATACAGATTCTTCGTGGGATTCCCACGACACCAAATAACATGATTGTCACAGTTTAGAGGCATGCCCCAAAAATTATGAGCTTGCCAGTAAACACTTTTGTACCATAGTAGTATATAATTTTATCGAAACTTCTAAGACAAACAAAACCTTATTGATAACAGTCACAAAATCTAGACTAACAGACCATGAGCTCAAAACTATACAACTAACCATGAGCTCAGTGGAGGCCTGTTTACATATCTTCTTTATAGCCAATGCTTTCACAGTAATGCTAGTATGCTTTATAGAAAGACTAATAAACTTAGGTCTCACCACTTCAAAAGTATTATTCACTAACGTATCGACCGATCTTGATCACATGTTGCGTTCTAGCCATATGTGGTACACCGAGGCAGAAAAAACAAGGCGCCCGATAATACTCGAGACTGATTTACCTTTAGAACGCTGCTCTAAGTGCTTTATAATGTCTGTCCAAGCTTCCAAAACCAAGTCCATATTAGCTAATTTCTTCATCTTATTCCACACTTGTTTAGAATACTTGCATTCAAAGAAAAGATGAGAATGTGAATCTGGTTGAGTTTTGCTAAAGGCACTGGTTAGATCATTATGGTGATCCCAAACAGGTTAGATCATTAAGATACTAATTCCGATCATATAATATGGAGTTAAATTTGAATGAGAGAAGGAAGATCATTTTGATTTCTTAGGCCGAGATCAGATTTGTGGAAACATGTTAAAAATTGTTATAAAAAATTTGTGTTTAGGTAGTTTGAAATAATACTTTAATCCAACAGTTTTGTGACTATTTGGATTCAGAAATTACTATCATTACATTAAAAATGTACATCCAAGCACCTGCACCTGGTTTGTGTTTGATTTCGAATGATTTAACTAATAATGACTTAATTGTGGTAATTATGATATATATAGGTAAGGGAAAATTACAAATTTTGTCCAAGTGGTTTCCATTTTTTGCACTCCATGCCATTCCCAATAATTAATTACGCTGGATAGCATTACTCTTTTAAGTTTGTAACGCCCCATATCCTTTTCACTAATGGCCGTCATTTTTTACCGTCATCCTCGCACACGTGCGTTTCACGTGAGGGTACTATCGTCTTTACACTTTTCCCTCCAATATGTCTCGCCCACTTTGTTAACAATCCCAAAGAACCCTCTTTTTTTTTCTTAATCATTGATTCCACATCCATCTTCACTCCGAATCCTTTAATTTCGAAAATCACCAAGTATAATAATGGTTGATCTTCGATGGTTAGAGCCACATTTTGGCAGATTTGTGCCAAGAGTCCCCAAATTCACAATCTTTGTCTCATTTACGGTAAATAATGTTTTTCTCTTTTTAAAGCTTATTTTAGCGAATATGTAGTCAAGAACATGCATACTATGTGTTAAAACGACCTTACGCATACCTGAATTTGTATTTCATAATATCTGTGTATTTAAGATTTATATGAGTTAATTTGTTTTGTGCTGGTATAACCTTTAGCTTTTTTTTACACGTATTATGAAAACTTGTATACTTTGAAAATTCATCACATAGGAGTGTTTTGCTACCCACCAGAAAGACGTTATATGTACCCTACTATTGATTATGCTGACTTGGTTGATTCTGATCAATTTTCACTCCATGAGTTGGATAGGATGTTAGAGGAAGATGGTTTTATTGAAGGTAGGGTATTGTTCTACCATTTTAAGAAGCATGGGTCATTAACCACATCTTCATTAGCCATTAGAGGAACTAAACCATCATCCAATGAGTACCCATGTTTCTTAAAGTGGTAAAACAATACCCTCTTCATTAAAACCAAGTTCCTCTAATGTCTTATCCAACTCATGAACTGAAAATTGATTAGAATCAACCAAGTCAGCATAATCAATAGTATCGTACATATAACGTCTTTCTGGTGGGTAGCTAAACACTCCTATGTGATAAAATAAGCTTTAGAAAGAGCGAAAAATGTTATTTACCGTAAATGAGACCAAGATTGTGAATTTGGGGGACTCTTGGTATGAATCGGTCAAAATGTAGCTCTAACCATCGAAGATAAACTGTTATCATACTTGGTTTTTGAATTTAAAGGATCGGGAGTGAAGATGGATGTGAAATTAGTGATTAAGAAACAAAAGAGGGTTTCTTGGGATTGTTAACAAAGGGGGTGAGACATATAGGAGGGAAAAGTGTAAAGACGATAGTACCCTCACGTGTGTGAGGATAACGGTAAGAAATGACGGCTGTTAGCGAAAAGGATATGGGGCGTTACAAACTTAAAACAATATTGGTATACAGCGTAATTAATTCTTGGGATGGCATGGAATACAAAAAATGGAAAGCACAGGGACAAAATTTCGAAATTAAAAACAACTTTTCTTGATCAAACCTATGAAGTTTCTCATAACTTATCTGTTTACCTTTTTACTAAAAGAAGTCGTGATAAGCATAATGGTAGTTATAATTTTGTCTTTTCTATTTGGATTTTGGAATGAGCAGAGTACCATCTTTTTCCATTTCAGGTGGCAAATTTTAAGCCAACTAAGGTGCTGATTGTCTAGGACTTAGCAGACCGAATGGTTGAAGTAAATTATTCACTCAGCAATATTGTGTTTTTGTTTATTCACAGCAACTGAACTTTCTTTTAATGCTTGATAACAACATTAGCTAGACGTTTTTAGTGAAATTATGTATAGTTCTTGTTTCATGTATTATTGTGTTCAAAGTCTGCTGGTGATATGAATGCTGGGTAACTTGGTGTCTATTTAATACTGGCTAGTTCATTATTGTTAATTTGGTGTCTCCTCGATGCCATTAATGACTGGTTGCTGGTTACTGTTTAGGCCTACATTTGCGCTGTTAGTTTGGTCATGATGCTGACACTTATCACTTAGACTAAAGGGAGTGGGGCGGTTTTTCAGGCGAACCACCCCTGAAACGCCCTTGGATCGCCTTCCACACTGCCCCTCCCAGGCGATTTGGTTGCTTTGGTTGCTGGGCGATATATTTGGATCGCCTGGTAGTTCACTGCTACTTGTGTCCTTGTGCTATTTAATTTTATTTAATTGATGTTTTGTGGTGAAAGTGGTGCACTGCTACTTCTGTCCTTGTGGTATTTAATGTTATTTAATTAGTGAAAGTGGTGTACTTGTCTGGTACTTGTGTCTTTGGATCGCCTGGTACTTCACTGCTACACTACTCCCTCTTTTTTTTTAGGCTACCTAAAGTGCTGACTAGGCGCCACATGGCGCGAGTTGCCCCTTCTCTGGGTAGCCCCACTCCCTTCAGCCTTATGTAAACCATGAGTTGCAATCCCTTGAAAAGGAAAAAATGTAAAAAGTCTAGAAAGCTAATAAGCTAGTGACACGTGTCCCCCACCCACTCCCTTTCTTTTTCCTTTAATATTTTCGGTTAGAGGGTATTTTGGTCATTTGACCCGTTTTTTAATTCCACACCAAATTTCAAGCACAAATAACTTTCAAACGACAAACTTTTACAAAAAACCGATTTCACCATAATTTTTAAAATTTAATCATCTTTAATTTGGTATAAATCTTGTTAAATATTTCGAACTCTTTTTTTTACATATCAAATGGTTCTTGATTTTCTTGGCATTTTTGGCCTTATTTTTTACCCTCATAAATGTAGAATCGTGAAAAACTTAAAACATGAAAGTTATAGATTTTTGTTCACTCTTTGCATAGATTTTTGAATCACTCAAATCCGATGTCATATGAGTAAGATATCATACGTAGATGGTGTTTTACTCATATTTGTTGCACACAAGGTGTTTGATGAAATGTCTAGCTTAGATTTGTAGTGTTAAAATTAAGCTAAATGCACTAATTATTGTCCCACATGCATCATTAATCATTTTATTAATGTAAGACTAAAAAAGTGATGTTTTTTAATAGTTAATGTTTTTAAAAAAAATGTGCGTATTGTGTTTTATTGTGTTTTTGACCATAAATTTGACCAATATTAAATTCGAATTAAAAAATTTGTAAAACATAAAAATTACAGATTTTCGGTCAATCTTTACCAATGATTTTTATTCACTCAAATCTTATGTCATATGAGTGAGATATAACATGTTAAAGATAACGTTTTGTTCATCAGTTACTCTGTTCGTCAATTTTTATTCATGAACATTAGTTCATCATTACATCGGTTAAGGATTTAGGGTTTTGGGTGTTGGGTTTAGTTCATCAGTTTTTGTTTATCAAATAAACTAACTGATGAACCTATGATAACATAATAGCTAAAATAAATAAACTGATGAACCTATGATAACATAATAGCTAAAAGTCAATAACTGATGAACTAAAAAAAGCATAAGCTAACTGATGAACCTATGATAACATAATAGCTAAAAGTCAATAACTGATGAACCAAAAAAACTAATGTTCATCAACTGAAAAGACATAAGCTAACTGATGAACCTATAATAACACAAATAAACTAACTGATAAACCTACGATAACATAACCTATGAACAAAAAAAATATAACAAAAAAAAGCATTAACTGATGAATATCTGAAGAAAAAAAAATAATAAAAAAATACTAACCTGTTTTAGAACATTTACGTATGATGAACCTATAACATATAACACAAATAAACCAAAAAAAAAAAATAATAATAATAATAAACTAACTGATGAACCTATAACCTATGATAACACAAATAAACTAACTGATAAACCTATGATAACATAATAGCTAAAATAAACAAGCTGATGAACCAATGATTACATAATAGCTAAAAATCAATAACTGATGAACAAAAAAAAAAACATAAGCTAACTGATGAACCTATAATAACATAATAGCTAAAAGTTAAAAACTGATGAACCAAAAAAATATGTTTATTGTAACATAGTCACCACACAAAATTCACACACACAATTTAAATGTATTTTGGTGCACCAACAGGGTATACATATACATTTCAACCAATCATACCTTTTTTTTTTTTTATTATTATTAATATAAGTAAAACGGTTGTGGCTACTAATGAACAAAAGTAAAACGCTTGGTGCTATTGATGAACACAAGTAAAATGTGCAAAAAACAGTTGATGAACAAAATCTCGTTTTGATGAACAGAAGTATGTCTTGTTCACGAGTTCATATTGTTCATCACCTCATCAGTCTTGAACAAGATTATTAATGAACAATGATTAATTGATGAACAATACTAACTGATGAACATAATTAACTGATGAACAAAGACTAACTGATGAACAAAATGTGCATTTTTTAATCGACTGATTTTTAAAAAATGTTGATGAACAATAGGGGGTTTTGGTTAACAAGTACAAATAGCGATGCACACCGTATAAACCCGCAATGCACAGGGTCTCACGAAACCCTCCTTATGGGAGGGTCCATATAAACTCCCTTGTAATTATATCCTTTCTAGTACTTGTACTTGTACTTGTACTTATACGTAACATTTGGTGTTAATATTTAACTTAATATATAAATCAGTCGTTTTTTGTGCTACACCTACAGGGTACTTTATATGTATACTTTTTATAGAATAGTGTTTTGATTGATTTAACTATAGTAACGGTAGGTAAATTTAGATTATATGGAATTAGTTGGACTAATATTGAAAACACAATAACAATACTATTATTATAAATTAAGATTAAGATGTAACTACTGAGCATTAATCATGCAGCTCTAGGCCTATGAAAGTTTTTCACACCTTATTTACATTATTGTAGGTTACAGTCTTATGGCTTAGATGAATTAGTTTTAAAGGACAAATGTGACTAAGGTTGAGATGTTAAAATTAATAGGTCTTCGTACATGGCTACTTTTGTAATTCTTAGCTACTATTCATAAGGTAAATGTCGTAATGATATCAATATGCTATTTCTTAAAGATGACGCTCATTTATCGGGTATATTTCTTCTAGAAAGAGGTTGAGTGTAGCATATTATTCTTTAAAATGGTAATGCAACCAATGAGGCTGCATTAGGCACATATGGTGTATGTTTGGGCAAATCGGGTGGCTGTGTCGTGATAGTATAGTCAATAAACATTCAACGGTACAAAAATAAGTCATGATCAGGCGACATTCATTCCATGTCAGTACCACCTTCTCTGTTTATCCAGGTAACGCTTCTTTTGTATATGCTGTCTGTTTCTTCTTGAATTCATTATTTTGGATTCGTAAGGATATTATGGATTAGATTATCATCCGGAAGCTCGTTAGGTACTAAAACCTTATTCAATGTCCCAGAAATATGCATTGGGGCTTGGTGTTTTACCTCTAGGGAGCCTTTGGGAGTCCTGGAGGTTTATTCATATTTTGGATGTCTAAGTCGGTTGCTCATGCTTCCGGTCTCTGCATAATCATATCCGTAGGTTTTACTGCCTTTCAGTCGACTATTGGAGGTTTAGCACCTTTTGGAGGCTTTAGTGCCTTCCAAAGGTTTTATAAATATTTTGGATGCTTGGCCGTATTAGGTGATTATTCAGTGCATCTTGATTCTGTTCTAGGATGTGAGTATTGCCTGAGGGTCTAAATAGTTTGGATGTTCAAGAGTCTTTTATGTTTCCTTGACCTAGGTACACCAAAAATCTTACAAATCAAGGTAAGCTATCAGCTATGGAGGTGATAGAATGAAAGGCAATGCGCGTTGGGTAAATTTGATTACAGGATCAAGAGATTACTTTAAGATAGTATAAATTCTTTGATTAGATATTAAGATGTTTTATGCATTTAAATTCTTTGATTAGATATTAGGATGTTTTATGCATTTAAATGCTGCTTGGATGACTTTAACTAGGCTGATATGTAAATCTGACATGAAAATTTTAATGCTTAACAAAGAGGATGATATTATACAAGAACATGACATTTTTTTAAAGATCTCAGGAATGTGAATGTGGTTTGTTGTTTTTGGACATACAGGACATGTTATCAATTTTAAGCGTGCACTCCTTTCTTTATGAAATTGTTAGTTAAAAACGAAAATGAAATGCGACTGTGTCACATATCTCCACGGCATACGAAAATGAAATGCAAATGCTTGTTACACAGGTCGAGCTTAATAAATAAACGTCATAAAGCTTGAGGTCAACATGTTCAACTCGAGTCAATTATGAGCATCTTACGAGTCAATCTCGAATAGCTTGCGAGTCGCCGGGTAATCTATGTTATCTCAAAATAGTACATCTAAATGAGCCAATGTACTTATGTACCTATCTTTTGGTGGTGTGGATGATTAGATAATTTTGTTTGAGGTGTGATTAGTGTTAAGTTTATGGATATAAATTAATATACGTATGACCGGATTCGAACACGAGACTTCGGGATTGCACACTTTACGTATGAGTTTCAATATTTTAATAATTAATATAATAAGTTATGTTTAATTATTAAATTTCACAAATGAACACTTAACGGACGTTAGTACTTAACGGGAAATGACTAACGGTCGTTAAATGTTAAAGGGAGACGGAAATAAGGAAACAAGCCAAGAAGAATCTAGAATTCCTCTTGGGCTTGATGTTTCGGCCGAACCCACAAGAAGGAAGGGTTTCCTACCCTAGCTTGGAGAACAAGATTGGTTTAGTATAAATACAAGGCCACTTGTATTCATTCCATTCAATCTTGTTCCTAAGCAAACCCTAACTTCTTCTCTTCTTCTCCTCCCTTGTGCTCAACCGATCGGCCCCTTCCTATTCCTATAGGATCGATTCTTTTGGGCTCAAACCAAGTGTTGGGTTTGTTTTGTGATCAAGAACCTAGCTTTTCTCATTGAAACGTTAGTAATACGTGTGTACAAGAACGAAGTACAAGCATACTTTTGCTTGTGTTCTTTACCCATTCGACTAAGTATTAGTCGAGTTCTCTAAACCCTAAGTTAGGGTTTTACTAGTTCTTGGTTAATCGATTTCTTGTTTAGCTAGAAATCAAAGGTACGCATATTCTTTTATTTTGGTTAATTAATTACAAATATTAGATCCTTTATATTCCGCTGCATGCTTTGATGTTTATGTTTATGTTTACATATAATTGGTATGATGTTAATATTCCAACAGTGGCATCAAGAGCCGTTAATATTGTGTAATTAATTACCAAAACACATAAAATTGGATCTTTATGATTATTACATGCTTATGGTGTTCTAGGGTTTTAAAAATTAGTAAACCCTAATATTTTTTTTAGTTGGGTCGATTACCCTAAATTATTACAATTAGGGTTTTAGTTTTGTAAAACTTGTAGAAGCCCTAGGTTGCATGTAATTTTTTATGTGATTAATTAATTAATACTTGATATATGTCATTAATTGATATGCGTAAAATAGACTTGATTATGTTTATAATAAGTGCTATGTGGAATCCATGATGAAAACATGCATGTTTTGTCATGGATTATATTTGAATTGTAGTAATTGTTACGTGCTTTTTTATTACATGCTATATTAGGCGATTTATACTAATTAATTATGATTTTAGTAAAAATTGTTTGACAAGTTAAATTACTAAAAAGTTAATTAATTATGTAATTAGGGAAGACCTAAAATTGGGGAAGACCCCATATAAATCGTTACATTTAAATCAATTATGTGTGTTATTGTATATATTTATCGTAGGACTTACGCAACCAAGTAATGGGTATATGTGGTCCATTGGTACCTAGCTCGAAAACCAATGGAGTCTTAGATCATATATACATGTTAATATTTGTTAGCATGTACATTATTAAGTCGTTTATTTTTTTTATTAATTGCGTATTTGGTTATATATATGTTTGTGACATGATTGTAAGCAAAAGGGTAATTTTCAGAATAGAAAATAAACTGGACTTAATAATGGTGTAATATGTTTTTTTAAGCTTTTAAATCTTAAACTTTTAATTGATTGATGCAACTGTACCAAAATGGTCGAACGGCGGACCTAATTTTGACAAACTATAAGGTTGGTTTAAGGTTGGTTTCGCGTTAAATTGTGGCCTTAAAGAGACTCCATTCTGTCTCTCCGCCCGCTTGTGCATCAAATTAGACTTCCAAGTACAACCATAATATGTGCGAAGCATCTTAAGGCAAAGTTGTAAGTTTCTCAACGCCATCAATTAAAACTTTGTTGATTTAAGCTTAGTAAAGAAACTAATGAGTAAAAGTTTTTTACATGAAACATATGATACAAGATGAATGCATGACATCTTTGTACATATTTTTGATAACACACATCAAATTACTACCCTTAATTTAAGTTATATGCCATCCAATGAAACAGAAACACCTGAGATTACTATTTCCATTTGTCGTGGGACGAGCATGGATGGTAATCAAAGGGTAAATCTCCATTTGTCGTGGGACGAGCATGGAAGAATTTGCAGTTTCTTAAGTTGGTTAACTTAATTGAGTTGATAGTGAGACCTAGTCACTCAAGGCATAAAGATGGGGATAAAATATGCTTACATTTGCAACTGAGGTTGGCAAAATATGTAAATCCCATAATTCTAGGAATTGCAATTTGAGATTGGCAATTGAGTTACGACTCATACCTTATTGAGTACTTTCATTACTAGCAGATCAACTGATGTGATGAAACTATGTCAATTTGGATCCTAGTTTTCAGTGAAAATTAAATGGTTATATGTAAATTTACCATGGGTATTTAATTTTCTTGAAAAGCTTATTATCGAAAGTACTAACTTTTGAACTTTTTTCTGTAGAAATGGCTCTACCCGAAAACACTAACATGAACAACATGAGTTCTGCTTTCAAGCAAATGCTTGAAAGAGAAAACTTGACTGGCAAAAATTTCAATGATTGGTACCGTTCCCTGAGAATTGTTCTGCGGGTGGTCAAAAGACTTGATATTCTTAGTACGCCTCTTCCTACTGCTCCTGCTGGTACTGCATCTACTGCAGACCATGAAGCTTATAACATTGATTATGAGAAGCACAATGATGTGGCTTGTCTTATGTTAGCTGGGATGGACACTCAATTGCAAAAACAATTTGAGAACTTTGGTCCCATGGACATGATCAATGAACTCAAACGGATGTTTGAGAAACTACCTACTGCAGAGTTATATGATCTCATAGAATCTCTGCATGGTTGTAAGCAGGATGCTAATAAACCAGTGAGTGCCCACGTATTGGAAATGAAAAGCTATTTGGACCAATTGGAGCAACTCGGCTGTGGTTATGTGCAAAGTGTATGTGTTGGTCTCATCATGCGATCCCTTAACCAGGATTTGTTTGGTGATTTTGTGCGCAACTATAATATGCATTGCAAGGGGAAGACAGTGAGTGAGTTACATGCAATGCTCATTGACTTTGAGAAAGGATTGTCAAAGAAGGCACCTACACCCACGGTATTAGCAATACAAGGTGGTAGGATTACTAAGCCCAACAAACCGCAACACGCGAACAAGAAGGGCAAAGGCGTTGGAAAGGGTAAACAAGTTGCGAACTACCAACAAATGCCTAAGAAGCAAAATCCACCCAAGAAGAAGGAGAATCCCAAGAAGGATTTGGCTGCTTGTCACCACTGCAACACTTCAGGACATTGGAAGAGGAACTGTCCATTGTTACTAGAGGAGTTGCGTCAGAATAAAAATAAGAAGGCTGAGAATGTCGCGAGCACTTCAGGTATTTTTATGATTGAATTATTTTCTTTTCCTCGTAAGCATAATTCCTGGGTATATGATACGGGATGTGGTACTCATATTTGTAACACATTGCAGGGGCTTAGAGGAGCAAGGAAGCTGGCCTATGGAGAAAGATACTTGTACGTGGGCAATGGCATACGTGCAGCAGTTGAAGCCATAGGGACATTCGATTTAGTCTTGCCTTCGGGTTTAATACTAGTTTTGAATAATTGTCATTATGCACCATCTATTATTAGAGGTGTCATTTCAGTTTCTTTGTTAAAGGATAATGGTTTTGTTCACACATTTACTGATAATGGAATTTCTATTTCTTTCAATAATGTTTTTTACTTTAATGCAATTCCAATAAATGGTGTGTTTGAAATTGACATGGAGAATCATGTGTCCAATAGAAATAATTCTATATATAGCATTAGCAGTAAGAGAATCAAGTCAAACTTGGATTCATCTTATCTTTGGCATTGCCGTCTTGCACATATTGGCAAGAAACGCATGGAAAAGCTGCAACATGATAGGCTTTTGCAAAATATTAATGATGAATCATTTGATAAATGCGAATCTTGCATATCTGGGAAGATGACAAGGAAACCTTTTTCACATCAACTGGAAAGGGCTGCAGATCTACTTGGATTAATACATACCGATGTATGCGATCCACTTAGACATGTGTCAAAACGCGGTGCTAGCTACTTCTTAACCTTTACGGATGATTACAGTCGTTATGGTTATGTTTATTTACTTAAACATAACCATGAAGTCTTTGAGGCATTCAAGGTTTTCAAAAGTGAAGTAGAATTACAACTCGGTAAGAAGATTAAGGCTCTTCGATCCGATAGAGGTGGTGAATATTTAAGCCAAGAGTTTAAAGATTATCTAGCTGAGTGTGGAATTGTCCAGCAACTCACATCTCCTTATACTCCACAGCAAAATGGTGTATCTGAAAGAAGAAATCGTACATTGCTAGATATGGTACGATCAATGTTTAATCTTACAACTCTTCCCTTATCCTTTTGGGACTATGCCCTTGAAACTGCTGTTCGCATATTGAATGTAGGGTATTCACAATGCAAGAAACACTTGTATGAGGCTTAGTTTTGGATCGAATAGAAGATATTCTAGAGAGAGGTAGGAGAGTTTGGGAGCCTTTGTAGAGAGAGAAACAATATGAGATTAGATTATCATGAAAGGTCCAACCCTTCCCATGGGTGGGAAGGGTGTATTTATAGTACTACATAATATGTCCCTAGTGGACTGTGGAGCGAGCTGACAGTGGGTAAAGACCCGACCCACTCCACAATATTAATAATAACTAAACTACTAATAATATTACTAATTATCCTACGAGCTATGATGTGCTACTAAGTACTCGGGGTGACCGAGTCTTCAACAGAATATTCATATTCCTAACAATCTCCCCCTAAGGGAGGTCACCCCGGAAGTAATGTTCTGAATTCTAGCACTTCATCCTTGGATCTTGATTTCATAGCTCGTAACCATTGATTCTTCAATATCATTGATTGTTGTGCAAACATCCGTGATCTTAAGATGACTTCTCTTTTGTCTTGGATGAACTTTGAGTAATCTTTGAAATTATCATCCTACTTGAGTCTCCAAGTCATCTTTCAGAATTAGGTCTCCATGTGATGAAATGTACTTAGAGCCGACATGCTCACACTATATGGTGTCATGATCTTCAGCATCAGAGTTAGCAGAAGCTGTGTTGAAGGTCTTTTGGGTGATCATGACTTTGTTGAATAACAATGATGATGTAGTGTGAACATGTGGTAGAGGATTGGCATCTTTTCTGCAACCAGCTACAACAGCAACCAGCTACAGCATTCCACAGCTACAACCGCCAGACATTCCTGCATACGACAGTTAGCAATAATTCGACTGGTACTTACAAGTTTGGACTTCGAGATAGTCAACAGCATAGTGTGAAAACTCTCTCTAATCCTTACCAAGACCGTTCCTAATCGAAAACCCACAAAGGGCCTTTTAAGATCGAACCGTAGCACATCAACGATTAGGTGAGTCGCTGGAGATCACTCCACGACTGTAGACCGTTTGAGACTGCCGCGACCACTAAGCGTAATCCATAAAGAATTACCGAAGTGACCTGCTTTCAGGGCTGCTTGATGTTGACCCTGGCAGGAATTTCCATTCAATCATTGAGAATTACATAAGTAGATTCTCTCATAAATGTTCTGGCAGATTGCTAAGATCTGCGTAGGACTCATAAGTTTACAACTGGTGTCCTTAATGTTGAACACCCAGTGTAGAAATAATTCGTGTTCCTATGAGATCTTTTTATGCATCTCGTGGCTCTAGACTAGATAGTGCGTTTTGATTTAGTGAGCGGAGGCTGGAGAGAACTGCCACCTTTTCAATATCATCTAACTCGGAGCGAGAGAGACGATAGAAATGTATTGAACTCCGTGACAATTGAAACAAGAATTCTTTGAGGGACCTTGAGTGGCTAGGGAGGGTTGTGCAGCGTATCACTGGGTCCATGATACTTTGTCTTCAATGCCAGCAATCAACTAAGTGATTCTGACAGCATATGTATTGACCCAGTTTCTGCCTAAGTTGTAAGGAGGGCTATTTCTTTTCACCCTTTATCTTTACAATATTTTTCATTCTTCAACCCCTTCAGTGCTTACCGAGACTTCATAACTAACACCTTGTTGGGTTTATTCCAGTGTTAGCTCCATCTCAGTCGGCACTATTCCCTCATTCACTTTTCTCCTTTTTAATCATACCTAAGGACTTCTACACTAACTAGTGGATTGTCCCTGGGTAGATCCCTCCGGCTCTGGCGGGATCGTGGGAACTTGTACCTAACCTTACCATCCTTATAACTCCATTATATGAAATACAATGGTCGGTCTTTGGTGTTCTTCCACAATTGCCAAACCAAATCTTTGAAAAATCTCTCAAAATGTTCATGATTTCGAAACATATTTTTGAAAACACTTGAGAGTTTTATATTTTTCAAATGCTCCCCCTCAACATGTGCTCGGTTGATTGTTTTATAAATTTGCACATGTTAGGTGGAGCTCACACTTTTTGAATTGATCCACTTTCAGTGAACATGACCGATTCGAGACACGCTTACATCACTAGTTAGACTAGCTTGAAATTATTACCCGGCCTGGTCAAGTCCACAGAAAGTTTCTCGAAGTGGTACACTCTACTCAGATACATCTTTTTCGAGACACGCTTACATCACTGGTTTAGACCAGCTTGAAATTATTACCCGGCCAAGACGTATCCTTTCGATTGATGACAGTTCAAGTTTCGTCAATTCATTGGTGAAGTCTGAGCCTTGCTCACATGAGATGCATGCCAAATCCTTTGCTCCCCCTCAATAAGTGCATTGGTATACAAAAGAGTTTAGCACTTACTGGAGAGCTTACATTCACATCCAAAACATTTTGCTCCCCCTCAATATGTGCATTGATATATAAAATGGTTTAACACATACGGGAGAGCTTGCATATATGTTCAAATCATCACATTTTATCAGATTTCATATTTAAATCACATTCTCTCCCCCGATCAAAAATTTCAAACCATTTGAGATTTGTGATCCCAAGTGATTTAAATAAGTATAGAAAATTTGGGAGAAAATGTGGTCAGGTTTGAATGTATTCTGATTTTGAAGCATACTATGCTTCCCTTGAAACACCGAGAGAGTGTCACTGCTGATGTTGCACAATTTTGGCAAGGTGTCAGGAATTTGAACAAATATGCCCCCCTCAATTAATGACCCGTTTTCCATTAAAGGAGCTGTAGTCATGCAATTGAGCGACGGGTATTTGTGAAAATTTAAATCAATTTACCACCTTGTGTAACATCAAGACTCTCTTGAAGAATCAAACAAGATAAAGAGTCTGATGTAAAGAAGACTTCTCTTCTAATACACGAAATGACGCACTGAAACGTACATCAAGTCGGGAGAACATGGATATAAAGTAATCCATGCCCAGGTGAACATCACCCGGTTGGAGGAACAGCTGTCTTTTTGGCGACATGCTTTCCCCATTGTACAGTGCGGGTTGCAGTATGAAGTAACTGCAAGCCATTAAGACATGTTTTAACTGATTAGTATAACTTCTGCTCGAGCTTCATTTAAGAGTCCGTGCCATTGTTGAATGACATTTCTAGATCCGTAAATGTTATCGATAAACAGAAGACATGCCTAGGTAGAACTATTTTTGGTATTTTCTGATTTTTCGATTTTTATGGTTTTTATAGGTTTTATATTTTTGTATTTTTCTTTTTGATTTAAGATATATACAACTATGTACAAGGATATAAGAAGACAATCCTTTACTCCTCCTTTTCTTCCTGAAGACACTTGAGGGTTTCAGGAGTCATGCTTTTCATGCCAAGGCGTGGGAGAATAAACTGAAACCTTTCTCTTGGCAGGGCCTTGGTGAAGATGTCCGCTAACTGAAACTCTGTCCTCACGAAGTATAGTTCCACAATTCCTTTTTTCACCTGTTCCCTGATGAAGTGATGCCTGATGTCGATGTGTTTTGATCTGGAGTGCTGAACATTGTTACAACAAAGAGCAATGGCGCTTTTGTTGTCACAATATAGGGGAATTTTGTTGTATGAGAATCCATAGTCCGAAAGCTGTGATCGCATCCAAAGAATTTGTGCACAACAAGCAGACATAGCAATGTACTCAGCTTCAGTAGATGATATGGAAGTACTCATCTGCTTCTTAGAAGACCAACTAACCAACTTTTCCCCTAAAAACTGAGCTCCTCCTGAAGTACTTCGACGAGTGTCTTGACATCCCGCATGATCAGCATCCGCGTAAGCCGTTAACTCCATTGCAGTGTCCTTAGGATACCAGAGACCCATATGAACCGTGCCTTGAAGATATCGGAAGATCCTTTTCACTGCTTCAACATGCTTCTTGGTTGGTCTGGATTGATACCGAGCACACATACACACAGCAAACAGAAGATCTGGTCTGCTAGCCGTAATGTGCATCAAAGATCCAATCATGCTTCGATACTTTGTTATATCTACTGGAATCCCTGAAGGATCTTCATCCAGCTTTGTTCTATCAACCATGGGAGTGTCAACAGGTTCACTTGAATAGAATCCAAACTTTTTCAAGATCTCGTTGGCGTATTTGGATTGATTAATGAATATGCCTCCGGGACTTTGAGAAACTTGTAAATCCTAAGAAGAATGACATTTGTCCCATCATGGACATTTGGAACTTGGAATTCATCTCCTTTGAAAAACTATCACATTCACTAGGATCTGTTGAAGCAAAGATGATATCATCTACATATATCTGAACTAGCAGTAGATGGTTTCTTGACTTCCTGGTGAATAGTGTGGGATCAACAACACCCTTGGAGAATCCGTTCACTAGGAGGAACTTGGACAATGTATCGTACCATGCCCTTGGCGCCTGTTTTAACCCATACAGAGCCTTCTTCAAGCGGTAAACATGAGTAGGGTGTTCAGCATCCACGAATCCTTCTGGTTGACTCACATAAACTTCTTCCTTTAAGTCACCATTCAAGAATGCTGTTTTGACATCCATCTGGTAGACTATCATATTTCGACTAGCAGCATTTGCGAGGAAGATTCTTATGGCTTCAATTCTAGCAACCGGAGCAAACGATTCTTCAAAATCAATACCCTCTTCTTGTCTGAACCCTTTAGCAACTAGCCGTGCCTTGTTCTTTAAGACATCACCATACTCATCGAGCTTCACTTTGAAGATCCACTTTAAAGCAATGATCATTGCACGCTCTGGAGGAGGCACTAATTCCCATACTTCAAGTCGATCAAATTCATGGATTTCATCCTGCATAGCCTGGAACCAGCAATCTTTTGTCATTGCTTCTTTGGCATCTTTTGGTTCGACTTTGGACAGTACGGAATTGAAGAAGCACCACAGTGCATCAGTGGCTAGTTGATTACGTGTGGATACTGGACGTGAGGGATTGCCTATGATGTTGTCGATTGGATGATCACTGGTCCATTTCCTGAGATGGTCGTGAGGTTGAGGGTTATGAACAGACGTAGCAGTGCTTTGTCCTTCAAGTGAGGATGTGTCTGATGAATGTTCAGGAGCAAATATGTTTTCAAAAGGAACCTCATCAATAGGAGCAAAAGGATTAACTTCCAATGAATTATTATCTGAAGATTCTTGTGTTACTGGAGAAGTTTGAGCGTTTGATGACGAAGGCGATTGACTGGCAGCTGGAGCATTGTGACTGACTGATACTGAAGCTGTAAGGCCTTCTGAACCTTGTGGGGCTTGAACTTCAGCCATAGGAAGTACAGCAGGTTCACTTGGGATGGTTCCATTCGTTGGCTCAAAGTATTCATCAAACATAGGATCAAATAGCTTCTTTAACTCCTCGCATGTAGGTGGCACATAAGAATCTGCAGGCGTGGAATTCTGTACAAGTCCTGAACTAATGGGTCCAGGAGACAAAAGGTTAAGATCGGGTCCAGAACTAATTTGTCCTGAAGCAGGTTGCTCACTCAGCTCATCGAACGTAACATGAATGGTTTCCATAATTTTACGGGTTCTCTTATTGTAGATTCGATACCCTTTACTGTCTGGTGCGTATCCAACAAAAATAACTACATCTGCTTTAGCTCTTAACTTTCCCAAGTCTTGACTATCGTTAGTTGGGTAGGAAAGTGCACCAAACACACGAAGAAAGGAGAGATCTGGTTTCTTGTTATGAATTAACTCGAAGGGAGTCTTCTCATGAACCGGATGAATTAGAGATCGGTTTTGAGTGTAACATGCTGTTGCAATAGCCTCTGCCCAGAGAAACATCGGTGTCTTTGAAAATATAAGCATAGTTCTTGCAGCCTCTACCAGAGTACGGTTCCTTCGTTCAACCACTCCATTCTGTTGAGGAGTGCGAGGGATACTTTTCTGATGGGTGATGCCAATACTTTCATAGAAATTACGGAGTTGTTGGTTAACAAACTCAGTACCATTATCAGTGCGGATGATTCTGACAGTTTTATCGAGCCTTACTTGCAGCTGTTTTATCAGTTTAATGATAACCTCTGGAGTTTCGTCCTTGGTTCTCAAAAACTTTACCCATGTGAACCGAGAATAATCATCTACTATCACCAGAACGTACTTCTTTCCATTTATGGTTTGTATTCTCATTGGACCGCACAAGTCCATGTGGAGGGTATGAAGAACTTCCAAGTTGGTGTTGATGGTTTTAGGCTTGTGGGTTTGTTTCTTGCTTTTACCCAGTTGACATGCAGAGCAGAGATGATCTTTTTCATATTTCAGTCTGGGCATCCCTCTAACAAGATCTTTACGGAAAGATTTATTTATGGTACCGAAGTTTAAGTGGTTCAAACGACGATGCCACAGCCATGATTTTGTCTTAGAGGCTTTAGAAAGCAAGCATATGGGAGAGGATTTCAACATTTCTTCAATCGATATGGTGTATAGATTGGTGCCCCGACTGCCTTTGAGGAGATCTATACCATCCAATTCTCTGACGAAACATGTATGCTTTCTGAAAGCCACTTCCAGATCTGAATCACAAAATTGACCCACAGAAAACAGATTGTGCCCTAGTCCTTCCACATAATATACCCTTGAGATTACACTGTCACCAAACACATAATCTCCATAACCCATAATAGCACCAAAGTGGTCGTTCCCAAATCTAACTGTCCCGATAAACTTTTTCACGAAGTTCTTGAGCCGCGAGCGATCCCCAGTCATATGTTTTGAGCAGCCTGAGTCCAAATACCACAGGACGATTTGTACGACCTGCACTTGAAACCAGACAACAATGGATAACTGAAAAATGTGGATCCCCAAGTGCAATTGGGGTCCGTTTGGTCAGCACACACATATTCTGGAACCACATATTTCACAGATGCAACTGTCTTTACTGAGGAGACAGAACTAGAGACAGGACAAGACTGAGATGGAAGGCATTGTGATTCTAAAGGCAGGATTCTACCAGTTGGTCTCCATTCCTTATTCTTCACAATTTTATGCATATTCATTTTAGGTAATGGTCTCTGTTTTCCTAAATTGAATTTCCTTCCAGTGGGTCTCCATTCCTTAACTTTCACAATTTTATGCTTATTCATTTTAGGTAACGTGCACTGTTTTCCTAAATTGAATTTCCTTCCAGTGGGTCTCCATTGATAGCCTAAGCTAGCAAATGTTTTTCCTGTAGCTTTCCAAGCTTTCTTGCATGTTTCAGTTATCCTACCATTCTTAACATGGGGTGACGCAGAAGACATCAAGAAGGACACAACACAATCATCATGATTAGCAGAAATTAAACAATTGTCGCATGTTTTACAGATAGCATTAGAATTCGAATTAATTACAGTACTTTTGATACTAGAATCAACACGATTCATCCTACTCATTGCAAACTTATTGTTCCTAGGTTGGGCTTCTACATTCTTCAAGTGATCATTCTTAGCTGGCGCAGTCCTATCCTTTCTTGCATTTTCTCTAGACCTTGACTCGCTAGCTTGGGTGTCACTTTTTACTCCTGTAGAAGCATCGAAGGAAACATTAGTTTGTTTTTCTGTCACATGCCTTCCTAATAAAGATGTGTTGGGTTCTGATGTCTTAGGTGGTAGATCAAAGGCTACATGCTTGTTCTCAACAGTAGATGATGATGCAACAGATCTATCTCTATGGCTGCTAAACTTAGGAATTGAGCCTATGGCATATTCTAAGTTTTCCTGAATCCTTTTCGTGAGTTTGCAGGCATAGACAACTGCCCTATCAAGTGGCTTATCAGTCCTATCCTCTTCAACCACCTCACGAAGTGTGTCAAGGCCCTCTCTAAGATGATCGAGATATGTTTGATGGGCAAGGCTGTTATTTCTAAGCTTAAATGGAATACGCCCAACATCAACATCATACTTTTTACTATCAATAGCCTTTGGTGCATCACAATTACAAGTGGTGCATGGCATTTTACCTTTCACCCGAGCCTTGAGATTCTCAATTTCATTTGTCAAAGAGGTTATTTGATCATTATGATTGCTTCTTGTAACTTTAATAGAATCATATAACTCTTTGAAATGTTGTTTAACCTTTGAATTTTCTTCTCGATAACACTCATTTTCATAATGTAACTTATTTATGGTGTTTTGATATTGAAAATTCTGAGAATCTGAAGACGAAGGTTTATTGGTGCCATATACTTCACACTTGTTGGATTTCAATTGGGCAATTTGGGCCCTCAGCAGTCGAATCGTGTTCGTGTGAGCTTGAATTGTCTCATCTCGTTTGCTTAATTCAAAATAAGTATCAAATTCAGGAGCATCCAAGGATGTCTTGTCATTCGATATTTTATGTTTTTCATTTAAATGTTGATATTTCAATTGCAAATTAAGATATTCAACTTCCAATTTTGAAAAACGTTTAACCATATTATCATGGTCATCATTTTGAATTTTTTCAAGCAATTTTAAATTCTCCCCCTCAAGCTCAACAACACGATTCTAGGTAACATTTAACGCAATAGCATACTCATTAAATTGACAAGCAGACAATGCAGAATCAGTAACAGTGTAAAATACATCTTGTGCAATACATTTAGCAATCAAGTTGTCGTTAGTAATGAGTATGTTTTTTCTTTCAATCTCTCGACTCTTAAGTTCTATTGCATGTTCATTCACCTCATTTTCCATATCTTTAAACACTACTTCCATTTCTTTTATTTCGGCTTTAAGAGCAGTTTGCAACCCTTCAAAGTGTTCTTTAAGTAGTTTAAAGAATGGCATGACCTCATTTAAGTAACACCTTTTTGCATGTTCAAAACACCTCTCCCCTCAGTAATACCAGAGGGTGTGATTCTCTTCTTACATGTTTTATCGAAATCAGCAAACAGTTGCCAAAGCACATATAAGCTGATAAAAGTTTTGCATTCAGTGGGAAGAGACAAAGGCACTAAATTCCTAGGTGTATTGGGGGGATACACCGTTATGGAGGCAACTTTTCTAATAAGGGGGGTGTTGGCCTTAAGTTTTTCTACCTTAAGTTTTTCATTATCTTGTTTCCAGAAAATCTGTTCAGGTGTTAACTTCTTTTGAGGAGCAAACACAGTCAAACGATTTTCCTCATAATAATCATGGGGCTTGATTATTATCCGTCTGACTATGCACTCGGGATCCCTCATTTTCTCATTCATTTTTTCCTTCGTTCTATCACTTATCTCATCCTCTTCATTTGTGTAGATATGCTCAGGTTGGTCATGAATAGGCATAAGCATCACATTACCATCATATAGGGCTGGTTGAAGTACTTTCATGTCCCTAAGGATGGTTGACTTAGGTTCACCTATCATGATTTTACTATGCTTATCACTCAACTTTCTGTGCTTATGAATCATTTGAGCAGTTTGTATGGTTTGATCTTGTGTGTACAACTTATCTTCAAGCTTATTTTTTAACGTCTTGAGTCTAGAGAAATCATTTAAAAGAGTTGTTTCTTTTTGTTTGAATTCTTGCTTAAGTGTAGTTACACACTTTTGTGCTTCCTGTTTCTGTTTGACAGACTGTTCTAGCTGACTTTTCAAAGAACTCAACTCTAATTTTAATGTTTCTTCTCTTACTCTAGACTCTTTAATAAGTGTACTCATTTGACCTTCTAATTTCTGCTCTCGTTCATTAAGCTCAAACTTAGCACGCTGTTCATACATAGCCACTTGTTCTTTATAGATATTAAGTCTAGTGATCAAGTCATCATCAGGGACAGGCAACTTGTTTTCTTGGCACTCATATGCATTATCTAACTTACACGCATTATCTAAGGCACCTATATTACTTACACCACAAACATCTTTATTTACAAAAGAATCACCATTTGGTACATCAGGCAAGTTGTTGTGATTCAAATACTGTTCATATGAAATAATATTGCTATTTTCCATGTCAACAGTAGTTGTGTCAGAAACATCTGCCTGTTGTACATCTTTGGGATTCTTTTGTCCCTCGACTATATTATATGTGTCATAAATTTTTAGTACCTCAGATATCACGGATGCATTAGACGGACCAACTTGACGTGGAGATGAGACCAGGGAAGACAAGTTAGCCATGAAGATAGTTTGAGCCGTAGGTTCATCATCTACATCAGAGTCATATGCATCATAGTCATCTGCCTTGAAGATGTTGGAATCATTAAGTGCTAGATCCTGAACAGGTTTCTCATCCACATCTTCATCAAAAGTATTTCCTCCATCTCCTGCCAAGAACAGTAACTCTTCCTCATCCAATACCGCACCATTCTCTTGAGCTTGCATTAACAGCATCTTGTCTTTGAAGTAATCTGAGTTCTGAGGACGTTTAGGTTGATTGCAGGTTCTAGCAATGTGTCCAAGCCCCCCACAATTATAACACTTGATCTGTTTCCCTTGCCCCTGATTGGCATTCCCTGCTCTATTCTGCACATAACCTCGACCCATGTTTCTACCAGCTCTCCCTTGCACATTCTGAACCACAATTTTCCCATCCTCCACCATTGCTAGATTGCGTGGGTTGGATGAATTCCTTAACTGATTGTTGGTCTGAGGGAGTGATGCTTGAAACTGTTGAACCAGTAATGAAACTTGATTGGTGAGATTGTCAATCATTTTGTTGGTCTGAGAGTACCCTGAGTCAAGTTGAGAGCTCATAGCAGGTACTTGTGAGTGAAGTTGATGATAGCTTGGGTTGGATGATGATTGGATTGTCGGTTGAACATTTGTCATGAACGCCAGTGGATCATTTGTAGTTGAAGGACTTAACTTTTCTCTCAGCACCCGATCATAGACAGCATGCTTCTCATGTTGTTGCAGGTAGGCATACAGCTGTTCATAGTTGGTATCCCTTAAACCTTTGTTGAGTTTGACAGCTGTAACAAATCTGTCCCATTCAGGAGTCATGTTGTTCACAAACTTTGAGTTTAGTTGGATATTGGGCATAGTCATTCTGATCATCCTCATATCATTCACCAACTTATGAAATCTTACATAGTAGTCTGTGACATTCTCTCCTGGGTTCATTTTGAAATGCTCGAACTCATCATACAGCTGTGACTCACGATCTTCCTTTGTAAGTTCTGACCCTGCCAACAACATTTTAACGTTGTCCCACACAGCTTTGGCTTCAGTGTTGAAATTGATGAGCTTGTATACATCCTTTGGAAGACCTTGAATGACTATGTTTGAGGCTCTAATGTCGGCATCATACCTCTTCTTTTCTTCTTCATTAAGATCATTGTAGTTTCTAGGTCTGTCTATGCCCCAAGTTACAGTCCCATCTTCACCAGTTGTAACAACATCTCTGGTGGTACCCATCTGATATGGTCCATCGTCAATTGACTTAAGAATGTTAACTCCATTATCTTTTCCCAAGCAGTAAAGTCTTATCCGTTGTGCCCAAGACTCATAATCCGTCCTATCTAGCATAGGTGGACGAGTGTCAGATCCTGCTGCTTGAATATCTTCTGATGATGTGTTTGATGTGGTAGCCATAGTAACTACGGGATTTTACAGATCTTGTGATTTAACCGAGAAATCGAATCTTTCGCGGGAATTTCTAAAATCACCAAGACACAAACCGCCTAGACAAATAGCATAGACACAAACCGAGTTCACACTGTAGAGACAAACCGCGTAGACACAAACCGAGTTCACACTGCAGATACAAACCGCGTTGACACAAACCGCGTATGCGCCTTAGAGACAAACCGAGTTCACACTGGAGATACAAACCGCGTTGACACAAACCGCGTATGCGCCTAAGAGACAAACCGAGTTCACACTGGAGATACAAACCGCGTTGACACAAACCGAGTTCACACTGCAGAGACAAACCGCGTATGCGCCTTAGAGACAAACCGAGTTCACACTGGAGATACAAACCGCGTTGACACAAACCGCGTATGCGCCTAAGAGACAAACCGAGTTCACACTGGAGATACAAACCGCGTTGACACAAACCGCGTATGCGCCTAAGAGACAAACCGCATTGGCACAAACTTCCAAACCCGTCACTTTCAATGCTGTTTGTCCTTTTGCCTAAACTAGTAATAAGACAAACCGCGTACCCGATGTGACACAAACCGCGTTCAAGATCATCCAAAATACACAAACCGCATTCAAGAACACTTGAAAGAAAAACACTCGAATCACCCAAAAACACCACACAAAGCTTAAATCTGTGAATCCAAGCACTAAATACTACTCTTATACTATTCCTAAGCTAGAAAGTACAAGGTATAACAACTTGTAATCACAAAACAAAGCACAAAATGAAATAAATGAAACTTAACAAATCGAACCAAACAACCTCAAAAACTACACAAATCCGTGAATACCAACTCTCATGGACCTAACCATGGCTCTTGATACCAATTGTAGGGTATTCACAATGCAAGAAACACTTGTATGAGGCTTAGTTTTGGATCGAATAGAAGATATTCTAGAGAGAGGTAGGAGAGTTTGGGAGCCTTTGTAGAGAGAGAAACAATATGAGATTAGATTATCATGAAAGGTCCAACCCTTCCCATGGGTGGGAAGGGTGTATTTATAGTACTACATAATATGTCCCTAGTGGACTGTGGAGCGAGCTGACAGTGGGTAAAGACCCGACCCACTCCACAATATTAATAATAACTAAACTACTAATAATATTACTAATTATCCTACGAGCTATGATGTGCTACTAAGTACTCGGGGTGACCGAGTCTTCAACAGAATATTCATATTCCTAACATTGAATATGGTTCCAACTAAGAAGGTTGATAAGACTCCATATGAATTATGGACTGGAAAAGCTCCCAACTTTTCTTACTTAAAGGTCTGGGGTTGTGAGGCGTTTGTTAAACGTGACTCACCAGATAAACTCCAACAGAGATCTGTTAAGTGTATCTTCGTAGGATAACATAAGGAAACAAAGGGTTACTACTTTTACTTTTCACCTGAGAATAAGGTCATTGTGGCTAGGTTTGGAGATTTCTTTTAGAAGAATCTCATATCTCAAGAATTCAGTGGGAGAATTTATGATCCTGAAAATGATCAAGAAGATACATCACCTTCTGAAAACACTAGCACACTTCATGTGGAACCTGAAAGTCTAGGTCCTCCACCTGAAGTTGAAGTGGTTCTCATTCGCAGATCTGCAAAATCTGTGAAGGCTCCTGAACGTCTATGTCGTAACGTAGAATGTAAGGAAACTATACTAGGGGATCTTGATGAACCTACTAGTTATAGGGCTGCCATTAATAGTCCTGAAAAGGATAAATGGCAGGTTGCTATGAATGG
Organism: Artemisia tridentata subsp. tridentata; assembly: GCA_021014915.2. Classification (NCBI taxonomy): domain Eukaryota; kingdom Viridiplantae; phylum Streptophyta; class Magnoliopsida; order Asterales; family Asteraceae; genus Artemisia; species Artemisia tridentata. Next base: position 336,959,204 of record CP139508.1, read on the forward strand.
GGAAATGCAATCCATGAGAGACAACGAAGTCAGGATTGAAGTAGACCTTCCTCCCAATGCTAAGGTAGTTGGGAGTAAGTGGCTCTTCAAAAAAAAAAACTGACATGGATGGCAATGTACACACCTATAAAGCTCGTTTGGTAGCTAAAGGCTTTACCTAAATATATGGTGTTGACTACGAGAAGACCTTTTCTCCTGTAGCTGACATTAGAGCTATTAGGATTCTTATAGCAATAGCAGCATACTATGACTATGAGATTTGGCAAATGGATGTCAAAACTGTCTTCTTAAATGGTCGCCTAGATGAAGACATCTATATGGCGCAACTTGAAGGGTTTGTGAATCCAGAATTTTCAAACGGTGTATGCAAACTTCAAAGATCCATTTATGGATTGAAGCAAGCATCACGACAATGGAATAAGAAATTTGACGAAGAAATCAAAAGGTTTGGATTTACTCATAATTTCGATGAGCCATGTGTATATCACAAAGCTAGTGGGAGTAATGTTACTTTCCTTTTCCTATATGTCGATGACATATTGATCATGGGAAATCATATACCAAGTCTTAATGAGGTTAAGTCCTATCTTGGTAAATGATTTTCTATGAAGGATTTAGGAGAAGCAGCATACATCCTTGGAATCAAGATCTACAGCGATAGATCAAAGCGGTTGATTGGATTAAGCCAAAGTGCTTACATTGATAAAATATTGAAGAGATTCAATATGCAAAATTCCAAGAAGGGATATTTTTCAATGCAAGTAGAACATGACTTAAGTAGCAAACTATGTGCTTCAACACCTGAAGAGGTAGCACACATGAAAAAAGTTCCATATGCTTCAGCAGTAGGATCTATCATGTATGCAGTAAGATGCACAAGGCCAGATGTGGCGTTTGCACAGAATATGACCAGTCATTATCAACAGAACCCAGGTGAGCTCCACTGGCATGCTGTTAAGAACATTCTTAAGTATTTGAGGAATACAAAAGAGATGTTTCTAGTGTATGGGGGAAATCCAGATGCAGAACTTGGTGTTACAGGTTACTGCGATGCGTCCTTTCAAACTGATAAAGATGATACGAAGTCTCAGATGGGTTATGTCTTTGTCATTAATGGAGGAGCAGTAGACTGGAAGAGCAAGAAGCAGAGTACAATAGCGATGTCTGTTACAGTAGCTGAGTATATTGCTGCATCGGAAGCTGCGATGGAAGCTGTTTGGATAAGGAAATTCATTTCGGGGCTGGGAGTTATGCCGTCGATTGAATTACCTATTAATGTGTATTGTGACAATTCTGCTGCAATTACATTCGCCAATGAACCTAGAGTCATGAAGGGCGCCAGACACTTTCCTAGAAGATATCACTATGTTCGAGAACAAGTCAAAATAGGTGAAATCAATCTACTCAAAGTTCACACAGATGACAATCTAGCTGATCCCTTTACGAAGGCTTTACCTAAGGAAAAGCTTACTCAACATGCCAATGGCATTGGACTTCGTTTAGCTAGTAGTTTCATGTAAATTTGTGGTTAGTATTTGGATAAAGGATAATGTAAAAAATGTTATCTTAATGAAATAAAATATTTTGTTATGTTTATTTTCATTTATAATATTGTATCTTATATTTGCATGTTTAATCCATGAATAACTTATGTTATTCTAAATAGTCCGTTGTCGATCAATAATATAGGAGTATTATTGAATTAAGGCAAATCTGAGTTTTGGTAGAATATACTTAAGTATATTGATGCGTTGTACATGTCAAATTCACATGATATTCAATAATGGATAAATTGAATATAGGACAGATATCAACCACATGATTGTACTTTATGGATCTTTGTCATTAAAGTAAATCATGAATATTTATCCTCAGACTTGAGATACCAGATAACAGCTGCGGATGTAGCTCATTTTCTGTAAGATAGTCTAACGCTATCCGTAACTGGTAGTTATAAGGGCTATTTTCAGAGGTGATGCAAAGTTCAAGGGTTATGCTTGTAGTCAAGAAAGAATTTGTTCCTTCAAATTTGTTTTGAAGTATAATACTATTGGGTCCCTCGTAGGGTTGACAAGATGTTTGCATGGCCATGCCCAAGATCCATCTAGAATACGTTCAGATGATTTGGTAATCTTGATCAATTATAAATAACGAGAAACAGAATAGTTAATTATGAAATGACTTAGATCTATATCCATATTAACGTGGTATTAGAAGCAAAATGATAAGTATGATGATGAATCATCAAAAGGTTTTTTCCAGGAAACCATACTCAGGGTAGTTCTAGGGGCATTGGGGTGTTATGCTAGACTAACCAATGCCATTATTATATTAATGCATATCCAAGTGGGAGCTGTTAAGTTCATGGATATAAATTAATATACGTATGACCGGATTCGAACACGAGACTTCGGGATTGCACACTTTACGTATGAGTTTCAATGTTTTAATAATTAATATAATAAGTTATGTTTAATTATTAAATTTCACAAATGAACACTTAACGGACGTTAGTACTTAACGGGAAATGACTAACGGTCGTTAAATGTTAAAGGGAGACGGAAATAAGGAAACAAGCCAAGAAGAATCTAGAATTCCTCTTGGGCTTGATGTTTCGGCCGAACCCACAAAAAGGAAGGGTTTCTTACCCTAGCTTGGAGAACAAGATTGGTTTAGTATAAATACAAGGCCTCTTGTATTCATTACATTCAATCTTATTCCTAAGTAAACCCTAACTTCTTCTCTTCTTCTCCTCCCTTGTGCTCAACCGATCGGCCCCCTCCTATTCCCATAGGATCGATTCTTTTGAGCACAAACCAAGTGTTGGGTTTGTTTTGTGATCAAGAACCTAGCTTTTCTCATTGAAACGTTAGTAATACGTGTGTACAAGAACGAAGTACAAGCATACTTTTACTTGTGTTCTTTACCCATTCGACTAAGTATTAGTCGAGTTCTCTAAACGGGTTTTACTAGTTCTTGGTTGATCGATTTCTTGTTTAGCTAGAAATCAAATGTACGCATATTCTTTTATTTTGGTTAATTAATTACAAATATTAGATCCTTTATATTCCGCTGAATGCTTTGATGTTTATGTTTATGTTTATGTTTACATATAATTGTTATGATGTTAATATTCCAACAATTAGATTTGAATTTGAAAAGGTTTATAAGCTAACTTTTTTCTTACTTATTAACTTGTACTTAACTTGATAAAAGATCGGCCTTCCATCCACTTCCGTCCTGTTTTGGAGTTATCAAGGGAGTGGCGTCAACTCCATACTTATGTCTAGTCCTCTACTCTTGGTCGTATTACAACTTATTATTAAAGCCTCAAAGGTACTCTAATAAAACCAACACTGGTAACCAGAAATTTCGCATTCAGCACGCTTTCAAGCAATAATGAGTTCCTGACATTATGCTTCTTTAAGATATGCAAACAATCTAAACGTTAGACCAGGTGTAGTGGGTAGTCGACCAGTGATTCGGTTGCCACTACTGATGCATGGGTCACTATTACACCGACCACCTTGAGACGCGTCGCAGGAGGAGAAAAAGAGAGAATTGGTTGCATATGCGAACAACTTGTGTGAGGATGTTTGTGTGTGTGGGTGTTTATTTAATGTATTTTTGTGGGGTTATGTTTTTGATATTGTTCTCGATCTCATTGTTAAACTAATTTGGTCATGAAAAGAGAAAACTAATTTAACAGTGGAGATGTTGGTCTCTTGATGGTCATCATTACACGGCTGTTTTTGGGAAAGGTTTTTAGAGGGCTTAAACTTTTAAAATAAGTCGGCTTATAAAATAAGTCTTGTTTGTTACATGGACTTATAGAGGCTTATATAAGCCATAAGCTTCCATAAGCCAAGCATATTGAAAGGGATTATAGCTAGGTAAATTATTTAAATACTCTTCAAAATATAATAGATTATCACGCAAAAGCCAAAAATATATTTAAATTTAATTTGATGTATTTTTATACGATTTTACATTAATAAGCTTCAATTTCAACTAATTTAACAAACAAACTTTATAAAAATATAAAAGCTTTCAGCTTATAATATAAGCCCCGGCTCTTGCCCATTGCGTCAAACATACTGTTAACCTTAGAGCGATCGGTACGGTTGAGCCATGGATGGCGCCATGGCCACCAGCCCAATTTTTGTGACGGCTCACCACACCGTGGGTGGCGCCATGGCTGCTCGCACCGTGGTGGCCAGCCCACGCGGTGGTATTTTCTTTTCTTTTTTTTTTGAAAAATTTGACCGTTATAACGGTCATAGCTGTCAAACTCGCGAGTTTACACGTAAGATCGTACGATCTTACGTGCACACCAATCAAAATCGTGTAGGATCGTGGTAGGATCGCATCTGAGGTAGGATCGGTAGGATCGTGTAGGATCGCACGTAGGATCGTAAGATCGACACGCGATCCGAGTTCACTTTTTTTTTTTTTTTTTTTTTTTTTTTTTTAGTCCATCCACTTGCTTAGGTCAAAAAATACTAATGTATAATAAGTAAACCACTGTTGTTTCATTTTCTAAATAGATTATAGTTTATACATAGTTTTCTACTTTTTATAAATAGATTATAGTCTAAAAGTGTTCAATAGTTTAATTTACTTTACTTCACTGTGATTAAACTAATCAAAGGGTATGTTTTGGAACGCCACTTATGAAACGTTTGTTTTCTTGAAATCATATAGATGGCTCGTATGTTTTGAGACATTTAGGACTTATGTTATGTAATATTATTCCACTAAATCGTTAATGTAACGATTGAAACTTGACTTTTTTGTGTTTTACTATTACTTTGGTGTTTGAAATTTGAACTTTGTCATTTTCAAGAGGATATTATATGAATTTATCTTTGATGTTGAGTAGAAAATGTAAAACAGTTTGACTCGTATATCATTTGTTTACAAAATATGACAAATTGGTAGGATCGTAGGATCGCGATCCGATCCTACGATCTCGATTTTGCAAACACAAAAACGATCCTGCGCGGGATCGCGATCTTGACAGCCTTGGTTATAACGGTCATATTACCTTTTCTTTCTTTTTTTTCTTTTTTTTTTTGAATTTATTATTTCATACTTCACACACACTTCCAATATATTACTATTCTCTACTTCTCTCATTTTTTCCCAACCAAAATGAATCCCAACTCACTATGGATTAACAACATGTTAAACGACCCGTCAAACCAAATGACAGGCTCGTCTTCGAATCCCACCAACAATCCGGGCTCATCTTCAAATCCATACCCTCAAGTACTTTCCCACCGAAGAACAAATGCTATCTAGTCAATGGAAATTACAACAACAACAACAATATAACTCAACCACAACAAACAAACCAAGCCACCCCTTCCCAACCAAATTCGGACCATGCATCCTTCCATCTACGAGACGAAAACGAAGATGAAGATGAAGAAGAAGAAGAAGAGGCAGTCCTGACCCCGATGTCGAAAAAAACGAGGACAAAAACGAAGGCGAAGAAGACAAAGACAAAGACGAAGACGAAGAAAACCAACGAAGACGAAGAGGCGGTCCCGTTCCGACCTCGAGCTTTTTGGACCTAAGAAGAGGAGTATCTTTTGGCAGAGTGTTTTATTCAAATATCCGATGATTCAAAAACGGGTGCGGATCAACAAAGGGATACGTTTTGGTACAAAGTGCTCGACGCATACAATAAGGAAGCCAAGAGGCTCAAATACGCTATTCGTACAAAAAACATGTTGACGGAAAAGTAGACTCCAATGAATAAAGATGTCAAGAAGTGGTATACGGTAGTGGATGAAACAGCTGTTATGAGTTAGGAGAATGATAGAGATTTTATGACCCGTTGTCACGTATTGTTTAAAAAAACAACGGGTTATGACTTTAGACACATGAGCGCTTGGGACTTTTTGAAAGACAAGCACAAGTGGAAAACTCCCGACTCGACTTTAGTAAGACGTAATCAACTTCGGGTTACGGACGAGGACCCCGAGCATTTTGGAGCTGACGCGTTGCCACGGCCAGACGGCATGTACCGGATTTCTAAGAGTCAACGTTCGTCAAACTCGACCGCTAGTTCCAGTTTCAAACCCGGCAATGTTTCAAGAAATGCTGCAACAATAATACGAGTTAGACCGCAAGGCAAAGATGGATGTTCTCGAACAAGAGTCACTCGCGAGAGTTACTTTATATGAATATCAAAAGATTGCCGAGGAGATGCGAGTGCTACAAATGGATACAAGCAAGATGGATCCGATCGACGCGGCGGTCGTGAAAGCCCAAAAAGCACGAATCCGGGCAAAGTATCCAACCAACGAGCACTAGATTTTTATTTCTATGTTTATGTACTAGGTTTTTATTTTTATGCAATTTTTTCTTTTTTTTTAATGTAATGTGTGGGTTTTTTTTTTATTTAATTAATGAAGTTTTTTTTTTTTTTGTTAATATTGTGTATTTTTATTTTTATGTAAATAATAATAATAATAATTAAAAAATAAATAAATAAATAAAAAAATGACGGCACCACATTTTTCTGGTGTCAACGGTAACGGCCAGAATATGATACCTTATGATTTCTTGTGTTAAAAAAATTTTTGCTGACGGAACAGCACTTTTTGTCCATTACATGAGAGACACGGCACCACTGTACCCGGTGCTCTTATAAATTTCAAAAACCAATATGAAAACAATTCCATGATATTTGCGCCACTACGTCACAATATCCTTTCAGACATAAGGACACACCCGTCACTTCACGACACCAACAATCCAATATAAAACGATAAACAAAATCTGTCCATACTCTGATTTTTTCTTTTTTTAAAAGTTACCAAACTCTGATTCCCTAAACAATAAACAAAAGAGAAAAATGCTAAACCCAGAGTTGGAATTGCTTCCGCCACTCTCATCACCAACAATCTCATCACCAACAATCTCCTCTTCCGATCTCGACACCGAATCCACCGGATCCTTCTTCCACGACCGCAGCACCACTCTCGGCACTCTCATGGGCGTATCTCATAACATTTCTGTAGCCCCCGCCTCCAAAAATATATATTTATTTTTTATTGAACTACTGTATGTAGCGTTTCACTTGCGTAATTAAGTGCTTTTTTTAGTTAGCAGTTCATATTCGTATTTATAGTTTCTGTGTGGCCTTGCAAGGATCTGGGTGTATGATGGATGTATGCTGAGATTCAAATCTGTCAATTTGCACTATGATGGATGTATGATTAGATTCAAATCTGTCAATTTGCACTATATGTATGATTGGATGTGCACACAAACTTAGAATTAAACCTATAAAAGAACTTGTGTTTTTTATTCATACAAAAGGATGCCTTATCATGATTCTGGTACTACTTTGTGTTCACAATCAACATTAGAGCCTTGGGTGTGGGCTCGCCATCACCTCGCCATGGTGACATGGCTTGCTCCTCACAGCTAGCCACCACACCAGCCCAACTCCTCATTGCTCCTCATTCGGGTGTTGCTCGTCTGCACGGCGAAGCAAATGTGTTTACTTTGTGTCATACATTTGTCCTTTTTTTTTTCTTTTTTTTCTTTTTTTCTTTTTGAGAGTGAAAAAAAAAAAGAAAAAAAAGAAGTAATGGGCCTCAAATGAGTAAGTCGAGGTTAGACGTGATAAGGGGGTTGCTAAAGTGATGTGGTACCCCGTGGGCTCCAAATGAGGAGTTTTGGTGTATCACCACAACTAGAGCTCTTAGTTAAATTTCAGTTATGTTGCTAACTGGTCATTCTTGTCTCATAACTTTGACATTTGTACTAAATAAAGATATTATATCAATCAATTTTGCTCCAGTTTAGCAACTCAAATTGAAGTTAAATTTCAGTTATGCTGGAAGCAAATGTCGTTAATCATACGTCTTGTCCTTCTAATCTCCGCATTTAGATTTTTTGTTGATCTTTGCCCTGCATGGCGGCATCCATTGTCTTGTCTCTTTTTGTAAGAAGCATCTCGAACCACATCCTTTTTTAACTTAATGAGTTGGCTAGAATTGTAACTTGGACACGTCCCAGATTCGAATTCTATGGTTACTATCAATTCCATTAGGGTCAGGTAACAAATTTGTATAACAGTCGATGAATTCAAGCAATGACTATGTTTAATTTAGATATGACTGCCTGCTTATGATTAGATATTCACATAGTGACTTGACCTTTGCCACATTCAAATGTATTGTATAACCAGAAAAATGCAATAACAGCTGCATCGATTTAAGAAATCACACTATTTGAACTCAGTTTAAAGACCGAGAATAATAGAAACCCAAAGCAACAAAAGAAGACTGACCAGGCCTATAATTTGTATCTTTTGTGTGTTAATGAAATGGTAAAACTATATGATAAATGCCAGAGTATATATGTTTACATATGAACCCCACTACCCCAGAAATCAGACTTTAATCTCTGCTATTAACATTTTTGCTAGTGAATCTCTCATCACCACAATCCACTGCTTCCTTCAAAAAAACAGCCCATGGCAAATTGGCAATTATAACCACAAAACACAACCCGAGAAATTAAATGACACACACACATTTCATGTCAACGTTGAAGTATAAAAACAATAAGTTTTCATTATTGAGGTTTTCATATATGAGTTTGGATATGATATTGTCATGTTAAAAATGATTTCAGTTAAGGTTTCATTATTGAGGTGTGCGGGCTACTGCTGCCTGTAAGCTCTCTCTAGTCTCGAAGACTCAAGCTGGAGGAGTGAAACCGGATGGAAATAGTAATGATGATGAGGATGGATGACTGGGACCTGCTGTACGGGCCCGGCTCTGAGAGGGTAGATCCTCTTCTGGAGTCGGCTCCCGTTGGTGGGGTGCAAACGGGTAAGTTTGGGTGAGTTGGTTGAACAAGTGGTCGGGTCTAACCGACGGTGGAGGGGGTGATAATCGTAGTGGTGGCAATGCATACTGGTACTCGGGTGATGATGGGGGTGTCATCCCGATCATGTCTAAGGGTGAAGTAGGGGAGAAGGGTGGAAATGGTGGTATGATCGGCACTATAGGTAGTCGTACCCTCTTGCGAGGTATATGCATCTGAATACAACCGTTGGGGTGGCTCCGAAATGGTATCATGAATGGTTCGGGCTCATAGGGTGCTAAAATCCTGACTCGTCTGCGTCGGGCTACCGGTGCAGGTGGAGGTGGTGGAGTAGGTAAAGTGTATCTGAATCCTCTACAGCCATTGCTGTGTCTGCATGTACTTGTCATCGGTGAGTGGGGTGTAAGTGGGAGAAACTAGACGGTTCTCCGGGTGTGGTGGTGAGATAAGTGCCCGTCTAGCTAGTATATACGGGTCTTCCGACATGGGTGAATATGGGTTACTTGGTAGAACAGGCGTCATGGGTGGTGTAGCGACAACTTCACCCTCCTCAAAGGGCTCCGTTTCATATGAAGTGGTGTTCGACATTGTAGCGGCCGAAGTGCTGGGAACTATAGGTGAGGTGATAGATGATAAGGTGTCCTCGGATTTCATATCCGATGATGAGGTGCTAAGGTGTGATACTGTAGGCATGGTACTGTAGTAACCCGAAAATAGTAAATGTAAGTAATCAATAACATCAAGTGTGTGAAAATCAATGTGAAATAATCAGGTGTGTGAAGATTATTGCAAAATAATCTTAATAGGTAATATATTGAGCACGGTGTTATGCAGGCACGGAGGGTGTAAAGTGGTATTGGGCCTGTTTGGTAGGGGCTTTTTGGGGGAGCTGTTAGCTTTTTGCTACGAAATAATCTCATCTAAACTAAGTAGCTCCGTTTGGATGCATTACTTCAAGCTTTTATTTCAAACAAATAGCTCCTAAATGAAAAGCTGATTCATGAAGCTTTTTAAACATCTTGGAGCTGTTAAAACTTTAAATTACTGATATACCCTCCAAACATTTGTTTACAATTATATATATGTCCTTTTATGTAATTTTACATCTTATAATTACATTTAACAGCTTACTTACCAAACACTTTTATTAAAAAAAAGATACAGTTTGTAGCTCATGTTAACAGCTTTACAGCTTACAGCTTACAGCCTACAGTTTACAGCTTACAGCATACAGCTTACAGCTAGTTTTGCCAAACATACCCATTGTGTAAAAATCATTCATTTTGAAAGTGTAGTTATAGTCTAATGTTTGAAAATATTTTGTTCTCTATAAGTATGTCTCTTATGCCAATCTGTAACACCTCATAAATTATGAGTTAACAGCAGAAGACTAATCGGGGTATTATGGGGAGGATCTTTGTCATAATCATAGAAAACGGCTCAAAAGAGGCGTTTTGAAAGTATTTGTCATTCAAATAATAGTTGAGGTACAAAAAGTGAAAATATCAGAGTTGAGACATCCCATAAAAGGGTGTAGTAGTTTGAAAATGAATGACATAATTTATTTTACACCACATAAAAACTCTTGGTTTAATGCCCACTTTGTGCCTTGTCTGCTCCGCTAATTACCTGATATAAACATGCTAAAAGTCAACAAAATTGTTGAGTGAAATCATAGAGTTTGTAATAATAATGAGTTTGGAACACAAGTTTGTGATTGCCTGTGTATTACAATCATGTTTGAAATGGTGATATTGCAGTTGTGTATATTGCCCTAAGTCTCATGATACGCAAACGTTAACAGTGTAGTAACCGGTGATTATGTGGCCCTCGTGTATAGGAGATTGCCATCTTCCTATTCCTTCAAATATAGTGCATTGCGACTAATCCGACTAGCAACTAAGGCTATCCGTCAGGCATTAGTGGAATAGGCAGTCAGCCTCCAATAGATCTATTCACTATATTCGCGTTCACTCGCAAGTGATTAATGGTTCATGATATGAGGGGCTTTTGGCAATAGAGTAACTTAGGCAATATCAATCAGGTGAAGCATACAAAAATACTTGAAAATACTTGTGTTCTAGTTTGTAGCATGTATCTCCCCCATAGAGTGTAAACTTGTTAAATAAGTAAAAGTGAGGCTATGACTCACCTTGAGTGTAACTAGCAAGATGAAATGTGAAATCAAGTGAATTATGGGAACGGCTCCAACACACGTCCTGAATAATAGTGAAGTCTGAGAATTTGATAGTTTTGACTTAATATGAATAGTGATTGTAAAAATGAGTAACGGATGACGATTTGATTGGTGATGTGAGTAAGTGATATGCTTAAAATGCTTAAAGTACAAAAATAATATTATATATAATATTATCTTGTTTTTATGTCATTGAATTCATAAATATCGATTCCTCAAAAGTGGTTGAACGAAACGTTAAGTTTATTCGTTAAAAACTCGTTATATAAATATAAACGTAACGTGTTTAAATATATTGAACGAAATGTAAAAATGCACGTGAGTGAATGGGAAAGTGAAAAATATGAAATGTAATATGCATGAGTTAAAGTTACAGTTTGGTCCTTGTACTTATACAAATTTTACACTTTCTACCCTAACGGAGTTAGTTTTGCACCGTTAGTCCTTGGTTTGTTATATGTTACATTTTTATTCTAAAAGTTTTCAAAATGACATTTTAAACCTTCTGTTTACTGTTTGATCATATTCCACCCTTAATTTTCTGAAATGGCAGTTTGGGGATATAATTATATAAACTTTACACTTTTAACCCGAATAGTAATATATTTTGCAAAACAAGTCCAAAAATCACAAAAAAAAGTGTGATAAGTTTTTCGAAAATTGTATTATCTTTATAAAGCTTATTTGAGTCTAAATAAACTGCTTATTTGCTAAAAGTGCTTATTTTTCTGCTTATTGGGCTTTAACGATACCAAAACAAAGCCCGATAACGTTTATTGATCCGAGGGGTTTGAGAACATTTTTGGGTCTGAGTTTGGGCTTATTTAATGGTCTTAAAAATATTACAAATGATTTTATATACTCAGCTTATCGATATTGCATATAAACTGCTTATTGGGCTTGAAAGCCCAATCGCTATAATAAAGGTTTTTAAAGCTGTTCGAGTAGCGATAGCTTTGTAATTCAAAAGGGACTTATACAAGCTTATGACAAGAGCTTATTTCATCAGTTTATTAGTTGGTCTTGTGGAGAATCAGTTCAAACAATAAAAACAATATGTTGCGTGTATGAATTCGATTATACAAAGCCATTTCTTATCGATAAAAATGAATAGGTCCGAAAATGAAATATGACATAATAACGTGCGATATGCAAAACGTGAAAGAAATATATCTCGATATGCAATAAAATGGAATTGTAAGTGTCGAATAAATGTAAGACTTGTGTTTCTAGCCATCCATGAAGGAGGTCAATGTATAATACGTAAAAATAAATAACAAGAAACGTGAATAATGCATAAAAAGTAAATATACGATCGAATAGATACATGAACTATGCATGGTGTAATGAAATCGATATAACGAGTAGGAAATGAGTTGGAGGGGACTTACAACACCTATAAGGTGGTGTGGAAAACGTGTAAATGATTTAGAACTCGAAAGGTATGGATTTCACACGCTAGAACTATCACCAAGGCTTCGAATGAGAGGATTTTGTTGGGAATTAAATATTCTGAAGTTCAAGAATTGGGAAATTCTCAAAGTATGTTTCTGCTGGTAGTATATTAGTTTCTGTTGGTAGTGCAAAGTTTCATTGCTGCTGGTAGTGTATCTGTTTCTGCTGTTGAGTGTTCCTGCTGATAGTAATATGATACTGCTGCTAGTGTTAGTAATCCTGCTGCTTAAGAGATAACTATACACGTATTCTGCTGCTAGAAGGATAAGATCGAAGAAGATATTATCTATATATAAGTCACTTGTATTCTTTAGATAATATCTAGATACTTGATCAGTCAAACAAAGTTGTAAACAAATATACAAGTTGTATCTTATTGACTGACACACGTATTATCATAGCAAATAGTTTATCAAGACTTTAAGCAATATTGTAAAGATCTTCTTGGACTATAAAAGAAGATCTTAGACTAGATATTATTAGTGGTTGTTGAATACTTAGAACTTTCATAACTATTAGAACAAGAACAAACACAAAAATATCACAAGTAAGAAAAACTTAAGATTCAAGGTTGTAACCCTAGTGATAACTCAAGATCACTCGTATTATTATCTTAATAATATTGAATCATTTGGTGTTAATCTTTCATTGTTCCTCGTTCAATAACAAATATAAACGTTCCATTTCCATAACATAAATAACCTTCTAAGTGTGATTAAGTAGATTCCGCATTCTTAATCATATTCACTCAATATATCATACACACAAAGTACAAAAGGTTTAACCACCTTAAACGTGTGTCCAATCCTAACAAGTGGTATCAGAGACAGGCTGATATTATTGATTTAGAAGAAGAAGCTTAAGAAATGGATGTTCAGGATACTGCTACAAATGTTGCTGCAAATTTGCCCATGATCAAACAAAATGAGTTTGAGTTATGGAGGTTGAGAATTGAGCATATTTCATGGCCCCAAGATTATGCTCTCTGGGATATCATTACATATGGTGATTCTTTTTCACTAGGGTATTCAGATGCTATCATTGACGGCAAAATAGTAAGACAAAGAAATACTGGACCAGTTTCAAATGAAGAAAGGATACAAAAGAGAAATGATCAAAAAGCAAGAAACTTGTTGCTTATGACCATTCCTGGTGAACAGATGCTATCCTTTAGCACGTATCCAGATGCAAAAACTCTCTTTGAAGAGATTTGTGCATGGTTTGGTGGTAATGAAAACTCCCAAGAAAATACAAAAGACATTGCTGAAACAACAATTTGAAAATTTCAGTTCAAATAGCAATGAATCTCTTGATAAGTTGTTTTTCTAGATTACACAAGCTTGTCAGTAGCTAAGTGTATTGAGTGTTGAGATAGCAAAGGAGATCTCAACATGAAGTTTTTTGAGAAGTCTACCCGATGAGTTCTATACTCATGTGGTTGTCTGGATGAACAAGCCAGATATTGAAACCATGAAACTCAATGATTTGTTCAATAACTTCAAAATTGTTGAACAAAGTCTAAAAAGTCTGGGAATCTATAGTACTAGTTCTGGGAATGTGGCACTTTTGTCATCTCCTAGTATTAGTAAGTCAGAAGAGGTAGATGAAGTTGAAGGTGTTTCTGTTGGCTACATATGGTGGTCCTTCTACTAGTTCACAGAAGAATGTTGCTGGACTTGGAGATCCATCGTTTTATGTATTCATGTCTAGTCAAACTAGTGGTTCTTCTCTAATTCATGAAGATCTTGATCAGTTGATGATAATGATCTGGAAGGATGGACATCAAATGGCAGGTTGTTTTGCTTAGCATGAGGGCTAAGAAGTTCTGGGAGAGAACTGGTAAGCAAATTACCATTGATGGTAATGAAACTGCTGGGTTTGATAAGAAGAAAAGTAGAGTGTTTCAAACTGTCACAAGTTAGGACACTTTGCTAAAGAATGTAGAAACCCAAGGAAGCAGGATAATAGAAGCACATGGTTAAGGCAAGAGAAGAAGAAGGAAGTCACAGTTGAAGAACCAAGGGCTATGCTAGCCATAGATGGGGTTACCTATGACTGGAAACTTCATGGCTAAAGAAGAGGATGCACCAAAAAAATGCCCGCTCTTGTGGCCACTGAGACTGCTCTAATGGCCTTCTCTGATTCAAGGTAAATTCTTTAACCAAATGTTTGAATCATGTTCTGCTCTTAAAGATAATGAAGAACTTAAAAAAAGCTGATAATAGGCGAGAAGAACTAATTATTGCCTTAGCCAATTTAAGTAATCATAAAAGAGCTATAGGTGTGCTTGAAAGACAAATTGCCCCACTTTCAAGGCAATGAATCAGGTTTTACTGATGATTTAAATGCTCTACAAAGAGGCATAGCATTTAGAGATGAATTACTTACTAGTCAAAGAAACAATTAGCTGAAGCCATATTAAAAACTGAAAATGTTAAGATAACTGTAGATGCTTTAGCTCATGCCTCAGAGGGAATGAATAAGATTTGGGAAGCTCAAGTAATCGATAAAGCAAGTCTGGTTTAGGATACAAATCAGTTCCTCCACCATATAGAGGTTTCCTTCACCCCCCAGGTGTTGACCTAGCACACACAGGTTTTTGCTGAGTTTTCAAGAACCAATAATGGAATTGGTTCTAAGGTCACTAAGAGTCCTAAGATAGAAAAAGTAAGTGAAAGTTTAAGATAAAACTTTACTTTATCAGGACAAGGTGTCCTTTGTTTAAGAAAGGGGATGCTATAGTTTTTTTGAGGATAGTAAACTGATAGTGATGAAGAAGAACAGGTTATGTCTAAACCTGAAGTGGTTAAGAAAGTAGGAACAAGTGTTCCTAAGATAGTCAAACACAATACTGATAAGCCTAAATCAAACATTAAGTATGTTAGGCAACCAGTTAGACATTGTGAGCAATTTAGAACCACCAACAAGCCCAGAGGTAACCAAAGGAATTGGAATAACCTCAAGTCTCATCAACTAGGTGATGACTTTGCTTTTTATAACAAAGCTTGTTACACATGTGGTAGTTTTGACCATCTTGCAGCTTTCTGCAACCATTGGGTAACTGGG
The DNA here is from genome assembly GCA_021014915.2 of Artemisia tridentata subsp. tridentata. Taxonomy (NCBI): domain Eukaryota; kingdom Viridiplantae; phylum Streptophyta; class Magnoliopsida; order Asterales; family Asteraceae; genus Artemisia; species Artemisia tridentata. The sequence continues at coordinate 336,974,778 of CP139508.1, forward strand.
TATGAAAACAATAGAGTGAACTACAAAAGGCAAACTCCTAAAACTCACTTTCACTCTAGTTCTAGTGTTAATAGAACAAAACCCAGAACAGTCTCAAATAAGTCTATCTCAAACACAGATCCTGCTGGTAGACAAATGGTTTCTGCTGCTAGACTAATTGTTCAAGCATGCACCAAAGACTGTTCTAAGGCCCATTCAAACAAAAGCAGTGGTCTAAAAACAAGTTTGGAAGCCAAAGGGTAAAACTGGTAAGCTAGCATTCCTGCTGCTAAGCAATCAGTTCATTCTGCTGCTAAGGGAAACAGGGCAAATGCTGTTAAGGCATCAGCATGTTGGATTCTTAAATCCAATGTTGCATCAACTGTCCTTAAAAGATTAAATTACATTGATGCAAGAGGCAGATCCAAGTCAGTAATGGCTTGGGTCCCCAAAAGAAACTAATACTTCTCATTTATGTGCAGGAACATTCAATTGATCAACAAGAGGATCAAGGATACTCAGATAGTGGATGTTCTAGGCACATGACAGGCAACAAGTCCTATCTTTCTGATTTTCAAACATTAGATGGTGGCTATGTTACCTTTTTGGAGGAGGTGTTGGTGGGTCAAAATTTCCGGTAAAGGTACCCATTAAAAGTGGAAATTTAGATTTTGAAAGATGTGTACTATGTTAAAAGAGCTAAATTATAATCTTTTTTAGTGTCTCACAAATGTGTGACAAAAAGAAACAAAGTTCTTTTCTGTGAGACATGAATGCCTTGTACTTTCTCCTGATTTTAAGATGCTGATGAAAGTCAAATACTTCTTAAAATTCCTAGAAAGGGCAATATGTTACAGTGTTGACATGAAGAACATTGTTCCCAAAAGGATTTAACTTATCTTGTTGCAAAGGCCACATTGGATGAGTCAATGAAATGGCATAGGAGGCTTGGTCATATTAATTTTAAAACCATAAATCAGATTGTTTAAGAATGGTTTGGTAAGAGGTTTTACCTCACAAAAATTTGAAAATGATCAAAACACTGCATTGCTTGTCTTAAAGGCAAACAACACAAAGCCACTTGTAAGCCCAAGATTTTTAACTCTATCAATCAATCATTGTCTATGCTTCATATGGACTTATTTGGACCTGTTTCAGTAAGTAGTATAATGCATAAGAGATATTGTCTTGTTATAATTGATGACTATACTAGATTTACAATGGGTTTTTCTTTCTATCTACTAAGGATGAACTACAAGCATCCTTAAGACCTTTCATTACACAGATAGAAAACCAAGTAGACAAGAAAGTGAAAGTCATTAGATGTGACAATGGACTGAGTTTAAGAATAGAGTTATGGATGATTTCTGCAAACAAAAAGGTATTAGGAGAGAATTTAGTGTTGCTAGAACTCCATAACAGAATGGTGTTGTTGAGAGAAAGAATAGAACACTAATTGACAGCCTAGAACTATGTTAGCTGATTCTAACTACCTATAAACTTTTTGGGCTGAAGCAGTCAACAACTGCTTGCTATGTTCAAAATAGGTTTTAGTTATACAGCCTCACAATAAGACTATCATATGAACTTTTTAGAGGTAGAACTCCTGCAATTAGGATTTCTTAGACCTTTTGGATGTCATGTGACAATTCTCAATACCTTAGACCCATTTATGAAAATTCGATGGTAAAGCAGATTGAAGGATTCTTATGTTGGATTATTCTCTTAATAGCAAAGCATTAAGAGTTACAACACAAGAACTATGATGTGTAGAGGAAAATTCTACATGTGGAGTTTTTGGAAGATAAATCCAATGTAGAAGGGTCAAGGACCAAATTGGCTTTTTGATCTGAAACTCTAACCAAATCAATGAATTATGTGCCCTGTTGTTGCAAAAACATAATTATTTTTCAGGTTCACAAGCAACAGATGAGGCCAAGGTTAGAAAGGAGACAAACCAAGATCATGTTTGGATGCCAATATGGTCAAGTACAAGTGTGGAATCAACTTCAACAACTGATGAATCTTCTTCTGGCAAAGCCTAAAAGAAGGTGTTGAGATGAAAAGGAAAGAAGATAGAACTCAGGAACAACAAATTGTTTCTGCTGGTGATTCTGCTTGCTAGGCTTAATGTTCCTGGGCTAGGCCAACTGATTCTGCTGTGGCCCTTCGAAACAAAAGAAGCAGAATTCTCAGACAGTGAGGAGGATTTCATAATCTTCCATCAAATTATCAGTTCCTTCTACTCCACAAACAAGAATTCACAAAGTCCATCCCTAGATAATGTGATAGGAGATGTACAATCAGGGGTGAAGACAAGACAACAACTGATGTCTTCAAACAACAAGGGCTTCTTGATGCCCTTTATGCTTCAAAACAGCATGAGTTTTCAAACTCTTGCTTGTTTGTATGTTTTCTCTCACAAGCTGAAACCAAAGAACTTCTGAAAAGCCTTAGATGATTCAAGCCGGGTAGAAGCTATGCAAGAGGAGCTTCTTCGTTCAAGATTCAGAAAGTTTGGGGTGCTGTTGATTTACCTAAAAAATCAAAGGTAAATTGGCCTAGATGGGTTTTCAAGAAAAAAGGGTGAAAGGGGCATAGGATTAGGAATAAGGCTAGCTTAGTAGCCCCAAGGGTACACACAACAAAGAAGGGATGCCCATGATGAAGGTTTTTCCCCATAGTAAGAATTGAGGCAATTGGCTTTTCTTAGCTTATGCTCATTTTTAGGCTTCCCCGTTTACCAAATGGATGTCAAAGGTGATTTCTATATGGCACAATTGAAGAAGAGGTGTTGTTCCCACAACCTCTGGGGTTTTATTGACCTGACCGTCCAGACAAAGGTTAGAGTTGTGAAGGTCTTTATGGCCTTCACCGGCACCAAGAGTTGGTATAAACACTTGCTTCTATTTAAAAGCAAATGGGATTTCAAAGAGGAAAGATTGATCAGCATTTTTCATCAAAAAGCCAAGAAAGATCTTTTGTTGGTTAGTGCAGGGTTTTTTGTGGGGATGGAAATTATCTTTTGATCTAATAGGAAAGAAAATGTTTTTAGAGTTTGAAAAAACTGCATATAAGTTTAGATGAGTTTATAGGAGAACTTACATTCTTTTTGGGTCTGCAAGTTAGGCAATCATGTGAGGCATTTTATTAGTCAAAGATAAATTTTGCTGAAATACTTAGGAAGTTCAATTTGCTGTTTCCCCAAGGTAGCAACACCCCAAAAGGACTCTGAAACCCCAACTTCTTAAAGATGTAGTGGAGAAAAATAGGGATGTACACACTTTACAGATCTATGATAGGATCTTTGATGTATCTCACCTTATCAAGCCTGACATACTGTTTCTGTTTGTGCTTGTGCAAGATTTCAAGTAACCCCAAAAGGGGTTTCTCATTTAACAGCAGTCAAAGGATTTTTAGATATCTCAAGGGTCAACCTAGGTTGGGTCTTGGTTTTTTAAGGGAATCACCTTTTGATTTGGTAGCATTTTCGGAAGGATTATGCTGGTGAAAGCTTGGGACAAAAGTCAACAACTGGAGGATGTCAATTCCTTGGGTGTAGACTTATCTCATGGCAGTGTAAAAAGCAAAAAATGTGGTTTAACTTCAAACCGGAACTGAATTGTAGCTGCTGCGTTGCTGTGCTCAAATCTTAATGGCTTCAAAACTAACTTCTTGACTATGGGTAAAATTTTCCATGAACACTGTTATTCATATTGAAAATATTTGTACAATTTGTATTATTAAAAATCCAAGTGCAACATTCTTAAAAAAACAACATTGAAATTAAGACATCACTTCATAAGAGACTGCAATGAGAAAAGACCCAATTCAATTCTTAAAATTGGGTTCAGAATTCAATTTTTTTCAGATCCCGCTAACCAAGCTTTTTTAAAGTTGGAAGGTTTCAGTATTGGTAGCCAAGTTTGGAATGCTTAATCCTTTAAAGATTTTAAACTTTTTGTTTTTGTAAATAAATTTTTGTTTGTGCTGCTGGGTTTTAAAAAGAAACTAATTTCTATTAAAAAAAGTTTGGGGGCTGCTAGTACAAATTTAATTTGTGTTAATTCATCTAGTTAGTCCCCATGATTATTCTAATTCCAAAAACAAGTACTTTGTCATTGTTCTTTTTTGGTTTTAATAAAAAAATTTAGGTTTGTCATGTTGAATACAAAAGGATATTTTTCAAGTGAAATATTGGGCCGCAAGGATGGAGATACTATTGCTGACAAATAGGTTCATGATGAAAGGTTTGGGGAATTTAAATCCCTTAAAAAATTCTTTCTTGAAAACCTTTATGAAATTTCACTTTGAATTGAGACCTTGTTGGTCCGTAGTAACCCGACTCAATCACTTTCTACATTTTATACTTTTAAGTAAAATCAAAATCTAAGGACACTGTAGAAAGAACCGCTAGGGGTGAATCTAACACTTGGTTGAGGTAAAAAATTCTTAATTTAAACTGGAAACCCTGTCAAGAAAGCCTTTTGAATAGGTTTTTTCTTTACCAGGCCCCGTTATTTTTAACTAAAAAACAATGGTTCTCACACAACCAAGGTTTTCTTTAAACCGAAATCTTGATTAAGTGTCTTGTTTACACTTAATCCCTTCAAAATGGTAGGAAGCAGTAATTAATTTTTATCATAAAATCCTATGGCCAACCCGGGTAAAAGTCAAAAAAATTTCTTAAAAAAGGGTTTTTGAAATAAAAATGACTCAGAAAACCTCAACTGGGGGGATTATGAGTTATTGCCCCATGAATAACCTCTATAGGAGTTTAACACACCCCAGAATGAAAGAGGGCAGCAATTAAAACCCCTTAGGAATTGTGGCATATGTCCAACATTGGGCTGATAACAAGTTCTAAAGTGATAGCTCAGATGATTTTGGGGGAGATACTTTGGAGATCTTCCCAAAACCCGGGGGGTTAGAAAAAAGGGGTTTTCCCCCCTCCCCAGGGAGGAAAAACTCAAGGGGGGGAAAAAAAATTTGGGATTTCCCCAAAAAAAAAGGGGGGAAAAAAGGAAAAGCATACAAGATGATGACTTTGGGGGTTAAAAAAGCCCCAAATAGAGTAAATTTTTTGGAGTATTATATATAAAATTTTTTAAAAGGGAAAGAAGCTTTCCCAAAGGGGGAAAAAAATTCTATCTGGGGGGAAAAAAAGAAAATTTTCCCCCGTTTCTTTTTTATTAAAATAGGGGTTTTTTTCATCTCTTGCAAAGACACGCTGATAGATGATTTATTTGGGGTTAAAAAGCCCCCCAAATCCCCCCAACATCTTTTCCCTTTAAAATTTTCCCCATCCAAGGAATTTTTGCACCATTTTTGGGGGGTTTTAAAAAGTGTTTTTATATTTTAAAGTCAAAAGAAAGCCCGATGAGTTCAGAAAAGAAGAAATTTTTAGATCAAGGGTCTGACTGGGGAATGTTTAAAGGGGTCTTCAAAAATTCCCCCATTTAATTCAAAGAAACATTTTGGGAAAGTTTTTACATGTTAGGGGGGATTTTGGGAATTTTTAAAATTCTAAAGTTCAAAAAATTTGGGGGGAAATTTTTAGTATGTTTTTGGGTAGATATTGTTTTGCTGGTAGTGCAAAGTTTCATTGTGCGGGGAGTGTTTGGGGTTTTTTTTTTCGGGGTTTTCCGCTGATAGTATTAGGGGAAAAATTTGGTTTTTTTAAAATAATCCTTGCTTAAGAGATAACTATCCCCGTTTTTCGGGGTGCAAAAAGGGGAAAAAACCCCAAGAAGTATTATCTATATATAAGTCACTTGTTTTTTTTTTGAAAAATTTTCTAAGTTTCTTTTATCAGCAAAAAAAAAAGTTGAAAAAAAAGACCCCGGGTTTACTTATTGACAAACCCCCTATTTTCATAAAAAATAGTTTTATCAAAAATTTAAGAAAATTTTAAAGATCTTTTTGGGGGCTTAAAAAAAAGATTTTTAGACTAGATATTTAGTGGTTTTTGAATACTTAGCCCCAAAAAAACACAAAAAAATCACAAGTAAAAAAACTAAAGTTTCCCCAATTTTTAACCCTAGGGGGAAAACCCCAAGATCACTCGTATTTTATCTTAATAATTTTTAAAGGGGTTTGGGTTAATTTTTCCCCTTGGGGTTCCCGTTCAATAACAAATAAAACCCCTTCCATTTCCAAAAACAAAAAAACCTTTTTAAGTTTTAAAAAGTGGGGTTCCGAAATTTTTAATCATATTCACCCCCAAATATCATCCCAAAAAAGTAAAAAAAAGGTTTAAAAACCCCTTTAAAAATGTTTTCCCAAAACTTAACAGTTTTTTATTTGGGAAATTTGGGTTTTTAACAAAGGGGGAGAGGCCCTTTTGGGTTCCTTGAGAACTCTCATAAGTGAAATTTTTTTGAAAAAAAAGAGATAAAAGCTTGTGGTGGGAATGGGGGTTATTGTTTTGGTATCGCCCCTATATAAGTGCATTTTATTACCCCCATTTTATTGAAAAATAATGAAAACAAGTTTTGTGATTTGATATTTTTTCCCGGGAAAAAAGGGAAAAAAACCCCCAAAAAAAAATGATTTTTTTGGGGAGGGTTTTTTTCTTTTTTTTGGCCTAAACCATTTTTAGCACATATATATGTCCCCCTTGGGGCATATTCAAAAGGGTCCAAAAAATATTTGTAACGGCCCCAAGTGTGGGGAAGGGGGGTTTTGAAATGATGTTTTATTTCATATTTGATAAGGGGAAAATCAAAAGACCCCGGGGAAAAAAAAAAATTGGTTTGACGATATGGATTTAAAATTGGTTTTTGTTTGAAATTTTTTAAAAATGGTCGGAGAGGTTTTTTTTTGGGGGCCCCCTTTTGTATCCCCAAAAAATTTTAAATAGGGGAAATGAAACTGCCCCCTATTTCTTTGTGTATGGAGATTCGAATTGGGGAAAAGTTGCTTCTTGTGTGTCGAATTTTAAAAAAAAACAAACCAAGTGATGCCCTTTTTTAACCCCGTGTAAATAAAAAATTTTAATTAAAAATTTGGGGTTTCGTTTGGGGAAAGTACCAGGGGCCCAAAAATTTGGGGCCCGGGGAAATTTTAAAATGATCCGTTTTTTTTTTTAAAAAGGGGTGTTGGATTCGTTGGGGTCCGGGGGTTTTAGCTCGTTCCAAAATGTTTGTGATTATGAAATGTAATAAAAAATTTTTAAAAATTTTCCCATTTTAAAAAAAGGTTTTTAATGAACTGTATTAGAAATTTTTAAACTGATTGCATTTTTTAAATTCCCCGGGGGAAATTTTTTCGATTGGGGACAGTTTTTTTGGGAAAAAAGTTCTCGACGCATTTTAAAAAAGAAGCCAAAAAAGGGCCAAAAACACTATTCCCCCCAAAAACAGTTGACAGAAAAGTGGACTCAAATGGAAAAAGATGTCAAGAAGGGAATATGGTAGTGGATGAAACGACTGTTAAGAAAAGGGGGAATGAAGAGATTTTATGACCCTTTTTTACGTTTTTTTTAAAAAAAAAAAGGGGGTTTTTAAAATTTTGCCCCATGTTTTCTTGGGGGCTTTTTGAAAGACAAGCACAAGTGGAAAAATCCCCCCCCGGGGCATTGGCAAGTGAAATCGTCTTCGGGTTAGGGGGCGAGGACCCCCCCCCAACTTTTGGAGCAGACCGTTCCCCGGGGCCGGGGCACAGGGGCCCAAAATTTTAAGAGTAAACCCCTTCTTTAAACTGGGGCCAAATTTTTTTTAAACCCGACAATTTTCCCAAAAAATGTTGCAACAAAAAATCACTCGCGAGTTAAGGGGGAAGGAAAAAATGGTTTCGGAAAAAGAGACCCTCGCGAGAGTTACTTTATATGAATAAAAAAAATTTCCCCGAGGAGATTTGAGGGTTTAAAAAAGGGTACAAGAAAATTTTGGCCCCCATCGACCGGGGGGGGGTAGTGAAACCCCAAAAAAACCCCGAACCCGGGGGAAAGTACCCAAACCCAAAAGAGCATAGGTTTTTTTTCTATGTTCATGTATAGGTTTTTATTTTTTCCCCAATTTTTTTTAAATAATGTTTTTTTTTTTTTTTTTTTTTTTTTAAAAATTTTTTTATTTTAAAATTTTGTATGTTTTTTTTTAAAAGTAAATAAAAAAAATGCCCCAGGGGACCACTTTTCTGGTGCCAACTTTAAAACCCCAAATGGGGTTTTCATAAATTTCGGGTGCAATAAAGTTTTGGGGGCGTTGGGGTATGTTCCGGGGGGCCAAAACTTGCCCCGGCCCCCTCCGAACGACATAACGACCTCCGGAAAAAAAACCCCAAAAAACCCTAATTTTATCCGGCGGGGAAAACCCCCAAACAAAGGAAAAAGGGGGCTCACGTTTGGGGGCATATGGGAAAATTTTTGACCCCCTCGCCGCCCCCCCCCGGTTTTTGGGGGTTGTGTTTCCCCACACATCCCGGGGAAAACCCCCGGGCCCCTTTCCCCCGGCCCAAAAAGGGGGTAGTTTTAAATACCCAGCCCCATTTTACTACTTTCAACCAATTTTTTTAACCCCCACATTTCCCTGAAATTTTCTTTTTAAAATTTTTTGGATTACCAAATTTTTTTCTTTCACCCGGGAGCTTGGCCCCCGGGTTTTAAAACCCGGGGGGGGCCAACGCGTGCTTTTTGGGGTGCGGGGTATCGGGGGAAATTTAGAAGTCGAAGAGTTTTTAAAATACTAGTCTTTCGGGAAAACCCTTTTATGTATTTTTGGGCCAAAGACCTAATTTTTTTTTGTCTAAAATTTTACAAAAAATTTCCCCTTAACCCCAATTGGGCCCCCCCGGGGGGGCCTACGGGGTTCGATCTACCCAAAGTTCAAAAAGGCTGGTCCAAAACCCCACTACCCCGGTCCGAAAAACAAGGGGGCTAAAGGGAAAACCGGGGGGGGGAGGTAAAATTTTTTTAAAAATACGTATATCAAAAATACCCCCCTACGGGGTCGAGCAAAGAAAAATTTTTTGGAAAAAGGTCCCCCTAAAAAAATCCAAGTAAGTGTATGTGTTTTCCGGGGGGAAGTGTACCGGGTCGTTTCCCAGCGAGGTTTTGGAAGGGGGGGTGCGTTTGAGGTTTGTAATTAAAAAAACTTAAAATGGATTTTTGATTTTGGGTTTTTTTTTTTTTGGGTTCTTTTTGGAAAAAAAATGAATTTTAAAAATTTTTAAAACACTTTTTTTAAAAAAAAACAATTTTTTTGAAAACTTTTAAAAAAGCACAGAAAAAGGGGATTAAGGTGGGGCCCTTATAAAGGCCCCTTAAAATTAAATTTATTTTTTTTATTTATTTTTTTTTTGAAACTTATAAAAAAAATATTTAACTTTTGAAAAAAAAATAAAATTTTTTAATTTTTCAGGGGAAAAAAACCAGAAAAAAAAATACTAAAACAATTTTAATTTTTCAATATTTTAAAATAATATTAAAAATTAAATATTTTAAAAAATGATAAAAAGGTAAAGGGGAAAAGACCGGGGGTTTACACAGAGAATTACCACCCGACCTTAAACCCAAAAAAAAATTTTTAAAAATTGATTTCTTTTTTTAACTTTAATTATGCTAATTTGTTAAAAGTTGGGGAAAGGGTTTTGGGGTTAAAAAAATGCTTTTTTAAAAGGGTTTTTAAAAATTTTAAACCCTTTTTAAGGTTTTTGGGGTTTAAGAACCCTTAAAATCCCCCCCCCTTGGTCACGGGGAAAAAAAAAAAAAAAAAAAACCAAAAAAAAAAACTTTATTTTTGCAAAAATAAACAATAAAAAGGGAAAAAAATTATAAATAACTAAAAGTAGTCTAAAATTTAAAAAAAATTTAAAAACTTTTTTAAAAAAAAAAAATTAATTTTTTCCCAAAAACCACCCCGGGGGTAAGTTGCCCCCCTCCCAAAATAACGCGATGGGTTGTTTTTGGGGGTAATATAAATGAACAAGCTATTTTAAAAGCTTTTTGGGGTTAAGATTTTTTAAACTTTTAAAAAAAAAAAAAATGTAAAAGAGTGGGTGTGGGCCAAAGGGGGAAAACCCCAAAATTTTTTACCTACACCATCATAAAAAATCTTTTATCACAAAAAAAAATTAAATGCCAAAAAAAAAGTTAAAACATAATATAAATTGAAAAAATAACTTTTGCAGAAAAAAATTAAAAAAAAGAGCGACTACTGTTATTCTAAATTTTTGAAGTTAAAAAAAGAAAAATAAATGAAGAGAAAATTTTAAAATTCCCCTTAATGGGGTAAAAACTGAATGAGTAAAAAAATGGGGAAAAAATAATACAAAATAAAGACTGCTTAAAAAAATGAAGAAAATAAAATTAAAAAAAACTCTTGGTACTTTGATCAGCGCCTTATTTATAGGCCAAAGGGGGGGTTTTTTTTTTTAAGCCTGCCCCTGTCGGTTATGGTTGGTTTTGGGTATTGATCGTCTGCTACAATCCTTTTTTTCTATTCTTTTTTCCTTTTTTTTTTTTTTTCCCCCACCCTTTTTAGTACCCCAAAAGAAAGCCCCCCCGATTGGATATTTAAAAATTCCTTTTTTTTTGGTTTTTCCCCTTAAGTGGGCCCCACTTAGTTCTATTAGAATTAAAAAACTTTTTGGGTAATTTGCCAATTTTTCCCCCCCCTTTTTTACATTTAGTCCTTGTCTTGAAACTTCAAAATTAATTAAACGTTTTGGTCCCCCCTTTTTTTTTTATGTTTAATTCATTGGTCCCCCAAATAAATAATTTTTTAAAAAAATTTTCTTTTTTTTCCCTCGATGCCCCCCAAAAAAAATTTTTAAGATAACTCGCAAATTTTTGGGGCTTTTCCAAAATCGTGCCCCCGGGTTTTTTTCCAATTTTTTTCCCTTTTTTTTTTTTCTTTTTTCATATTCGTTTCCTGCACATGTACAAACACCAAAAAAAACCTTAAACGGCATTTTTTTTATTTTGTTTAGGGTTTTAAATTTTTGTGTTTTTATGGGGTTAAAAATAAAGGATTTTTTCCCACCTTTTAACCCCCCCAAAAAAATTTTTTCTACCCCCAGCTTTCCCCTTTTATAAAAATAAAAAAAAGGTCAAAAAAAATACCAAGAAAACCCCTTTTTTTATTTTTTTTTTAAAAATGCCAAAAAATTTTAAAATGAACAAAAAAAGAAAATGCTTGATTTTCAAAAAAAAATTTTTATCAGGGAAAGGTTCACACAAAATTGGGGGTCCCCCGGGAATTGAAATCGTAAACCTCTTTTTTTTCCCAACTAAGTTTAAAAATAAAAGTGCAAATTTTTTTTAAAAAAAATTTTCTAACCCCCACTTTTTCCCAAAAACTTATGTAAGCCAAAAATTTAACCCCTTTTACTCCCAAAAATTTTTCAAGTTCGGTGCATGTGCTTGATTTTCAAAAATTTTTATCAAAAAAAACGACGTTTTTAAAAAATTTTTTCCCCAATACAAAATTAAAGAAGTTTTAAAAAAATTTAAAAAAAAGGGAAAAATTTCAAAACTTTTTCAACACAAAAAAATTATTGTTTTTTTCAATATATTCCTTTTTCCCCTTTTTTTTTCATTTTCTCAACCTTTTTTTTTTTTTTTTTTTTTTTTTTTTTTTTTTTTTTTTTTTTTTTTTTTTTTGCAATAAAAAACTGGGGGGTTTTTACGGGAAACCCAAAACCTTACCCCTTCCCCGGAAAAATGACCCAAAGGGCCTTTTACAAGGGGGCCGACTCTAAAAATTTCCCGGGAAAAAAGGAACCAAGGGTGTTGGGGCCCCGACCTCACACAATCCTGAATTAGAGACCCAAAAGGCCCCCGGGGAAAAGGGGAGCCAAGACCTAAACCCCTTCCGGGAAAAAGGACCCAAAGGGGCCGATCTTGAACCGTAGTTTTTTTTGCACATCCCTTTATTACAAAAATTTTGCAACTTTAAAGGGGAACGTCTTACTTTCTTTTTTTCATTATTTTGACATATGCTTGATTCCCCCGTTTTTTAAAAAAGCTTTGAACTAGTATTTTTCAAAATCGTAAAAAAAATGTTTTTTGTTTTTTCAAATGTTTGAAAATAAAAAAATTATTAAGTCGAATTTTTTACTCCTGGGGGAAAAAACCCCAAAATTACTTATATAAGCCCAAAGAAAACCCCAATATTCTACGGGGTTTGCCCTTTTTTTTTTGCACAATCATAAAACCCCTTTCAAAAGTTAAGGAAACCCCCAGATTTTAAACCCCTGGCAGAGTCGGGGTTCCCCTTTTTTAACCTAATCAAAGACCCCAAACCCTTTTTCCTTTTTTTTTTTTTTCAATTTTTTCTAAAAAAAAAAAAAATTTAAAAAATTTTTTTTCCCCAAAAGGGGGGGGCGGGCACTAAAGGTACACCCTTTTTACAAAATTCCGGGGGGGGGGAATTTTTTCCCCCCCACACCCTTAAAAAAATAATTTCCCCCCTATTCAAAGTACCGGGGATTTGCCGACACTTTTTTAAAGGAAAAAGGTAATACTAATAGCTAAGTGCGGGGAAAGAAATTTTTTTTCAAACAGGATTAAAAAATATCCCCCAAAAAAATTTTTTAGCAAAAGGATAGGGGAAATTGGGGGGCTGGATTGAAAACAGGCGCGCAATCATCACAATCCGGGAAAAAACCGGAAAAAAAGGGGGAAACAAACAAAAAAACCAAGACAGGGAGGAGTTTCCCCCCACTTTTTGTCATTAAAAAAAAAAAGAAGTCAGAAAACCCCTTTGGGGTTTTCCCCCGCAAGCTAATGTTTTTTTTTTAAACCCAGTCACTAGCTTGACTCGACCCCGAATTCATTGGGGGTTAAAAGGGGGAAACAAAAGGAAGAAACCAACTCCATCGGGGTTTTCAATGTGTTTGGATAAAAAATTTTGAACATAAGAAAGTTCCCCAAACCCCGGGTACCCACCGGGGTTTTTTAAAAAAAAGAAAACCCCTAAGGGTGATACCCCGGGGTCAAAGTAGGGGTTCATTCCCCCAGGAGGGGAAAAAAGGGGGAAAGGAGAAATTTTCCCCAAAAGTGAAAGAATGGGGGAAAGGTGTGTATCTCAATGAAATCCAATTTTTCCTCCGTAAAAAGGAGAATCTTATCTGCTTGAAAATTTTAGTTAAAACCTTGGGGGTTGTAGGGGGCTTTTTTAAAAAAAAACTCCGGGGGGGAGGGTTTGGGTTTTGGCCCCTTACTGTAAATTTTTTTAAATAAAAAATTTTCCCCCCCCCCTTTTTAAGGGGTCAAGTTTTAAGATCAAAAGACCCTATTTGGAAAGATTTGTTGGGGAAAATCATCTGAGAACTCCCCCTGATCAAGATTGGAAAAAAACCCGGGAAACATATTTTGGGAAGAGGGGGAAAAAAGCAAGAGACTTTTTTTTTGCCAAAAATCGTCTTTCCCGTATGTCGATTTTCGAAAAAAAAAAGATTCATAAATTGAAAGAGAAAGATGGGATGAATAGGGGGCCCCGCCACAAAATTTTTTCTGCCGTATCAGAGACAAAAATTTCATTTCGGGGGATGTTCCCCGAGCCCCGGCCCAGCGGATCTGAGGGGTCACCCCTTTAACGTTTTTGGAGGGGGGAGAGGGGACGGGTTTTCGTTTAAAAATTTTTTTAAAAAAAAGGATTCCCCCTTGAACCCCAAAAAATTCATCAATCCTTTTCGGAATTGAATCTCACTGGGGAAAAAAAAAGCATCGCCTCACCAAAAGAAAATCCCCTTCCCCAAACCCGGGTTTTGAGAGAAGGGGGGGGAAGAGTAGGAAATAATAAAATCAGGAGTTTTTAAAAAAAAATTTTATTTGAAGAGAATTTTTTTCCATCCACATAATCAAAAAACTCAAAAACGAAAAAAACCATTCCGGGGGGTTTTGGGGCAAGTTTTGTGCTTTAGAGCTAGAAATTTTTTTACCACTTCCGTTGTGGCTCCGTTTTTGTTCATCATAATCAAAAAAACTTTTTAATTCCCCCAGCCCAACTTTTTTAAACCCCTTTTGGCCCTTAAAAACCGGGGGGGAATTTTCATTGTTTTGAGCTCACCCCTTTTTTTTAAAAATACTCAAAAACCGGAACTTAAAGTATCAAACCCTTTTTTTTGGGGAACAATTAGGGGGAATCAATTTTTGTTTAAACCCCTTTGAAACCCCTTTCATTTGGGGTTAGGTTTTTGGCTGATTTTTTTTTTAAAGGATTTCCCCTTATTATCAACCCCCTAGGGTTTAAATTTTTTCGGGGTATACATCGTGAGAGCACGACTCGTTTTTTAAGAAAGCCTCCCCAGAATGAGGGAACTGTTTTATGGGGGAAAAATTTTAACACAACGAAATCAGGGGGGGAAATGGCCCCTTTCCCCCTTTCACGGGGGCATCCTCAGCTTTCCCCCAAGGGGGACAGTTTTTTAAAAGGGCCGCTAGCTCGAGTGTTTTTCAAGTAGATGAAACCCCCCCCAAAGAAAAATTTTTCCATACCGGAGGGGGATGGGGGTTTGCTTGCGCCAAGATCCCCCAAGGTTTTTAGCACTGAACCATCCCCAAAAAAAACAAAAGGGATTAAAAAATCCCGGGGGTCTCCGAGCTTTTGGGGGAACTCTTGAGGAGAACCCCCGAGAAATGCTCGTTAAGGGGGGCTTTGCCATCTCAGACAACTTTTCCTTTTTTTGCTTAGTAAACTTTTGATGTGGGGTGCAAATTTGGGCATAAGGACGAAGCATCTGCGAAGCTTATGTCAAAGTGCAATTCATTGGGAAAATTTTAAAAAATTTTTTTCCCTTTGTTATTGGTTTTTTTCTGAAGCTTTGATCGTTTAAGCCTCCGGGGGTATTGGGGAACGAAGGCTTAGGAAAATTGTCTTCGGAACATCCGGGGGTTTCCGGGGAATTTTTTTGGACCCCTGGGGTTGGACGGTGTGTGGTAAATTTCCGGGGGGGGGGGGTTGAGAAATGCACTTTGTCCGTTGTCCCTCGGGGGTCTGAAAATTTCTTTTTCCCGGTGGAGGGGGCCTAGGAGTCGAGGGCCCTTAAAACCTCTTCCACTTCGAGTGGGGGAGGGTTTTCAAATCCCCCTTTTTGGAAAGGGGGAAGGTATTGCTCCCGGGGCCTCCAAGATGGAAAAGCTTTTGGGTTTTGTTTTTATTCATGAAACTGCCCCCCATTTCTTCAACTCATTTGTTTGACGAGAAAAAAAGTATTTTTAATTTTTTCCCTTTTTTAACCCCCACTTTCCTAATTTTTGGGTTTTAAAATTTTCATCGAACGTAAGGGGGGACTCAGTAATTTTCATGAAAAAATTTGGTTTTAAAAAGGGGTTTTTTTTATAAACTTGTTTTTTCGGAGCTTTTTTAAGGTTGGTTGAAAATTTTTTTCGGTTTTTTTTTCTGAAAGTGTTGAAAAATTTTACCCCTTATTTTGAAAAAGCGATTTGGGTTATTTTGATTTTGCACGGGTTGGGGGAAAAAAAGGGGGGACTTTTGCAATTGGTTGGGGGGGTTTTAAGAGTTTTTTGCCCCTTCGGGGGGGGTTTTATTGTAGTTTTTTGGCTGTAGGGGGGTTGGGAAAAAAAAACAAAAGGGTTTTTTTTGACAATCGTAAAAAACCCTGCGGGCCACCACAAGTTTCACACACCTTTTTACGGCCTTTTTTTTGGTTCCGGGGTTTAAAAAATTTTCCCTTTTAAAATTTTTTTATTTCCCCAAAAACATGCAACAAATTTTTGCCCTTAGGCGGAAAAAGGTGCAGTTTTCCCTTTATGAGTTCCCGGGGTGAAGAAGCAGGAGGATGGGAAAAATTTTCCCCTTTTTTCGGAAATGGGAAAAATTTTGGGACTTTTTTCTCAAAAATTTTTTAAGCACCCTTAGGTCGCGTTTTTAAAAAAAGCCCCCAGGGGGTCGTTAAGGGGAATCTGATCGTTTCCATTCAACCCTTAAAAAAAGTTTTGGGTTTGTTGAAATTCGTAAAACCCTGATGGGGCATTTTCTTAGGGATCCTTGAATCGTTCCCATGCCTCTCAAAAGGTTTTCATCGAAACTTTGACGAAACCTGAAATTTTCATTCTTTAGATTTCGTCTTTGACGGAGGAAAGAAATAATTGCAAATTTTTGTACGAGATTTCCCAAGTTTCAATGGTTCAAAGGGGGGTTTTTTCCAGCCAATGGGTTTTTCCCCTTCGAGTGAAAACGGAAAAGCAAAATTTGATAACTTTTTGCGGCACGTCCTTGTAATTGATGGTCGAGGTCACCTTGTTTGAACCACGGATTGTGCATACGGACTTCCGTTCAAACCTTTGGAATTGTTTGTAGACACGGTTGAATAAAATTTCGTCTTCAATTCGAATGATCAGAATTGTTGCCGGTAAAATGATGGCATTCCGTAAAACCTCGGTGGGTGTTGGGGGCATTTCGGCATTGTTCATTGTCCCCCCCATTTTGTCAATGGGAATAGTACGGATCTCGGGTTCGATATTTAGTGGAAAGCCCCCGTTACGTTTCTTGAAAATTTTGACGAGTTCAAGTAAATGAATTGAGACGTAGAAGAAAGTTGCGCATGCCACTAAAAAATGTTGTTGTATATATTTTTTTTATCCTATATATATACCAAAGAAAAAGAAAAAAATTTTTGTTTTTTAAATTTTTATGAAAGGATAACTTCACGCAAAGGATCTTCAAGTCATAATCTTTTTAACCTTACGATATTGTCGCAACACAACCCTCCCCGGCAGCGGCGCCAAAAATTGATTTCTTTGAAAAGTACTCATCAAATATACACCGATACGTGCGAGTCAGCAATTAACTTTTTAGGAAAAAGGTCAGTGTAAAACTACAAGTAAGATGTATGTGATTCCGGGAATTGTTTCCCAGGGTCGTTTCCCACGAGATGTGAATGGAGGATGTGTTTGAGGGTTTGTAATTAAAATGCTTGAAAGATGGATTTTTTTTTTTTTTTTTTTTTTTTTTTTTTTTTTTTTTGAAACTGAATAAAGTACTTAATTATAACACTTTTTATAAAAGACAATATTTTTTGAAAACTTGAAATAAGCACAAAAAAAGCAGATTTAGGGTGGAGCTTAAAAGAACTTATTTAAAAAAAAATTATTATTATATTTTTTTTCTTTTTCCCTTTTTAAAAATTATAAAAAAAAATTTAACTTTTTGAAAAGAAAATATTTTTAATACTCACTGAATAAGCCAGGAATAATAAAACTAATAAAAATTTTAATTCTAAAAGAAAACCCTAATATTAAACTAAGTTTTAAAAAAGATTAAAAAGGTAAAGAATAGACCCGGTGATTTACACGAGAGAATTCCACCCGACCTTATAAATAAATAAATTATTAAAGTCGAATTTCTCCTATTAACTTTAATTATGCAAATTTTGTTAACAAAGTTGGAAGCTTTGTTAACTAATAGCTTAGAAAAGTTTACCTCCCTCCGTCTCATAATAAATGTCCGTTTTGACTTTTCAGGGGCAAAATGGTAAAAAATTTGACCTTAAAATATTATTATTTTTTGTTTTATAAAAATTGGGTTTAAAATTACCCAATAAAATTAACTAAAATCAACCCCTTTCTTATTTTGCCTTAATTATTATAAAACACACCCAAAAAATAGTTAAGTCAAAAATTGAACCCATTTGACACTGAAAAAATCAAACTGGACATTTATTTTGAGACGGAAGGGGGTTTTTAAAGTTGTTTATTTAATGATTTTTATGTTATAAAGACCCCTTAAGTTTCGGTTAGGTCGCGAAAATAAAAAAAAATAAAAAAAACCCAAAAACTTTATTATAGGTTGCAATATTAACCCTAATAACAATACATTATAAGAAATAAGTAAAAGTATTAAAAAAGTAAAAAGATTAAAATTTATAACTAAATATTATTATATCTAAGTCCACCCGAACTAGTTGCCTACTCCGAAGAATAAGGAATAGGTATGTTTTAAGGATTAATCTAAAAAAACAACATTATTAGCTTTTGTTCAAGATTTTAAAAACTTTTATTTTAAAAGTAAAAGGGGTAAAAGGTGGTTGTGGGGACCAATTTTGTAAAACAAGATTTTTAACCCCCTACCCCCATAAAAGCTCTTTTATCACAAACGAAAATTAAAAAGCAAAATAAAGTTTAAAACATAATATAAAATTGAAAGGGAATAATTTTTGCAGAAAATTTAAACTAAAAGGGGCGAAATATGTTATTCCCAATTAAATTAAGTTCAAATGAAAATAAATGAAAAAGGAAAATTTAAAAGTATTGAATGATAAAGAATGAACTGAGTAAAATAAATGTCAAAAGAAAAATACAAGCTAAAGACTGCTAAAATACTGAATAGAAATAAAATAAAAACTACTCTTGGATCAGGCATTTTTTTATTTGGCCAATGGAGGGCGGTTTGTTTTTTTAAGCCATGCCACGTGTAGTTTGGTTTGGATGGAGAAAAAATTTATGCGTCCTGTAAATCTTCATTTCTAACCTTTTTTTTTATTTTATTTTTATTTTATTTTTTTTTTTTTTTCCACATTTAGTCAAAAGAAAGCCCCATTTATTGGATATTTAATTTGCCTTCTTCTTTGGTTTTTACTTCAAGTGGGCCCCCCCTTAGAATTTTTTTTATTAAAATTAATTTAACTTTGGTGTAATTTGCCAATTTACACCCCTCTTTTCACTTTTGCCTTGTCTTTTAAACTTCATATGAAATTAAAACGCTTTTGTCCCTCATATTCTTTTGTTTAATTCTTGGTTTCCCTGAAATAAATAACTTTAAACTTTCTTTTTGCCTCGAGCTCCAAATAAAATTAACGGATAGACTCTCAATTCGTGTCTTTCCAAACGTGCCGGTTTTGTCGATTTTTGCCTTTTTTTTTGTCCTTTTTTCATATTCTTTCCTCCCAAAAGTACAAACCCCAAAAACCCAAAGCATATAATTTGCAATTTTTTATGTTTTTTTGTCTTTTTTTTTAGTTTTTTTATGGGTGTAAAAATGAGGGAGTATTTACCCCATTCTCAGGGGTCAAGCCCCTTTCGGGTACCCGAACCGTTATTGATGTTACATATCGACTCTCAAGGGTTACTCAAGCAACAAGGCAAGCACCGATAAACCCTTTCGTTGTTAAACTTTGAAGAGGGGTATTTGAAAGCCGCAGCAAGGGAAAAACAGTGGTGGACGATTGAGCAAACCATTCAAAAGAAAGATAAAATTGCCTTTTTACGAGAAGGATTATAGATTCTCAAGCTCCTTAAACATAAAAAACTGACGAACCTTAAATTGTATGAGGGACGCCTATCCGGCGACCACATCAACCATTTACCTGAGTGGGAAATCATGAAGAAGGGCCCCAAGCCCGTATGGGGTCGGATTTTCCAAAGACTTTGGACGGGAGGCCAGGGGATGGTTGATAAATTGCCGCCGGAGCAAGAGGTTGGGACGAGTTTCCAAAGAAATTCTTGAATAGGTTCATATGCTAAGGGCGTGTGTCAAAACCTTCGGGGGTCAATAAGATCCATAGGAAGGCCTTTGAGACCCTCCCAGACTTGAAGAACGGGGGGATAAGTGAGGCGAACTTATTTTCCGGATGCCCCGGAAATAATGCAAGATCTCTTCATTCATGAATGGCCACATTGCCCAGAATTGGCAAAAGAAATTCTCATAAAGTTTCCCCCAAAAAACAGTCGATGAGATGTTGGAGAGGTTCGATGATTTTGTTCGTTCGGAGGAAGCCTTCCGGGTCTGAACTACCGAAAAGGAAAAAGCAATGTCCCCGAAATACCGTCCCAGCCCATATAACAACAGGACGATCAATATGGGCCCGGTCCCTTTCGGAGGAGATCGTCGTCGGAACAACCCTAGGAATGAGTTCAGACCTGTAGGATGATTACTGCGCTCCTTATGTTTCCCCAAGGAATGACAACGTTGGTAGAACCGATACCGTCTTTAAAGACATCCGTCGATATGACATAGACCCATAGATCTGAACTCTCTGACGAAGGCTCCAAAAGAGATCCTTGCCACTGAAATCAGTTAAAATTACCACAACCCCCTCCTTTGAAAGGAAAGCCCCTCAAGAAAATTTGGAAAAAGTATTGTGACTACCACGGGAGAAGGGACATCTCACCGATGATTTTTTGGCTCCTTAAAGAGCAGATAAGAATGGGTTGGACTCGGTAAGTTGGACCATCTGTTGAAAGACGTTAGGCAAAGGGGAAGGGCACCTCAAGGAGGAGACAACCGGTGCAAATAAGGGGAAGATCATTAACATTATCCGAAGTCCGGTTTCCCCGGAAAATGGAAGACGGCAGACGCAGAAGGGATGGATGAACCTCCAATCAGTTTCCCATCTATCCTCCCAGAGGATGTGTCGGATGAACCTTTAATATGGAAGCCGAAGTGGAAGGTTAAGCCGTACGAAGGATTTATGTGGACCCCCGCGCTTCGGTGGAAGTAATATATGAGCACTGTTTTGAGCACCTATGCCCCTTCGTCAAGGGCCCGGCTGAAAGAAACCAACACGCCTTTTGATAGGATTCACGGGGGAGTCCGTTAAGCCGTTGGGAAGATAGAACTGGAGGTTTGTTTTGGAAGTCAAGGTTTGTCCCGTAAAACTGTGATAGAATTCGCTGTGGTGAAGTCTCCCCCCCATACGACATCATAATGGGGCGCTCCGGATTAAAAAAGTACGAGCGTCCCTCAACCATCCAAATCGATGATGAAAATTCCCTACTCCAGAGGTCATAGCGACGTTTGATCGCTCGATCAATATTATTCGGAATGCCGCAAAAAAGGAGAAAAACAAAAAGATAGAGAGAGAGGCAGAAATGAACCCCAAATCGAGAGAAGGGGAAATTAACCGGAAGAAGGAGAGGTAATGGGACAGCCGGCCCCCCCGATCACCCGGTAATCATCGGAGGGAACTCGGGGGGTATTTTGAGGCCCTTCCGATAAAGATCATCACTGACCTACCGGTTAAGCAGGTACAAAACAAGGGAAGCGTCCGGGAGACTAGTTAGGCATCCTACCCGATCGTGAAAGCCTACCAAGCCGATCAGATAAGTTGTAGCATGCCATCAGCCTTGGAAAATGTTTTTTGTAAATGCTTGGTTAATGTGTTTAATGTAACGTCCGAAAGGACTTGGTATTAACTATTTGAATGACAAATGCAGCTGCCCCTGCAGTTAAGGGGAAACAATTTTCTCTACATATCATATTCTTACACTACTTGTCACATTCTGAACATAAGTAAAAAATGACCCCTTCGGTAGGCTCGCGACCTCCGGAGATCAGTTGTCAATGTTCAAAGATGGTTCATACCCAAAAAGGGGTTGCCATATCTACAAGTAAGCCAAAAAGGCCGAACGGCGCATGTCGCCCGAAAATGGTTCATACCCAAAAACGGGGTTGCATATCTACTAAGTAAGCCAAAAAGCCGAATGGCGTATGTTCGCCCGAAAATGGTTCATACCCAAAAAGGGTTGCCATATCTACAAGTAAGCCAAAAAGGCCGAATGACGTATGTCGCCCCGAAAACGTATAAGCTTGTACCTCCGGAACTATGTAAATAGTAAGGGTAATAAAAAACAAGTGTTGTACGTTTACAATCAAAACTTAAATCAAACGTTAGCTTGTACCTCCGGAGCTATGTAAGTAGCGACGGTAATAAAAAAACAAGTGTTTGATATACGTTTGTGATTAAAATATAAATGATATATAATGACACTTCACGAGCAATAACGATTATGGCGGAGAAGTTATGTTTTGTCTACGTAGGAAACAAAGGGACGGTGGAAAGGACATGTATGATTTTCAGCTTCAGGCTAAAGCCAACAATGCAATCGTAACCATTCGGAAGTGATTACGGAAATATAAACACAAGAACAAGAAGAAAAAAAAAAAG